>JAJMJV010000001.1:0-600000 GCA_030563725.1 Pichia awuae
TATTTTTTTATTTTTTTATTTTTTTATTTTTTTATTTTTTTATTTTTTTATTTTTTTATTTTTTTATTTTTTTATTTTTTTATTTTTTTATTTTTTTATTTTTTTATTTTTTCATTTTTTTATTTTTTTCTATTTTCTCATTTTCTCATTTTCTCATTTTCTCATTTTTATTATTTTTTTTTGTAAAAAAAATTTGTGGAAAATCAAAAAATTTTTTTCACTTTAAGCAGTTCAACTTTCATTTCTTGGTTTTCTTTTATACAAGAGCAAGCAAGAAAACAGCCATGACTAAGGCACAATTTAGAACCTTAGAAAGGGAGGAAAGATTTAAGAATCCACCAAAGGATTCAAGTGATTTCCCACTTCTTTACAATGCTGTTAAACCTCATATAGGTTCATTCAATGCATTAACTGACGGAAATATACTTAATTTGGCCGTTAAAGATATTGGAACAAAAACTATTTTTGATTCTAAAGATCAAGATAAAATTGGTCCAAATAAACTTAGTATTAGAGTTGAATCTGTCCAAATAGCTAAACCTTCAGTTCCAATTACAGATAAATTATCAGTTAATAGAAATACTTATCCAAGTGAATGTCGTGAAAGATTATCAACTTATAAAGGTAGACTTTTATTAAAATTAGCTTGGAGAGTTAATGATGAACCAAGTGAAGAAATTACCGAAGTTAGAGATGCAGGTCAATTACCTGTTATGGTTCAATCCAATAGATGTCATCTGAACAATTTATCACCAAATCAATTGGTTAATTTAAGAGAAGAATCTGATGAATTAGGTGGTTATTTCATTGTTAATGGTATTGAAAAATTAATTAGAATGTTAATTGTTCAAAGAAGAAATCACCCAATGGCAATCATCAGACCTTCATTTGCAAACAGAGGTGCTTCTTATACTTCATATGGTGTCCAATTAAGATCCGTTAGACCCGATCAATCTTCTCAAACTAATGTCTTACATTATTTAAATGATGGTAATGTTACTTTCAGATTTTCATGGAGAAAAAATGAATATTTAGTTCCTGTTACTTTGATTTTAAAAGCTTTAATTGAAACTTCTGATAAAGAAATTTTCGATAGTATTGTCGGTTCAGATATTGATAATTCTTTCCTTACAGATCGTTTAGAATTATTATTAAGAACTTTCAAAAATTATAAATTAAATTCAAATAAAGAATCTGTTGCTTATTTAGGTAAAAAATTCAGAGTTGTCTTTGGTGCAACTCCTGATATGACTGATATTGACGTTGGTAAAGAAGTTCTTGATAGAATTGTTTTAGTCCATTTAAATGACAATGGTGATAAATTTAGATTATTATGTTTCATGATTAGAAAATTATATTCTTTAGTTGCGGGTGAATGTTCACCTGATAATCCAGATTCAACTCAACATCAAGAAATTTTATTAGGTGGTTTTCTTTACGGTATGATTATGAAAGAAAAAATTGATGAATATTTACAAAATATTAAATTACAAATTCAATCTGATATTACTAGAGGTATCGCAGTTAATTTTAATGATAGAAAATATATGACTAGAGTTTTCGGTAGAATTAATGAAAATATTGGTCAAAAATTAAATTACTTTTTATCAACTGGTAATTTAGTTTCACAATCTGGTTTAGATTTACAACAAGTTAGTGGTTATACTGTTGTTGCAGAAAAAATTAATTTCCATAGATTTATCTCTCATTTTAGAATGGTTCATAGAGGTTCTTTCTTCGCTGAATTGAAAACTACAACTGTTAGAAAATTATTACCAGAATCTTGGGGTTTCCTTTGTCCAGTCCATACTCCCGATGGTTCTCCTTGTGGTTTACTTAATCATTTATCTCATAAATGTGAAATTACAACAGAAAATATTGATACCAGTAAAATTCCAAATGCTTTATATAAATTAGGTGTTAAACCTTTTAATTCAGCAATCTCAATTGCAGGCCCAAATACTTGTTGTGTTCAATTAGATGGTAAAATTATTGGTTATTGTACTCATAAACAAGGTAAAATTATTGCTGATACACTTAGATATTGGAAAGTTGAAGATGAAAAGAAATATGGTATTCCTTTATCTTTAGAAATCGGTTATGTTCCACCTTCAAGAAACGGTCAATATCCTGGTTTATACTTATTTGGTGGTTGTTCAAGAATGGTTAGACCAGTTAAATATCTACCATTAAATAAGCAAGATATCGTTGGTCCATTTGAACAAGTTTTCATGAATGTTGCAGTTGTTCCAAATGAAATTGAAAACAATATTCATTCTCATGTTGAATTTGCCCCAACCAATATTTTATCTATTTTAGCAAATTTAACACCATTTTCTGATTTCAATCAATCCCCAAGAAATATGTATCAATGTCAAATGGGTAAACAAACTATGGGTACTCCAGGTGTTGCATTAGTTCATAGATCTGATAATAAATTATATAGATTGCAAGCTGGTCAAACACCAATTGTTAAAGCTAATTTATATGATGAATATGGTATGGATAATTTCCCTAATGGTACAAATGCAGTTGTTGCAGTTATTTCTTATACAGGTTATGATATGGATGATGCTATGATTATAAATAAATCAGCAGATGAACGTGGTTTTGCATATGGTGTTGTTTATAAAGTTGAAAAAGTTGACTTAGGTCAACAGAGACGTAGAAATGATCCAATTACTCAACATTTTGGTTTTGGACCTGATGAAACTCCATCTGAATGGCGAAATAAATTAGATGAAGATGGATTACCATATATTGGTGTTTTAGTTGAAGAAGGTGATCCAATTTGTGCATATTATGATGAAGTTTTAGGTAAAACTAAAATTAAAACTTATCATTCAAGTGAACCAGCTTTCATTGAAGAAGTTAAATTAATTTCAGATGATAATGGTAATACTGAATGTCAATCAATTACTATTAAATACAGAGTTACAAGACAACCATTAATTGGTGATAAATTTTCTTCAAGACATGGTCAAAAAGGTGTTTGTTCACGTAAATGGCCACAGATTGATATGCCATTCTCTGAAACCGGTATTCAACCTGATGTTATTATTAATCCGCATGCTTTCCCATCTCGTATGACAATCGGTATGTTTGTTGAGTCTTTAGCAGGTAAAGCTGGTGCATTACATGGTATTTCACAAGATGCAACCCCATGGAAGTTCAATGAAGATGATATACCAGCTGATTTCTTTGGTGAACAACTAAAATCTGCTGGTTATAATTATCATGGTAATGAACCACTATATTCAGGTGCAACTGGTGAAGAATTGAGAGCTGATATTTATATTGGTGTCGTTTATTATCAAAGATTGAGACATATGGTTAATGATAAGTTCCAAGTGCGGTCTACTGGTCCTGTTAATAGTTTAACTATGCAACCTGTTAAGGGTAGAAAGAGACATGGTGGTATTAGAGTTGGTGAAATGGAAAGAGATGCATTGATTGGTCATGGTACTTCATTCCTTTTACAAGACAGATTACTAAATTGTTCAGATTACACACAACAGAGTATCTGTAGAGATTGTGGTAGTCTATTGTCGACACAGGTAAGTGTGGCTAGAGTTGGAGGTGGTGAAAGTATGCGTTGTAGACGTTGTGCAACTAGAATTGACAATGCTAATACCCACCGTAACGATCTTGTTGAAACCGGTGATGTTTGGGAAGATGGTACCGGTAAGAGATTTATTGGTGGTGGTAACACTACAACTGTTGCAATTCCTTTCGTCTTAAAATACTTAGACTCTGAATTGGCAGCTATGGGTATTTCTATGAGATACAATGTCGAACCTAAATAGTTTTGTAAATAATAAAAGTATAATATCGTTAAAATTTTGTTAAAATAACTTCATTGGCTCTTAAACTGTTCCAAATGTAACAAAATCAAACCCTGTAATTATGTTGTTGATCTTTTTCCGAAAGCAGAAAATTCCTTGTTTTGGACTAAATTGCGTTTTTCACCCCAGCAACAGGATCAAACACTACTGAAAGATCTCTCAACAACATATTTGTGTCAGAGACAGGTGGCTAGTTTTTCTTCGTAGTGCCAAAACTTTCTCATATGACCAACAACAGCTCGAGATCTCAACAAGAGTGCAATTCCGACATGAAAAGATTGGAATTGCCCAACATCTCTGAAGAATATACATTGGGCACATTATCAAGCGATGATTATGAGAATGGTGCATTAGATGTTCTGTCTCAGCTTACAACAGTGGGGGACGTTTCACGTGAAAACTTCAATAAATTTGTAGAATTGCAAGCTACTGAAGCATATAATACAATAGTTATTAGAAATAAGGATGGTAAAGTTTGCGCAATTTCAACATTACTTATTGAAACTAAATTAATCCATGGGTTTTCAAAAGTGGGTCATATTGAAGATGTAGCTGTGGATAGCAGTCAACGTGGTGCAAATTTAGGTATGTTCATGATCAGATATTTATGTAATTTGGCGTTGGATAGTGGTTGTTATAAGGTCATTTTAGATTGTGATGCTGAAAACGTATTATTTTATCAAAAATGTGGCTTGACTAAGAAAGCTATTGAAATGGAGTACCGTTAAGTGCATTATTATACATAATATATATTAAATAAACAAAATTAAATATAACCAAATATACTAATAAATGAATATAAATGAAAAAATTAAATGTTTAGAATTTGTAATGTTGCCAGGTTTACATCTTTGGCACAGACCAAAGATTTGTAAAGTTTTGTTATATTTTGGCCATTAATAGAAGCAGTGAAATCGGAGACACAATGTCGTATTCTAAAATCGAAAAGTATATTCCATGAGATAACAATAGTTGATTGATGCGTGATGAATTCAATTAGACTTGGTGAATGCTTCAATAATAATTCTGACAAAGAATCAAACTGCATTTTGTTTGAAACGGGACACCCATTTATGAATTTGATCTTAGTTAAATCCAGGTCTTTTAAAACATTCATCCATATACGTTTACGTTTGTGTCTCATTCTTAGTATTGTATTTAATCTGTAAACAAACAAAGAAATATCCAATTTGTCAATTGCTTCTTTAATCAGCGATCGAATCAATGTTTCTTCATCTATAGGCAAGATGACTAAAATAGATATATTCAGGAAAATGACAGATTCTTGTGCATTATTTATGGTTAGCTGAACTTTGAATTCTCCACAGCTATCAAATTTCAAAATAAAATAAATATTTGAAATAGAATCGGTTTTAGTCTTATTAAACCCAGCAACAGACATCCAAGGGCACGTTAAATTGGCATATCTCAAACGCCTATCAATATCCATCACAGGTAATCGTGAATGGTCCTCTATAAGAGATTTTGCCTTTGCATATGATTCTAAAGTTTGTTTATCTGGAGTTTTATCTTTGGCTTTAAGCTGTCTATTTAAATTTTTTATTCTTAAATAATCTCTATGTGCCAAGAGTTCTTCTTTACGAGCACAAAGTGCAGTGAATGTATCTTTGTCCATTGATTTGTTATTAATCTCTATAGTTCGCTCAATCTTTATATATATGTATATACATATATATATATTTTTTTATATACATATAAGTGTATTTATTTATTTTATTGTTCTGTTATTAATATTTTTTTGCAAATTCATGAACCGAGTGCTGGGCACGCCGTGGGAGCAAAAAGGGCGGGAAAAGATTGTGTGCGGGCGGAAATGTTACTGGGAGTCCCAGGAAAAACTACGGGGCGAGGGGGCCCAGTTTTCTACATTTTTGATGATGGAACAGAAACGATGCTTTAGGAACAAGAAAACGTAAGCCAAGGCAATGAGATGAAACACTAAAGATAAAAGAAAATCATGTAATAACAAATTAACAAATCAAAAGTTAGTAAAAGATTAGAACAAATAGAAAAAGATTAAATATACATTAATTATACACGTTTGGATGGTCTTCTAGATTCAAGAACCAGCTTATGGATGGATTTCCTTTTGACATTCCGTTCAAGAGCTTTCCTCAATCGTCTGACTTTAGACGGCGTATCCAATTGGGGTCGAGATCGAAGCATGTTTAGTGGATCACGCGTGGCATCTGTCTGGTTGAGTCCCGATCTAGTTGAATGTTTCCTTTGCTTTTGACCGTTTGTACCACTTCGATGGCCGTTATGTCGTACTGTGAGATTATCATACCCTGCCACTTTAGATCTGGTTAGATGTTTGGAGTTCGACGGCCGTATTGGAGACTCCAACTCAATTATGCGGATTTTCCCCTGCGGTATACTAGAGTTCTGCAGCTTCAGCTGCGGCGGTTTCTGCGACTGTATGCCTGTTTGACTGTCTTTCTCATCTTCGTATGCCCAGAGACTATCCTTTTTCTGTCTCAGTGATCTTAGATGGCCCTTGTCTGACAAAATCTCTCCCGTCCGCAAATCAACTATATCTCCTTGGCTTTGCATCGTTTTAGATGAATACCGCTTGATAATATCCTGCCATGCATCACGTACTCTGTGCAACGCTTCTGCTCTCTTCTGTCCCAAATCTACAACTTCCATGTCTGTTGAATTTTGTTTCAGTAATTAGTGGGCCTATATAAAAAATATCACCCAACCTATTAGAATTTATACCGAAGAACCAATAAACCAATAAACCAATAAACCAATAAACCAATAAACCAATAAACCAATCAATTTCTGCAACAAAAACACTGTATATCTCTCAGTGCATAGATCTATTTGTCTATCTAACCATCAACACTACCACCAGAAGCGCAATGTATATCCAAAAGAGACAAATCTGAATCTCATGAATCTATTCTATTAATTAACTCCACACTGTAACCAACTCACCTTTTTATTTTTAAAGCCGAGACTTGCAACTCATCATTTGAGAAAATACGGAAACCAAATTGTGTGTGTGTGTCACGTTGAATCGCGTGGCTTGACAGTATCGAGTATTTGCACTCGGTCAAAAAAAAGTCTTTTTCGCACCTGGTAGAGAGACGCGTTGTGGGAAACAAACAGTGAGTTCAAGCCAAATATGACGCGTTTTAATGGCGTAGTTTTAGTATGATTAATATACATACAACAAGCAAGCAAGTAAGTACTAGGTAGTAGTAGTAGTAGTAGTAGTAGTAGTAGTAGTAGTAGTAGTAGTAGTAAGAGGCATTGTTGTATATGACGTATGTTATTATGTATTATGATATGTACAAACACAAGGTAGATGGATCTATGTAAAGCTTTATTTGCATTTGCAGATAGGTATAATATATAATTGCACAAAAGTATATGAAGAAAAGTATATGTAGAGAAGTGTATGTGCGTATGTATGTATATATGTATATGAAGATAAGTATATCAAAATAAATATATGGAGAAACCTTTGGGATCTAAACCAAACAAAAATAGACTCAGAATTAGGTTGTAGAATTAACACATTAAAATCAATACCATATCAATATCATATAAATACCATATCAATATCATATAAATACCATATCAATGCCATATAAATACCATATCAATGCCATATAAATATCTCACTTGTTCATCGTGTTAATCACTCATCTATCATTATTATATATGCACATCTTGATCTTTTATTGTATTTGTATACTTGCTTAATATGTCCAATGCAACCTTTACTCTACTTAATCCACACATACACCTTACAGAACTGACATTAAATGTCCACACAACATTATCCCCTTCTTTTGCACATCAGTTGTTGTCATTTTCCAAATCAACCGTATGCTCTCTCTTTTCCATAATATGCTCAGCACTTTCTAAAAGTCCGTTTCACACGATTCTTCCCTTCTTTTGCACATCATTTGTTATCATTTTCCATGTCAACTGTATGCACTCTCTCCCTGTTCCCATGCGATGCCCAGCACTTTCTGAATGCCTCCATCTCTGGCAAACACTTTCTCCAGTCTTGCGTGTCATAGTGGCAAATCTGTAGCTTCTCGTTTTCCACCGCACACCCCGTCTTGATTATCCGTTTGTCCCAATCATCCGGGCTATCGTCTGGTTCTCTCTCGGCCATTAGATCAATACTCCGCTACAATCCTACGATGTTAACCACCACACACTTTATTCACGTCCTTTTAACTGATGGCTGAGCATTTCAATGCTCAGAACACGAGAAATCTCCAGCTCACCCCTGATTCACACCCCCATCCCGCGCGGTGCACTTTGGACGAAATCGAGTTTTGTTGATTTCTGTTTTTAACGTGAGCTGGCAAGTGAGTTGTAAAGGATTGTTGTTTTCTTTTCATATATTCAAAGACACCATGGTGAAACTTGCAGACGTCAATGAAACGGCCACATTTGCGTGGTCACATGACAGTCTTCCATATATTGCAACAGGTACATTGTCAGGAGTTATGGACGATTCCTTCTCTTCAGATTCATACCTTTCCATTTATGCACCTTTCAACAATGGGTCAGAACCCATCTCTAAAAACCAAGAACCATTGGTCAAATTAGCAGCTCCTGGTAAATTTTCTTCTATGGATTGGAACGCTTCGAATGTTTTGGCATGTGGTTTGGAAAATTCCACTATTCAATTATATGATTCCACCAAACTTTTGGCTTCAGATTGTAATGATCTAATTGACGCCAGGATCGCTGAATACACACAACATAAAACTTCAGTTTTACAAGTTAAATTCAATTCTTTACAACCTACCATCATGGCATCGTCTGGCTCAAAAGGTGAAATATTCATTTGGGATACAACCAAAAATACATCTTTCACTCCAGGTCAAGCAATATCTCCAATCAGTAAAGTTTCATCTCTTGATTGGAATAATAGTGTGTCTCATATTTTTGGTACTGCTGGAGATTCAGGCTACACGTCAATTTGGGATTTGAAAGTTAAAAGAGAAGTTTTGCAATTGAATTATGCTAATCTCAATTTATCAACTATTAAATGGCATCCAACTCAATCAACTAAATTGGTTACTGCAACTGATAATGACAATGAAGCTTTAATTATGACCTGGGATTTGAGAAACTCAAGTATGCCAGAAAAAATAATGAGAGGCCATAAAAAGGGTGTTTTATCTCTTGATTGGTGTCTTAATGACCCTAACCTTTTATTATCTTCAGGCAGAGATGATTCTGTTTATCTTTGGAACCCAATTGAGGGTACACAATTGGCAAACTATCCAACTTCTCCAAATTGGATTCATGAAACTAAATTTGCTCCAAAAATTCCAGAAATTTTCGCAAGTGCTTCCTTATCAAAAAAATTAACAATTCAAACAATTCAAGATACTTCCGATCCAATTTCTAGTAAAGTTCAAACTGAAAATGAAACCGAATTTTGGAATCAAATTTCAACAACTGAAACTCAAAAACCTTCAATTAAAATTAAACAAGCTCCACTTTGGTTAAAGAGACCAATTAGTGCTAATTTTGGTTATGGTGGTAAATTATCAATTGCTCATTCTCAGACTGTTAAAATTGTTAATATCCCTAATAAAAATGATTTATTAAATGAATCTGCAAAAAAAATGATAACTGCAATTTCAACTAATAACTTTAATGAAATAATCAAATCTAAAACATCTGATAATGATGATGATCATAGTAATGATTGGTCTTTATTAAATAAATCAATTTCTGACTCTTCTGTCGAATCATTATTAAGTTTACCAGAAAAATCTTCAGAAAGTTCGGAAACTTCTGATGATGATGAAGTTAAAGATGATGATGATTTTTTTGCTCAAATTACAAATTCAAAAAATAATGAAGCTCCTTATTTACCAACTGGCGAATTTACTTTAACTTCTGATGGAGAATTTGAAAAAAATGCAATCGATTTATTACTTTCTAAAAAGACCAATGAATTATTAGACTTATGTATTGAAACTGATCATATTCAAGAGGCTTTAATTGTTTCAATGAATCAATCTCAAGAGTTACAAGATAAGGCAAAGAATGCATACTTTAAAAAATTTGCATCCAAAAGCTCCTTTTCAAGATTATTATATAGTTCAAGTAATAACTCAATCTCTGATATTGTTAAAAATGCACATATTGAATCATGGATGGAAATTGCAAAATCTATTATTAATTTCTCTAAAGATAAAGCTTCATTTAATGTTGAAATGAAGTTATTAGGAGATAGATTATTAAATTCAAAAATTTCTA
Source organism: Pichia awuae (assembly GCA_030563725.1). Taxonomy (NCBI): domain Eukaryota; kingdom Fungi; phylum Ascomycota; class Pichiomycetes; order Pichiales; family Pichiaceae; genus Pichia; species Pichia awuae. The sequence goes on from JAJMJV010000001.1 coordinate 10,119, forward strand.
ATGCAAGAAGTCATGCATTATCTTGCTACATGGCTGCTGATTCACTTGATAAAGTTTCATCAATATGGTTATCTGAATTAGATGATTATGAAAAAAAATATTTGAAAGAAGTTAATGAGGACGGATCTAAAAATACTGCCTTTGAGGCAAGATTTAAAGCTCTTGGTGAAGTTATTGAAAAAATTATTATTTTTCAATCTACTTCTAAGTCAACTTTAAACTCATCTCCTGATTTATCTAACTTAGGTAAGGCTTTTGTTGAATATTCTGAATCTTTAGTTAATTTTGGTCATTATGAATTAGCTTATAAATTATTGAATATGATTTCTGATTCGATCCCTGAAATAAAGGTTGAAAAGAATAGAATTTCGAAAGCTTTTATTAACTCTGTTACTAATTCTACTTCTGTTTCCTCTACTTCAATAAAAAAACAAGGTTCTAAATATGCAGTACCACAATCTCAACAGCAATCTCAACAACAGCAACAACAACAACAACAACAATCAAGCTTTAATAACGTTTCTGCACCTGTTGAATCTAAAGTAAATACTGATAGAAAAAGAAATCCATATGTTTTACCTACTGCTGCTTTGCCTATGGTTTCAACCCCAGCTGCAAACCCATATGCAGCTCCATCTCCAGCTGTGGCATCTACTACTATGAACAATAATAATAGTAACAACTCTACCAATACAAATTCTTATGCTCCACCACCTGCAAATCCATACGCTTTACCATCATCTGCAATTCCACCTCAAACTTTCCAACCTATAAATGGTTCTGCAGCTATCAATGGTAATGTCTCTAATCCGTATGCACCAAAGACTGCACTAGATTCACTTAAAAATCCAACTCCATCATATGGTTCATCTCTTGCGCCTCCTTCAAATCCATATGCTGCAGCAACTTTATCAAAGAAAGAAAATACTGTCCCACCATCAATGAGAAAAGATGTTGGTGGCTGGAATGATTTACCACAACATCTAGCGCCTGTTATTAAACCAACACCAACACCTGCACCTCCACAAATAAATGAACGTTCATCTTCAAGATCAATTTCGCAGGCACCATCTATTCCAGCACCTCCTTCTATTCATGCTAGCGTGTCTTCACCACCTACTTCAACTGCACTTCCACCAGCGGCACTTTCCAGGAAGTCATCAAACATTGTAAAAAATCCATATGCTCCAAAACCAGAAATTGCACAAGCACCAACTGTTCCTCAAGCACAATCTCCATTAACTAGAATGAGACCTCAAGTCGGTCAACAATTTAACTCTGCTAATGCAGTTACTCCAAATGCTTTCCAACCAACATCCAGTGCGCATCTGCCACCTGTAGTACATGCAAAAAATCCATATGCTCCAAAACCATCTGTTGTGCAAGATAACCAACAGTTTTTACCACCACAACAGGGATATCATGCACCATTCCAAAATGGTAATCCATCATTAGGTTCAGCTGTTCCACCTCCACCAGCTTTATATTCTCAACAGCCAGCTCAACAAAGCATTCCACCTCCACCCCCAACATTAAAACAGGCTGTTCCACCTCCACCACCTGCAGCATCCCATGCGGTTCCACCTCCACCATCTGCAATTGAAACACAGGAGCAATCTTCATCACCTGCATATGAATATGAACCTATTGTTACTATTTTATCTTCTGAGTTAGAAACGGTCAAACCAAAGGTTCCAGCAAAATTCAGTAAGCATATTGTAGATGCGGAGAAAAGGCTCAACATTCTTTTCACACACTTATCCAAGGGTGACCTACTAACTTCTGAGACAGTTGCAAAGTTGACTACCTTATCTGAATCTTTGAAGGCCGGTGATTTTGAAAATGCAAAGGCGATTAAAGATGATATCACCAATAACCATTCAAGCGAGTGTGGTACCTGGATGGTTGGTGTCAATAGATTGATTGGAATGGTTGAAGCAACATCCAAGTAAATTATTTTTCATATTAATTTGTATCAATTTTTAGACTTTCAATAAGTTGTATTCTGCTTCGAACGCGTCTCTGTATCTTTCTAAATTATTATCATGTTTTCATCTTTTTTATATCTTCTTTAAAATGCTACAAAGACGAACATGGATGATACTGATTTTATTAAGAAAGTCTTCTACCTTTAATTACTGTTTAGCTTGTGCAACTAAATTTAAATGCTATCTTTTTGCACTCAGATACTGACGTTTTCAATTTTTATATATTATAGCTTCTTGTAAAACTACTCTAAAAATCTTAATCAACATCTTAGAAGACACATATACTTTATTTGACTTGGTGGGCATTAAAGACAAAATTGGAGCGTGTATTGACGTTTTAGAGTTTGCTGAACCGGTTCTTGGAGTTGAGAGTGCCAAAGATATATTATACGACAAAAAAGCAAAGGTGGCTCAGCAATAGCAGAAACGTTGGTAACTTTAAAAGTTGAAACTTTGCATTCAAAAAGTGTTTTTGGACTCAGGTATAATGATCTTAAAGGGGAATATTACGATAAATAGATTAAATTATATTGTGCAATTGGAATATCAATCTGTTAACGGAGCTAACTAAAGATATTTAAACAATAAAGCACATTGATGATCTTTTTATTAAGGTAGCTGAAAAATATATAGCCAATTATTGGTATTGAATGGCAGCAAGTAGTTTTTATATTTGGTGTATATATTTTAGAAATAAAGAGCCGGAATTAAATGCTATGCAATAATTTTTACAACTTGGTAAAATAATCCAACTCTAGCTAAAGAATACATTTCAAACAGTCTACTATAGCAATTATTTTTAAAAACTCAGGCCAAAGAATATCATGAAAGATGGTAAATATTCAATTGTAAAGTGTTGAAAACCTTGAGATAACATTTATAACCAGAATCTTAAAATTATTAAAGTACCAAAAAACCTTTTCAAATGCCGGCAAGAAAGGTATCAAAAACTAGCATAAAGGATTAATTAATTAAGATCTATTCACACATGACAATAAAAAAATATTGACATGATTATATGAAAGAGCAATATTTAGAAAAAGGAAATCAAAAAAGATAATAAAAAAGTTAACATACTCATGAAATAATTACTAGATGAAAAGTATTTTGTTTACACTACCGATATAAACAATATTATTATTATATTTTTGATTTAATGTTTTCAAAAAAAAGGTTTTAAAAATTATTTTAAAACTGGAATTAAAGCACTGTTTGAAAGGTTTGATCTTGTGCTTTATAACGTTTTAGCTTTTATTTATATTGGAGACATTCAGTTAAACATATTAAAATTTTCAAAGAGTTTAAAGTTGCATCTAATGAAAAAATAATGTTACCAGCCTAGAAATGCAGTGCCTTGCATGTATGTTTTGGAACAAAGACATTTCTTATATTTTTTTGACCTTAGAGGGAGTACGCAAAAAAAGTGATATTAAAGATATAATTGAGATAGAAACTGATACAAGTGCTTAAAAAATTTAAGGCTTTTTTTACTTTATTGTCTTTTCCTTTAAGAACATTATTTGGACTTCTAAATGAATATCAAGTATAAATGAACAAAGAAAAAGTTTGGCAATAGTGCTTTTTTTTAATTCTACAAAAAGTGATTATTTTTACCCCAAATAAGGTCAATGACCTGTTTGTCTGCTTCTGCTTTTCTTAAATTTACTATTGTTTTTGCTGTTATTTATGACCCTAATACATTAAACCCAATTCACTTTTAGAACTGTTGTGCTTGGTTGTACATACTCGTTGCAGTTTGCTTCCCTTGAAGCTTTGATTTTCATCATGTCGCTATACATACCTAGATTTGGGAACTTTGAAAAATTCAATGTGTTTCGGTGGATGAAGGGGATTTCTCTAAAAACCAATGAGTTCCAGAGCATTGAGAAGACTGGGAAAGACCAGTTTGGAAGACGAGCTTGCTAAATACTCTAAAAAGGTTCTCTCTGATGAAGAATCAAGTGAAGAATTCGATAATGTCAGAGATACTAAAGTTTCAAAAAATAGGTCAAAACCTTCAAATGCGTTTGCGTTTTTAAATGATGATGATAGTAATAGTGAAAGTGACAGTGATAGTGATAGTGATAGTGATAGTGATAAGATTGAAACTGTATCAAAAGAAGAAAATTATAAAGAAGAGAAAAAAATTAAGGCCGTTGAACCCGTTAATAGTTCAAAACGTAAAGTTTCTAAAAAAGGTAAAAAGAATTGTAAGAATACAGTGGATGATTTAGATGATGATGAATTAGACAAGATTTTAGCCAGTGTAAAGTTAGATGATAAAAATAAGGCAATGGAAAATTCCAAGCTTGATTTTGAATATGATATTGATGATGAAAGTGACTATGACACCGCAGAGGAAGATTTAGAAAATGAAAGAACAATTCCTACATGGCCAATTTATACTTTGGGAGGTAAACTATTGACACCGAAAACATTTCATAGTTGTTCTCACCTTCTTACATTTGATGCAAGAAATTTGAATCCTGATAGAGAATACGAGAACTTATTCGGTAAATTATCATCAGCCGCAATCGATGATGCAGACTCAACATCATCGACTGCTATCAGTCCCGAAATGTTAAACCAGATAAAGAAATTGGCCAAACGTACACGTGGTTGGTCAGGTAGAGATCATAGATCTATTCCAGGTACCACAAGAAAACTAAAGCTTACTAAAATCAAAGATGATTGGCTGCCTATTCCTAAAAAGCCACTTTCTTTAGATGAAATGACTAAAGACGAAATTTTGAATCTTTATACTTCAAAGTTTAAGGATGATTGGAAAGATATTTTACTTGATGATATTAATAAAGATCACAAATATGGAGTTAAGTTTTACAAATCTAGCCCGGGTCCAATGTTTTCCGTTTCTGCAATAACAGAGTTTTTTATCTCAGTTACTGTTCAACCCGATCATGAATCGCTTATTAGGTTATTGCAAACATCTCCGTATGGCATTGAAACAATTTTACAGGTTGCATGCATTTTACAGAGACAAGGTGACAATTCAAATACAAATGGATTGATCGAAAGAGCTTTATTTGTTTTTGATTGGAGTTTACCAAACTCTTTTGAGCTAGGTGATGGTAAGTCCAGATTACCATTCGAATATTTTTTCAATAGACAAATTTATTTAACTCTTTTCAGATACATTACAGTTTTAACTCAGAAGTCCATTCTGTACACCGCATTGACTTATTCCAAGCTTTTACTCTCATTTGACCCAAGGGACGATCCATATGGTGTTAGGTATTTCATTGATTATTATGCATTTTTATCTGACGAATTCCAATACTTGATTGATTTTGTTAATTCTCCACTGTGTCAATGCTATGAGGAATGGTTAACTGCTCCTCTTTTATACACGGTTGCCTTATGTCATTTTAAATTAAACAAAATAACTGAAGCCAAAGATGCTTTACATCTTGCCTATACTAAACATCCTTATACCGGACATCAAATTTTGGAGAAGTTAGGAGACATATCACATCCCTGGTTATTGGCCGATGTTAACGATACGGTGAAATTAATATCCGCAATATATACAGTAAGATTAGATTCATTGTTGGAAGAACAAGACTTGAAGCAATTTGTTATCAAAGAACTGTCCTCGATTGTTGAAACTGTGGGAAAGCCAAACCTGGCTGCCTATTACTGGAATAACCTTACCAGCATACCTGAAAACATACTTAGACACGTCATTCTATCCAATGAATCTTCCGTCATGGCCAAAATCCCAGATTCCTTTTGGAATGAAAACGAAGTTTACGAGTTCGATATTATTCCACCTAAAATCGGTACTACAATTTACAACTATGTGGACGACAACCAGATTTCCGCTGGTCTCATGCAAAATACCATGCAGGCTGAAGAGATCAGACAGTTGGAGGATCTACTCCAGCAGCACATCGTCGAAGAGCGTTGATTGGTTCTATTCAGGTGTAGATCGCATGTATAACCCTTGTGTAACCCTTGTTATTTATAATACATACTGTTATGTATTGAACTTGTAATATTTCTTATTTGCAATCACGTGCGATACATGAAATTATTTTCAAATCCGGAGTATGCAGGATTGTAAGTAGATTGCTCCAAGTTTAGAAGGCGGGAAACGCATTAAAGGGCATTGGAGGCCGGTGATGAAGTTTGGACAGTCGTTAGAAGATCACATTGTGCCCGAATGGAGGGCACAATATTTGCATTATAAGACGGGTAAGAAAAAAATCAAGAAACTGACCAAGAAACCGATGAACAAAAATACACCATCCATTTCATTGAAACAGGGAGCAAGCTTGGTGAGATCAGCTTCTAAATACAGTGATGAACCTCATGATGCAGCAGGATCGAATTTTCAGATAGATGGAGAAAATGATTCAAAAACTACAGATGAAGCAGCACAAAATTCCAATGCAGATTTATTGTTGGACGTTTCTAATGCAACCATTGAGTTCAATAATAAGGTGTTTGGATTGGCAGATGAAGCACCAGATTGTTCGAAGCAGTATTTGGATGATCCTGACCATGTAAATACGTTGGGTGAGAACCGTTCTGAAATGCCGGAAACTTTGGGTATACTTTCTTCAAATAGGAAATCTTCAGTTGCTTCATTTTTTGAATCCATTAAAAGAACCCCTTCTATTTCATATAATAGAAGCCAGGATACCGAGCTTGAAGATCTTGCATTGTGTGCAAGAGAGCAGTTTTTGTCATGGGTTGATGATGAATTTGATAAAGTCGAGGCCTTTTATCATGAACGTGAAGATGCATGTGTTAACCGATTTCTTGTTTTAAAGGATCAAATGGCACAACTAGAAACTCAGAAATTATTGTCAAAGAGGAAATATCTGCGTTCAAAGCGGCTATTGAGAGCTGCAGCAATGTCAGCTAATAATAATTTAGAAGATGATGGTGACATTGAGGATGAGTTTGATGATGATGACGATGATGACGATGATGACGATGATGAAAATGGATACGATGACTACATTCAGTCCGGATATGCCGAAAGATATCATGGATCAAATAATGGTGTTTTGGATGTTGCTCACAGAAATTTCAAACTATTGTCCTTTTGGACAAAGAGGAAATTAAGAATCATTAATAAATTTGATATTCCATCATTGCCAACGTTTGAATGGTTAAAAGAGGATGGTAAAATGGAAAAACAATATTATGAAGATGGCTATTATTCGGATGATGATGCTTCAAATGATGCACGTGGACATTCACATCGTGATGGAAATAACCCTTCAAATGCTCATATTCGTGATTTTCAAAGAAAAAAGCAGGAAAGAAATGTTAATGTTTCATTTTTTGTTGCTCGTAGATTGATTAAAAAGGCTGTTCATGAATTGTATAGATCGATGGAATTACTTAAATCTTATAAATTGATGAATAGAATTGGGTTCAGAAAACTAATAAAGAAGTATGATAAGGCTACTGGCGATTCAATGCTAAATTCTTATATGAAAAAAATAGATGAATCATATTTCAGTCAATCAGATGTTTTGGACAATATTATGAGTAATGTCGAAGAATTATATACCAGGCATTTTGAAAATGGTAATAGAAAAGTTGCAGTCACGAAGTTAAGAACTAATGCCGTTGAAAGTACATATTATCTTGCTGATTATCTTGGTGGGTTGTTTTTAGGAATTTCAATACCAGTTATTACATATGCAATATATCTGGGTATTCATGAAACCCAAAATAAAACTCTTGAGAATGGAAAATATTTAGCACAGATATGGGGTGGCTTTTTCCTAATGATTCTTATTAGTTTATTATTTGCAGTTAATTGCCTTGTTTGGACCAAATACAAGGTGAACTATAAATTTATCTTTGAATTTAATCAACAGGATGCATTGGATTTTAAACAGTATATGGTTATACCCAGTTTGCTATTTGCTCTAGCAGGTATAATTGCTTGGTTAAGTTTTGAAAACTATTGGCCAGATACTTTTAGTGGTTATGATTTTCCTTGGTTATTTTTATTTGTGTCAGTGGTTATATTATTTTGTCCATTTGATATATTTTATCTTAATGCCAGGATATGGTTGTTATCGACGATTACCAGGTTGTTATTAAGTGGATTGTATCCTGTTGAATTCCGTGATTTCTTTTTGGGTGATATTTTTTGCTCATTGACATATTCTATTTCCAATGTTTCAATGTTTTTTTGTATTTATGCAAATCATTGGAATGACTGTGTTAAATGTGGGTCATCTCAATCAAAATTACTGGGATTTCTACAGTGTTTACCTTCAATTTGGAGATTTTTACAATGTTTTAGACGTTATGCTGATACAGGAGACTGGTTTCCTCATTTGGCAAATATGTGCAAATATACAGTCTCAACATTGTACTATATGTCGCTATCCTTATACCGTATTGAAACTGTTAATAAGTACAAAGTTTTATTAATTTTTTGGGCAGTGGTCAATTCGGTTTATTGTATAATCTGGGATATTTTTATGGATTGGTCATTATTTCAAATGGATTCCAAATACTTTTTGCTTAGAGATGAAATAACTTTTAAAGATCCGATGATTTATTATTATGCGATTGCAATTGATGTTGTGCTAAGATTTCAATGGGTATTTTATGTTTTATTTCCGAAGCAAATTCAACAAAGTGCACTTACATCTTTTGGTATTGCGATCGCAGAAATAATCAGAAGGTTCATTTGGATATTTTTCCGTATGGAGAATGAACATGCTACGAATGTTCATTTATTCAGGGCATCGCGTGAATCGCCTTTACCGTACCCTATTATTCAAGATCGTAATGATTTAACTATTGCAAAGAATCTTGAAGATTCAGATGATAGAAGTGAAGATTTGACTGAACAACATACAATAAGAAAAAGAAATACCGATTTAGAAAATATAATATTACCTCAGGAACCTGAGACATCACACAACCACAATTACAATAATAATCACAACGTTGTATTGAATAAGAAATTAACCAAATCTACAAGGCTTCCAACATCATTTGTAAAGAATAACACAACAAATGAAGATACTAATGATGCATATTCTAGTGGTATTGTTTCCTCCGTCTCCAGATACATGCAAACAATATCCCGGGCGATGAGAACTGCTCACATCAAAGACTTTCAACGTAGGAAAATGGCCAAGAAAGATGTGGCTGCCACTGCTGCAGGTGTTGAAGCCTCTTCTGTTTCAGACCCTGATCTAGAAGTTTCTGAAGATGCAGCTTGAACTTAATTGGCATCTTCTTTTCCAAAACAGCTACCAATATTAAACAAGATAGTATCCTTTCATAGAATTGTTGCTTTGTATGTGTGCTTTTTGCAGCTGTTTGAACAGGTTTTAGCAGCTGTCTGGTTTTTCATGTGCATAGTCAAGTTGGTTTGGATGTTTATAAATATGTGTATTTAGAAAGACATGTGTACTTTTTTTAATTAGAAAAGAATTTTATATGTAACCAAGCGGTATAAAATTCATCAGCTTTTCTTGTAATATTATATCATTAGGTGGCTATATCAAACAAAAAGGTACATACATAAAAAGTTCAATTCTTTTTTTTGTGAATTTTACTTGTTTTTTATTCAAATATTAGTATCCAATTTTTTAATCCATTTGTTGCGGTTGATACATAAAAGGGACTTTTATTGCAAAGTGGCAGTGTATTGCATTAAAATAAACTATGTTAATTCAGTGAATTTGAGACTTCATATTATACAAGAAGTTGAAAATATTTGCTATTAACAACAATTTGAAAACAATTTTCTCAGTAAATTATGTGCAAGAGTTTGGAAACTATGCATACCTATTCCAAAATTAAAATAATTAGTCAAAACCTTTAAAGAGCATTTTGTTTGAAGAATTTCATAAACACAATCATTTTATGGCTAATATCATAAAAATTGAGTGTTAAGTTGATACTGTAACGTTGCAGGTAGCAGTATCTTTTAAAAGCAGATTTCATTTGTAAAATGTTTGAACAAAAGTAGTTATTTCAATTCTTTTTTAAATAAAACTAGATTTTCTGTTAAACTGCTGTCGAACAATTTCAACTAGGTTAAAGCTTCAGAAGTAATAAATTAAATTTATTTAATATATTTATACAAAATTTAAACTTGTTGAACTTTGGCATAAGTTGGTGGGCGTAATTTTCTATTTATTGCTTTTACTAGCCAGATGGGTATTAAGCTGACTGCTAAAATTAATGTGCATTGCCAATAAAATGAAACACTAGAAACATACGCTAAATTGAAATATTCAGACAAAAATGGGATTGATCCCAGGTAAAGAGCCAATGTAACAATTTCTGAATAAAACATTGATTTATTCCATGTATTAATTTCTAATGCAACCATAGCTAATTCATTCAAAATCAATGTGGTAAATGAAAGTGCAACTAAAGTTGTGAATTTAGTAGCTTCTAAACCAATCAAACTTTGTGAAATTCCCTGAATGACACAACCTTGAAAAACAGAAACAAAGAGCCAAACAAAAAATGTTTTAAAACTTAATGATTTACCTTCGGTTAGTTCTTTGTAAAGTTCAGGATACAAAACAACCAAATTTTCACTGACATCGTAATCAGTAACCAGAGAAAAAACAGGTGCCATGGTATAACATGTTGCGTATCCAACCATCAACCAACCCTGATACAATGCTAAGGGTTCAAACTTTGAAGAGATTGAATAAACAACTTGACAAATAGAAATTAATAAACCACGATGAATAACAAACTGAGATAGCTTGGCACTTCTTTTATATGAATTTCTACCATGCCATAATAAAAGCTTAGTTAAGTGACAGAAATGAGTTATTGAAAAGTCGGCTGCAATTGATGCTTGTTTACCTTCTTTTCCTACAATTCCGACACCAACGTCAGCAGACTGGATCATGCTGACATCATTACCACCATCACCGATACAGCAAACTCTTTTACCAGTTAATTTTTTAATTAAATTTGCAACATCAGCTTTTTGCTGAGGTGTGCATCTGCATGCGATAACAGATGGTAGTTTTTTGGAAATTTCAAAAAATTCAGTAGGAAAGTAAGTCAAATATGTCGATAATGATTCACCATCAATTAGTAAACAAGAGTTGGTATTACTTTTTAAAGCTTCAATTTGTTGTAATGCAATATCATAATTTCTTAATTTTTCAATTGTATGCACATATTGACCTCTTGAAATTAACTTTGTACTAATACCTATACATCTTGCAGTTTCAACCTTATCACCCGTTAACATCCAAATTTTTATGCCAGCATTTCTTAAACTTTCAATTGATGATTTAACATCCACTTGTAATTTATCTTCCACTCCTGTTAAACCTAATAATTCCAAATTATATTCTAAATACTGTGTTACAATTTTTTGCATTTGTATGTCTCTATTAGACATTGATGCACTGGCTTGAGCATATAAATTTTTAAATTCGTCCCACTGATTTGATGTAAGTTTTTTTCTACCAATAACTAATGTTCTCAAACCTTCACGTGCCATATTATTTGTTTCTTCTTCAAGCCAATCATTTTGGGCAACAATTTTAGCCATAACTGTATCTGCACCTTTCTCATAAAACCAGTATTCATTTTTCACTTTGTCAAAAATGACAATACCCATCCGCTTAGTATCCGAATTGAATGGGAAAACTTGTAAAATTTCAAAATCATAAACCTTACCTGTAGATGAATGTAAAAGGGCTATATTGGTACGATCACGTTTAATTAATGATAAACCAACTGATTCGGTAAATTTAACAATTGCAATTTCATCAGGTGAAGCAGCTTGATATTCTAAAATACCATCTTCCATCGTTGGAGTAACATTGTGGCATATAGCTAAAGTTAAAATCAAGTCACGAACTCTTGAACTCAAATCTCTTCTTGAAATTGGCTTAGTTGCAGCTTCGCCAAATGTATTTATATATTCCTTAACTAAATCCATTGTATCACCTGTGTAAGAAACAGTACCCAAATGAATTTTCTTCATTTCCATTTCATTTTGAGTTAAAGTACCCGTTTTGTCAGATAATAAATATTCTATACGACCTAAATCTTCGGGAATTGTTGAAGTTCTAACAATAGTTTCGGGTATATTATTATCATGTTGGATCTGATACGCATAAACTGACTTACCTAAATCCAAATTAACTCTAAGAGAAACAGGTATAATTGTAGAAAATAAAATAAGAAATCTCATTATATCAACATACCAATCAGAAGTGAAACCTTGACAAACAACCAAACCAACAGAAAGAACAAAAACAGATATACATAAAACTTTTGATATTTGATTGATTTCTAATTCTAGTAGTCCAACTTTAACAGAAGGTGAAGATGTATTCATAGCTTGTTTTGTATCTTTACCTGTGTAAACGATACATCCAATACAAGTACCTGATGCTAAAACTGTATTGGCCCATAATGTTTGATCAACAGTTAAACCAATGGTATTATCACCATATGTTATGTTACCTAAAAAGCTATGAATATCTTTATTTGGGGCTTGAGCTTGAATTTTAATCATTTCAAGATCAGATTCAGTTAAAGATTGCGTCATTGGGCAAGCTACCCTTAATTTCCAATCAGTTTCTCCATCCAATTGATCTGTTTTAATAAAGGATTCAGCAGATTTTTCACTAGATTGAAGTAAAACCATATCAGCTGGAATTCTTACATCTTTATGCAGCTTTACTAAATCACCACATTTCAGATCCTTTGCCATTACTAATTTTGAAGATTTTAAAACTTGGTATAATTCATTATTTTGCTCTTTATCTCTTTGGCGACGCATCAAATCATCCAATGCTTCTTTCGACATTGTAACAGAAAGAACAAAAACCAAAGGAACAACATAAGATGAAAGATAACCTATTCTTAATGCAGGGATAGCCTGAGATAGTGCAACCAAAAGGAAGTACAGATTAAAAAAGAATTTGAATTGCTCGTAAAGAATGATTGGGAAAAACGAAAAAATGTTATATTTGGCATTGGAAACTTCATTGGAAGAGTATATTGAATCCATATGAGGTGTTATTGTTCTTGAATGAGAATCTAATTCTGAGGAATCATTATGGTAATTATCACATTCGTCAGAAAGATGAATTTTCTTTTTATTTTTATTTTGTAAAATCAGACGTTTCGTTGTATTGTAAACACTAGATACACCTTTCGACCATATTGAATTCACAGAATTGACATCATTATTGCTGCCGTTGGTGTTATTATATAACATATTTGAATGGGAATTATCCGAAATATTTGAAGCTTGATGAAAACTTTTTAGAGAGTATGTATCTAAATCTGGAGGCGTTTTGATACTTTGACTATCTTGAATAAATGGATTGATATTATTAACTGTATTTGACGAAGAGTTACTATTATGATTCTTATTATTTATATTACCAAGGGCGAAATCTAGATTGTCTTCAAAATCCCTATCTAGGGTGTCCTGGATGAAATTATGGTTATTAGAAGATTCCCAGCTGGTTCCCGCCTGTGACATGTGCGGTTAGGGTGGGATGGGTATGCAGTCAAAATGGGTGTACTGTTTAAAAAAGTACTGATGGATAGGAACAAAGATGAAATCCTTTTGATCCGATATGAATCTATGAAATTCATGATTCAACTTTGCAAAACAAGCTTGGACACGGGTTTCATATTCTAGTCAAAGCGTGGGCGCCTGCAAATTTTCGTGGGGCGCCCACAAAACTACTGCGGGCACAATTCCAAGTCCTGGGGTGGTAGATGTAGGACTTCCCCATGAACTGCAGGGCTTGCCACAAATTCCAAGGAGAAACCGCAGAAGAGGCGGGAAGGGGGGGAACAAATTTTGCTATTTGGTATTATAGAATTAGATAAACTTTTATTATATATAAAATGAACAAACATAGATATTAGACTCTACAATTTGTGATTTCAAGAGTGAGGATATCTGAAGCACCTAAAGCTTTCAAGTTATCCATTTTGACGGCAATATCTCTTCTTTCGACCATACTTGATACCGCAACCCAATTATTATCTTCCAATGGAGAAACAGTAGCAGCTCTTCTACCAGGAGTTTCCTTTAATAGATCAGGTAATTTATCTCTTGGAGCATTATAATTACATAAAACATATTTGTTTGCAGCCAATAAACCTTCAAATCTGGATTTAATAGTTTCCAATAACTTTGGATCGGATGGATTTTTAGAGTAAATAAGATGTGCAGACGTATCTAAAATGGTTTCGATTGCATGTAATCCAGCAGCTTTCATGGTTTCACCAGATTCTACTAAATCAACAATAGCATCACCAACACCTAAAGCACATGATGCTTCAACTGAACCACCAACATATTTGATTTTAGTTTTTAATTTTCCACCAGCTTCAACACCTTCTAATTTTTCAAAATATTTTTTAGTCAAATTAACAAATGAAGAAACAATAGTTTTACCAATAAGTTGTTCAGGAGTTTGATAACTACCATTTTGAGGAACTTGAATTTGCAACTTACATTTACCAAATAATAAATCCATTCCCATATCAACATCAACGTCAGATTCCATCACTTGATCATAACCTGTAATACCAATATCACATCTACCTTCTCCAACGAAAGTAGGAATGTCTGCAGCTGGTAAAAAGATCAAAGCTATTGGCATATTGAGACATAGTGCAATATCTAATCTATTTGATCTGTTGAATTGAATATCTGCTCCTTTTAGCATTTTTGTACATTTTTCATAAAGTCTACCTTTCTTTGGGACGGCAAATAGCAGTCTGTCTGTCATATGGTTAACTAAATCCATGTTTGTTTGATTGTTTAGCTGTTTTTTTCAGTTAGGTGAAATGTTAAAGTTAAAACAAATCTTAAAAAGACAAACAGGAAAACCGAGAGAGGAAAAAGAGGATGATTTTTCAAAATCGATATCTATCTAAAATGACTAACTTAATCTTCACAACCGCGTTGAAAAATCTACTCGAAATGGAATTATTTTTTTCGAATTTTACAATTACATGGATTTAAATGGGGCGTCTAGGAAACCGCCCAAAATAGACTCTTATGGCATCAATTGAAGACTATTACGAAGTAGCATGTGCTAGCTGTATTTGGGTTGGATTAGATTGGATTATTTTAGCCTAGTTTGGGCTAGTTTAGCTTAGTTTCGTCTAGTTTGGCGTAGTTTGGCTTAGGTTGGCTTAGTTTGGCTTAGTTTCGTCTAGTTTGAACTAGCTTGAGTTAACCTAGAACATTCCAGACTAGACGATAGTAGCTACAAATATAATAGCTTCAAGTACAACGGCTTAGACTAGACGAACTAGACTGAATAGAGTTATTAAAACAAAAAGTAAAATAATTTCAATTCACTTTTATATACTAAATAATATAAAGCATAGAGTAGATGTTATAGAGTATAACTAAAGTTATCATTTCATCATCATCAGTTAATTACTTATAATTCACCGGAAGCAACAATCTTGATTTCTGCTCTGGTTGCACCAGATGGGGAACCAAGAGATTCAATCTTTTGGACAATATCTAAACCTTCGGTAACTTCACCAAAGACAACGTGCTTACCATCTAACCATGGACATGGAACGGTGGTGATGAAGAATTGGGAACCGTTGGTGTTTGGACCTGCGTTAGCCATGGATAAAAGACCTGGCTTGGTGTGTCTGTGGATGAAGTTTTCATCTGCAAACTTTGCACCGTAGATGGACTTACCACCGGTACCGTTAAAGTTGGTGAAGTCACCACCTTGTAACATGAAGTCTGGAATGACTCTGTGGAAGATGGAGTCCTTGTAACCAAAACCCTTTTCACCAGTACATAATGCTCTGAAGTTTTCTGCGGTCTTTGGAACATCAGCGTAAAGCTTGAAAGTGATTCTGCCTAATGATTGGCCGTTAGCGGAGACGTCGAAGTAGGTGGTGGACATTGCAATTGTTTAATTGTACAGATCCAGAAGAAAAAAAAAGCCCGAATTCACTGGAAAGAAGGGAACGCCAGCAGGGCACTCAAGTAGCACATGACAGAAAAAGCAGCTCCGGTGGCAAAAAAAATCAGCGGTGGCGACAGCGCAGTGGCCACAGAGAACCCCGCAGCCGCGTCTCGTTGGCTCGCACAGCCTGCCGTCTATACGGAAATCGACGCGTCGGCGACGCGTCGCTGGATGGGGCTCGGCGATTTTTAAAAAAGTATTGCGTCGATCGTCGCGTTTCCACGTGTGGTTACTTTCTATCTATATACATATAACATTTAGCTGGCTATATAAGCTATTGAGAGTGTAGAGAGTGCACGATGGCATCGATGGCACAAGCTACAAAGTTTGTGATAAGGTAATAGCGTCCTTGACAAAAGATTCAAAGGATTGAGATGAGTTTTCGTAAAGCATTTGCACCTCTACACGTTCGTTCTCTCCGTCATCCCGGAATTCGAGTGAAACAGGTCTACCCTTGTATTCTAGTTCAATGTTGCGTACGATTTCAACCTTGATTGCACTGTACTTGACGCTGGATTTGCCAAATTGAAACATGTAAGGTTTTGCTCTGAACTGCTTGATCAGAGTTCTAATACCTTCGGTACGTCTGGTATCCAAATTCTTTTTACCCACTTGTGAAATGAACATATTGATCTGTTGTTTATTGGCTAAAATGTCCTCACTGTCTTGTTTAAAATCCTCCTCTTTTCTGCCGTTCAATAACCATTGATCTTTGTTGTAAATTAACATGGAATTAAAACTATTTTGAAATTTCAAATCGTATTCTAATTCAGGAATTAACACTTCAACGTTATTTTCTGCCTCACAGATAAAAGAACTAAATTTATTGACCTCAAGTTTACCATCCTTCAAATCAATCAAAATATCTATACTTGGAAAATTGATAAAATTTTCAAATGAATTTTGCCAGAATCCGTTCGGAATTAATTGGATATGAATTTGTTTGCTGAATCTGTTCATAATACCACCAGTTGGTCCAAATAATTTGGCGTCTTTATCCATTAATTCTAAGTTGCCAATATTACTAATAATTTCAGGTATATTTTCATTGAAATATGTATTTTTCTCGTTGTTCTTTTCAACCAATACTTTACCTAGTTTGACACTAATAATATTATCCAGCAATAATTTATTATTGGCATCTTTTCCAACATTCTCGGTATTGTCAATTTTATTCAAAGCTTTTTCAATATTTGATACGTTCATCTTTTCCATGAGCTTTTCGATATCAACGTTATTTTCAACTTCTCCAATATTAAAAAAATCCTTATCTTGTTGACTTATCTTTTCCAATTCCCTTTTATCTTCTTGTGTCTCAATATAATTAAATTCAAATTTCTCCTTAGCTTCTTCAATTTCAACTTTTAATTTTTCAACCTCTTTACTCAACGATTTAACAATCATACTTTCATCACTCAATAAACTTTCCCTAAATCTTCTCTTGGTAAATTCATATCTGAAATATTGATCCTGGCTAATATACCATGGTAAACTTTCATCACTAACTTTCTGCTGAATCAGTAATTCATCACCTTCATTAATTAGTTCTCTAATTACTGATTTATTACATCTGTATCTATATTGTGTAGCTTTTAAAATTTCATTTTTGGCTTTACTAATAGCGGTATTTTTGATTGATGATAAAACATAAGTGTCTAAAGCTCCATCATTTCCATCACTAAATGTTAATTCAACCTTATCAAAATAAACACCAGATTCTTGTTGCAATAAATCGATATCTAATTTTTTGCCTAAATTTTCATAAAATTCTTCAACTTGTTTTAGATTGGTTGTGTCAGAAGACAAATTATTTAGTAAATCATTCCAGGATGCTTGAACAAAATTAACAATATTTTTTGATCCTCTAACAACTAGCTCTTTACGTGAATTACCTAATGATAATTGTGCTCCAATTAATGACCAATGTTGTGGAAGGAAACCATTATTACTCAAAAGCAAGAATAAATCTCTTTTATTGGATAAATCAATTTTAGTTTCAACTACTAAATCTCCAGTTGGATCAAGTGTGACTTTTAATTTCCAATGTTCTGATATGATTCGATTTATCAGTTTCTTTTTGTTATCTGATTTTTTTAATGTAATTTCAGGACATGATTTAAAAATATAATCTCTTAATTGTTTAACTCGAAATGATTTATCTAATGTTTGTGATAATTCGGTTAATTGCTTGATTGTTATAACGTTATTACTTGGTTTTAATTCATCGATAATATTTATGAAATCATCAGATGAAACATTGAATTTAAACTGCATCAAACTTTTATAATCACGTTCAATCTGATATGATATTCTTTCATTAATATTAATACTCTTCAAATCTTTTTTCTTCCTAATTGCTAGTTTTTGAATAGGTGATGATTTCTTCTTCATTGGTGCTAAAATAAGTTCGTTTCTAGATGGATCAACAGCTCCTACATTATTCTTATTTATTTCAACTTCATTAGTAGACCATGGAAGTTCGGTATCTTGTTCATTTCCATCATTTAATTCATATAGTTCGTTGCTTTCATTAGTTTCATTGCTTTCATTACTATTTTCAGTATCCCATGGCATGTTCATATAGTCGTCATTTTGTTTAACTGCCTTATTATCAGTTATTTTCCTCTGCAAAATCTCAGAATTCCATTTCCTTGAAAGACCGCTTTTCCACAATCTTTGGGACAATACCAAACCTCTATAGTGGCCTAACATGGTCTGTATGACAGCTTAACAATATAAAAATTTCTTGATATAAAATATATTGAAAAATTCTTGTCTTTTTTTCCGCTTTAACATGAAAATCAGATTTTTTTTTTAATCTATTATTATCTTGAAAAGTCAAAAAGAAACTATAACGGACAGCTAACACAACCATGGTAAATAAAATTCTCAGTAGTGGAAAACGACGGAGAGGTAGTAATGAATCGATTGATTTAGAAAACTCTTCAAATTTAAATGTCAACTGTACAACTCAAGAGACACTAGATACAGAAGTAATGGATCAACTAAACAAAAGACAAAAAAATGAAAAAGAAGTAGCCAAAGATTCGGAAACTGATAGTTATTTGATTGACCGAATAAGAGAGAATCCTGTTTGTGGCCATTACTATTATAAATACTTATTTGAGCAATTAAAATTAACATTAAAACGAAAAGATGAAAGATTATTGAATTGGAATGAATTCAAAGATATATTTTCAATCCCGGAGAAAGAAAGCAAAGATTGGGAACAATTTGAATCTAATTTGAATATTGCCGAAATTTGGAATATTTCTATTGAATGCCTGAAAGCTATAAGTTTATTGAAGCAGGAGATAAATAAAGAAAGAGAATTGAATTTGGAATATTATAATCTATTATGTCATGAATTTGAAAACTTTTTTAATTTAAAAACTGAATTTGGTAATACTTTGAAACGTGTCATTAAGAGAGAACCGTTGTATATTCAATCTGAGAGCTTAGATGTTGATGATATTAAAAATTCTCTTAGATGGAGTGCAAACGAAAAAGATATATTTTATGAATCATTAGCAAGATATGGAATTCATAAAATAGACGTGATTTCTGACTTACTACCAAATAAATCCAAGGCAGATATAATAAATTTATATACGGCTTTATCTACTGAACTTAAAAGGTATAAATCAGATAAAAAATTAAAAACCAAATTGATTAGTTTTGATGAAATGCCAAAAGCTTATGAAATGAGTGAAGATTATGTTGATGTTGAAGAAAAATATGCTGGATTGGTTGAAAATCTTGAGCAAGATCAGTTTGGTGAATCTGAGGGGGGTAATCGATCAGATGAATTCAGTGAATTAATAGATATTGACAAATTTGAGAATATGAAAACCTTAATTAATTCAGATAAAGCAGACATTAGTAACCCTGCATATTCGGATATCTATAATTTAGTTAAGAGTTATACTACTGAATTAATGCGTAGGCTCTATGTGAAAAAATTAAATGAAATGACAACACCACAACTTTTTGAATGGATTAATCAGTTAAAAGCATGGAAAAAGCCAATAGATCCTAAGACATTGGTTACTATTATAGATTCTAATGATATAAACAGAAAAGTGGATGAAAATATGGATTATTTTGGAGATAGTCTGTCAAGTGATTATGATGATTCAGAAAATAATTACTTGCCTAGGTTTACACAAGAAGAATTGGATTTAATGGATGAGAATTTGGCTCATGATTATATAGAAATACCTGATGAACTAGATACATGGAAATTAGGAATAGATAAGGATGATGTTGCGGAGGTTTCCAAAGAATTGTTGAAGGAATATAATTGCTCTACGGAAACATTTTTTAAATTGAAACAGGAGGTGGCTTGTGTTGATGTTTTGGATAAACCAAATAAAATTCCAATTGTTTCGGAATTTTTTCATGAAACTGAAAATCATCTATCAGATAATAGTGATCAATTTCTTACAGACATAGAAGATATTGATGATTTGAGATCAGATGACGAACAATTTAAAACGGATAATTTAATTTTAACTGATCATGACGACCGTTTTTTTGATGAAAATATGATTCTTCCAGCTGATCATGATTTGACTACTACAGGTAATGAGTATTTACAATTATTGTGTGACAATGAAACATACAGAGTTGAAAAGGCGGATTTAAGGGACAGTTTAATATATGAATATTTAATGTTGACTAGATTAACATGCAATAATGAAAAAGATCGCCTGGTTGTATCTAAAATTTTGTCAAACATGGACGATGAGTTTCTTGATGATGTAAGTGAACACACTATAACGAATGTTTCTGAAAAACATGCAAAAGAGTTTAAGTTTGTGTATAATGATTATTAAATAGATATTGATTATAGACAATTTTTGTGAGATTAGATAGAAGTTTCTTCCATTTTCTTCTTTAGTTCAGACATATCGATATCTCTACCGTCTTCTTCTAAGTCATCACCAGATGCTAAACCTTGTTCGAAGATTTGTTTACCTGTTAACCTTCCTTTATGAACATTCGCATAACGTTCATCAAGTCTTTTATCAATTCCTAATTCTTTACGGAAACCCTGTCTCCATTTTTCAAACGATTCAGATGTTACTTTTGTACCTGTAAATTTCTTTTGCTCTTCCTTCTCACGAGCTTCACGTGCATCTAATATTTCCTTTTCCCTTGCTTTAAATTTCTCTGTAAAGAGAGTCTCTGCATGATCTTTTAATGATGATGTCAATGAAAAAACGCTGGGCATACCTACATTATCTTCAGCTTCCTGTCTCAATTTTCGAAGAAGTTCTACATAATCATCTCTATCTAGTTTAATTGTTTCAATTAAGTTTAAAAGTCTTTTAGACATAGTTTGATCATCATCGTCGTCATATTTATCATCGCCTTCTCCTTCTTCTTCTTCGTCAGATTCCGATTCATATTCTTCATCCGAATCATTACCAATCGATCCTTCAAGAATATTTAATGTTGGAACGGTTTCAGGGTATGTTTCAGTATATGTCACATCCAATAAAACTGCATGTCTACGCTTGGAATCTGTGTCTAATAAAACGTTAATTTGGAATCTTGTTGGTGTTAAAACTGTAAGTTCATCCGGATAAATTGCTTGTAGCACTTCCAATTCCTGTGCTTGTTCTTCTAAAACGTCCATTTCACCTTCACTCTATGATTAAAATAAATGTTTCTTTACAAGTAACTTTATCATTTTGATCGACATGAATTTCCATAATTATTTCACTTCGAGTGAAAAAAAATTTTATTTTGTAAAACATTTCTTTTACTTGTAACAAACTTTATATTGATTTCCGATTACAGGTAGAAACCACAGCAGAATTCAAACTCGTTTTTAAATTGAATAATGTCACAAGAACAATTATTAAATTTAATACACCGTGCTTCTATTCTACTCCCAACGGATCCAGAACAAGCACTTGAAGACTTATTAGGATTCCAAACTACATATGCAGAAAGTCCATTATATCTGCAAACATTAGGTGAAGCATACCTTGAAACCAGTGACGTTGAATCTGCCTATGGTGTTTTAACCAAAGCTTGTGAATTAGACCCTATAGCAAAAGAAGGTATTGAAAAATTCTTTCATTTAGGACAAATTATAGGTGGTGAAAATGGTGTGCAATTACTTGAGGTTGGTATTGCTAAATTGATCCAACAGGCTCAAATTTTACAATCTTTAAGTGTAGGAGAAATCCAAAATGATGAAAATCTAGATTCTAGTGTTCAGATCTTATTACAAGCTTATGGTACTGAAGTTAAAATAAGTGAATACATCATTAGTAAATTGACTCAAGGTATTGCAGCAATTGTAGAAATTTGGATGACAGATTTGTGTATGTTGCCACAAGCTGAAGAAGAATGTGAAAAATGGACAAGTACATTGTCTGATATGTGTTATTCTAACCCAGAAACTCATTCAATAATTGCAAGTGTTCGAATTTCTCAAGAGAGAATTCCTGATGCAATTAAGGAAATTGAAATTTCTTGGGAATTATTTCAAAAGAAAAAGCAGCAATTGGAAGATATTGCTAATACTAACGATAACATAGATCCAGATGAAATAGAAATGATGTATATTGAATTGTACCAGCCATTGGTTACCCTATCAAAATATGCTGTTGAATGTGGATTATTTGAATTAGCTTCTGAAATTTCAAGTTCTGCAAGAGATATCAATGAAGATGGTGTTGAAGCATTATATGTTGAAGGTTTCTCTAATTATCTTGAAGCATTAAGAATACAAAATGCTGGAATAGAATCAATTAAACTTGGTAGAGAATTTGAAAATTATTCATTAAATAAAAACATTTCAAAAGACGACCAGAGTTTTGAATTTATCAATAACTCACGTTTAGCTTTGAGTTCTGCCGTCAAATCCCTACATGATAAAGATTTAGCTGCTCAGATAGACGAAGAATTACAAAATACAATTAAATCATTACTTGAAAATGTTGGTGGTTTCTTAAACAAAGAAAAGGATGAATCTGGAATCGACGAATCTAACTGGGAAAATGAAATTCCACAGGGAGAGTAAATTTAGTAGTTTTTCTACTTATTTATATGTGACACTGTAAATTAATTGAATATAAAGATGTGTATCTAAACTGATAAATTATTTACGCCTTGAGTTAAATTTTCTGTATGTGTATTATCTTCTTCTTGTTCTTGTTCTTCTTCTTCGTAGTCGTCGCCTAATAATTCTGGCATAAATCTCTGTGCATTTTTAACATCTTCTTCAAACTCCTCTAATCCTGGTTCAACATCAACCATACAGATATATTCACTTGGAACTAACCCTGTTTGTTCGGTGGCTGGATCATATGCTACAAGCCATCCATCTCCACATTCATAATTTATTATTAAATGTTGATCTGGAACCAATGACAGTTCGTTGGAGTTTTCGGGTATAAATGGATAGAGTGCAATGGCATGAACTATTCCTAGATTATCTTCTTCCTCCACGGCTTTGATGTTCTTATTTGTTTCATCTCCAAAATAGGTTCGCCCTTCTCTGCTACTATTGTTTGGATTTTGGATTTCTTCTATGTTATCAGTAGCGTAATTATTATAATATAAAACATCTTCTTTCTCCACGTCTTCATAATTGTCTATGTATTCATCATATTCTTCTTCTTCTTCTTCTTCTCCTCCTCCTCCTCCTCCTCCTTCTTCTTCTTCTTCCTCATCATCATCATCATCTGGATATATGCCAAAATGTCTTGGATCTGAAACTTCATACGCAAAATCCTTTACATTCACCTCAAATTCAAAATCTTCATCTGAAGGTATTCTTTTTTCTTTCAGATTGTCTGATTCCACCAGCTCACAACTCTCATTTTTACAAACTTCACTATCTTCTGTCTCAATCAGCTTGCTGTCATGTAATGAATTTGGCTTAGAATCCGATTTTCCAACTGTTTTCGATCCAAATCTACCTCCTTCTATTGGTTTTTCTGTTTCTACTACGTTTAGCATCATTGCTAAATATTGCCAAATCTAATGCTGCTGCAAATGCAATACCTGTGTCCAATAAAAACAATTTGCAAACAATTTGCAAATAAATTACATGTATTTATATTCTTTAACGGCGGATTATGGCATATTCTACATGCCATTATTATATTTATTTCTTAAACGAGGTTCGCTGGATTTGTAAGTTGATAATTTTTTAACAGATACAAGGCCAGGACTCTGTTTCATTTGGTAAAGATAGGGGGATATCTAATCAAGCTACAATGACATCAGCGCACCGGCCGACATTTGATCATGCCAAAGGAAAAGAAACGAAAGTTTCTTCTTCGATTTCCCACAAAAGAGGTCTTGCATCACACACAAGACTCAAATTTAGATCTAAAAGAGTAAAGAAAAATAGAGAATTTGAAGAGGAGGAGGGAGAAGAGCAGGCGGCAGAAAATGAAGCAGAAGAGAATAGAGATGGGAGAAAGATTCCAGGAATAGAAAGGAGTGATTTGGTTGAATTGGTGAAGAAAATCGAACCAATATCGGAAGATGAAACAAAAATTGGATATCAAGATGATGGCGGAGATGGCCGAGATGGCCGGGATGACCAAGAAAATGAAGAGGATCAAGGAAATAAAGAAGTTCCAGATGAAGAGGAACAAGAAAGTTTGAGTTCAGATGGTGATGAAGAAAGTGAAGATGAAGAAGAATTACTTCGAGAAATGGAATTGATCAAGAAGGAACGTGATGAGGCTAGAAAGCAAGCTGAGGTGACCGAGATCGAAGAACGTGCAAAGGTATCGAACTCACTCATACAGTTTGAGACAGATAAAGAGACAGATGCGGAAACGGAATTGGATAGACCAAAAAAAAAATCTTGGAGGGATCGGAAAACCATGTCAAAGAAAGCAAATGCTAATAAGTTGGATAGATTCTCTAATGATACACTCAAGAGTGATTTTCATAAGAGTTTTTTGGATAAGTATGTCAAATAGTTCATGTGTAAAATATAGGGTTGGATTAAATTAAGATACGCTCTTAGTAGAATAGAAGTAAATAAAAACTAAATGTAAAGGAAAGAAGAGAAATGAAATGAAGTGAAATAAAATAAAATAAAATAAAATTCTATAGAAAAGTGATAAAATGTATGAAGTTAAAAAACTCTTTTTGTAAAAGTCTTAACAATACCTTTGACTAAAGGCCAACCCGAATCTGCACGAACAGCATCGCCGTTTTCTTCTAATCTTCTGAGCAGATAATCTTTTGTTTCTAAAGGTGGGCCCCATGGAACATATTTAATAATATTCTTAGTATTATAGTTCTCAATTAGATCAAAAGTGATATTATCAGCCATACCTAAAAGTTGGCCGAGAACAACATTTGAACGAACACGCTGAGGATTCGATGCTAATGGTAAAGCTTTTAATAAATTAGTAGCCTTCAATTGAGTAGTTCCATTATGACTTGCAACAACCAAATGACCAACTGTTGGATTTTCTGAACTCATATTATTGATGCTCATTAAAATACCAGCATCATAACAATTATCGGTATCTTCTTTTGTGTTATGAATGACATTCCGATCAGGTTCTGAATGAATATAAGCCCCACGAACTAATTTCCATCCAAGCACGTAATTCCCTTTTTTAGCTAATTCATCGTCAAGTTTTAAAATTGATGTTGATTCTTTTAAATACATTTGAACGGTACCAACAACACAAGCATCACCAACTTTTGGCTTTACATTTGAATTTGATGAACGATTGAATTTCGACATTAAATCACGTTGTAATTTATAAACACCTTGTTGTAAATCGTTACGTTCGGCATCGACAACTACAACAACAAATGGCGATTCTCTCAATGGATATTTTTCCTTTAGTTTTCTATTTTCATTGACGGCAATTTCACAAATTTTTTCGCAATTAGCCACCAATTCATTGTATCTTTCAGCATATTCAGCTTTTTCAAAATTAAAAAGAACTTCAGCTGCATTTTCAATTAATCCTGTTGGTTTTAATGCAACATAACCTGGTGGTATTTCATTTAATTTTAAAGAAATTTCTGCTTCATCTTCAACACCTGCAATTGCTTGTTCGATCATTTTTTCAGTATGAGGAGCTAAGCACTCGCTAATACTACGTTCAGTTTCTTTAATAATAGTTGGGATACTAACTGACATCTCTTTACCATCACAAGCTTCTACTGTATAAGATACCATCATATTTTTGATATCTCTTTCAGCCAGTCTTTTTCCTGTGTTTAAAACTTGGGATAAATTATCACCACCACAATAATTTTGATAAACCAACGCTCTAATGATCCATAATGGGGTGTATGGAAATAATTTAATAACCAACTCGAGAACCGGTTTATTTATCGTTGCTAATCCAATCACCAAATATCCTAGCAACTCCTTAGTCGTTAATGTATCAAGATAATTTTTTGGTTTAGGTGCTGGCGTTGTACCAATTGGTGCAATTGAATCGATCGTAGGAAGAGATGTCTTTTTCTCGTTAGTGCCTGACATATGTCTGTTGAAATTAGTATATCTGGCTTTCATCAAACAAGGTATCAAATCCAGTGGTGCATTTCTAGCTCTTGATATTGCTGTTGCTCTTGTTCTTATTGCAATGATAGGTATTTGCATTTATTTTCTCGTTTAATTGTGTGATTTAATGGGTTTATAAATTTGTTTTTATTTTTTTCACAAGCTTTACAAGGTCACAACCACCCTTTTTCCGCTACCTGAAAACTCCGGCTGCAGACAACCTTTCTTTTATATCCTCTTGATAGCCAAAAGGAAAAACAAAATCTTCTGGTCAAATGACCACACTGTCCGAGCCCCCCGCTCCCAGCCACTATCTGCACAAACAAGGAAACTTTCCCCGAGAGAGCGGCCGGTTTGACAAGATGAAATCCAAAAAACGGGCAGCTGTAGCCGAGACCTCGCTTACCGTTTCCTTTTTTTTATGTCCACATAAATCATAATACCCGTCAAGAACATCAAAGATATATCTATTATCTTTATCATTAGTTAAGTATTCAAGATATATCTATTACCTCTATCATGAGTAGTTAGAAGTTAAGATAGAGTATTATTTTTCTCATGAGTAGTTAGTAGGTGAGATATATCTATTACCTTTAGCATAAGTAGTTGAGATATAGCTATTTTCATTATCAAGAGCATCAAAGATATATCTATTATCTTTATCATAAGTAATTAAGATACATCTATTATCTCTATCACAAGTGTTCAAAATATTCGTTCAAATTCAGTTTCAATGTGGAGTGGGTATTTTTGTTGATGCATTAATTATTATTAAAATGTTTCCAATTTTTTACTGATTGTAATCATCCTTGGATCCATCTTTTAAACTTGATTAGGTGTCATGTGTAATGCTACGAGAATCCAAATTCTTGGAATTTGGTGAGCTGTATTTCTGTATCGGATTATTATTCCCTGATTTGAGATTTTGAGACATTATTATTTGATCCGCATATCTCATTGCTGAAGGTATCTCATCAAATGCTGTACTTTCTTCGTATGAGAAATTACTCGGTTGTAAACATCCCAATTTTTTAAGCTGTTCTTCCTTTTCTTGTAGTCCCCTTTCGCTGTTGATCAATTCTATCAATTCTTTAGCTACAACAGAGTTTCGGCAATGTTCAACACGTGCTGTTTGAATTGTTTGTGAAAGACTCGAGACCGTTTCTATTATACTAAGTAAAAATTCTCGATCGATTCCTAATTCTTCAAGTTTTTCTTTGGCCGTTCTTGACTCTTTCATTTTAACTAGATTATATACAAATCGCCTATGGTATTCAACCTTACAGAAAAGAAATATTCTTGTGTCTGTCTGGAAAATTCAACTTGAATCAGGTCTAAGTAAACCGCCTCCGCAAAACGATGCTCAGCGGCCAGCCACTTTTTTCAGGCTGTGAAAAAGAATAAAAATATTTATTTCTTGAGCTGTTGAATAAAATATAAAAGCAAAATGCAAAAAATAACACAGACAAAACTCTTTTTGATTGCAGAGTTAGCAAGTAGTATTTAAAAACTTACAAGGATTAGTAAATTTGTATTTTGTTGCAAAAAATGAAATTTGTTGCGTTGGTATCAGGAGGTAAAGATTCATGTTTTAATATTTTACATTGTCTTGCACAAGGTCATGAGTTGGTGTGTTTGGCAAATTTGTATCC
Source organism: Pichia awuae (assembly GCA_030563725.1). NCBI lineage: Eukaryota > Fungi > Ascomycota > Pichiomycetes > Pichiales > Pichiaceae > Pichia > Pichia awuae. The sequence continues at coordinate 38,254 of JAJMJV010000001.1, forward strand.
TCCAGAGAAGGCGGAAAGTGATGAAATAGACTCGTATATGTATCAAACGGTTGGACATGACGTTCTGTCATTGTATGAAAAATGTACGGGGAAACCAATGTACAGAGAACCTATTTTAGGTAGTGCAAGTAATCAAAAATTAGAGTATGATTTAACTGCAAATGATGAAACAGAAGACTTATACAGATTGTTGAAAAAAGTTCTGGAACATCATCCAGATGTCAAGGGTGTCAGTGTTGGTGCAATTTTATCGAGTTATCAAAGAACTAGAGTTGAAGATATTTGCTCCAGATTAGGCTTGACGTCACTTGCATATTTATGGCAAAGAAATCAAGCTGAATTAATGAATGAAATGTGTCTAAGTGGTATGGATGCCAGAATCATTAAAGTTGCTGCATATGGATTAGATGAATCACATTTAGGTTTGACTTTAAATGAAATTCATCCAACGTTAATCAAATTGAACAATATGATGGGTGTTCATATTTGTGGTGAAGGTGGTGAATTTGAAACAAGTGTTTTTGATGCTCCATTCTTTAAATTTGGAAAAATTAAAATATCGGCAAGAGAAGTAGTCAAACATACCAATGATGATGTTTGGTATTTAAAGATGAAAGTCGAATTTGAACCCAAAAATGTAGTTGAAGAAGATCCTGACTGGAGAAGTTTTATTAGTGAACCAGAATTGCTGAATGAAAAATTTCAAGAACTTTACGATAATTTAGGTGATATCAAATGTGACGAAATAGAAAAAACAATTGAAAGTAACGATGATATCAACTATAGTTGGCCACTTAATATTTATGAAACCAAAGATAAACTTTTTGTATCCAACATTACATCTACTGAATCATCGGTTGAAGAACAAATTACTAGTATTTTTGAACAGTTGAAGGATATACTTAAAAGTCACGATCTTTTATTTGAAAACATCCAATCTTCTAAACTTTTGGTGAAAGATATGAACAACTTTGTCAAAATTAATAACGTCTATGTGAAATATTTTACAAAGTCTTTGCCACCTTCACGTATTTGTGTGGAAACTAATATACCAACTCAAGCACAATTATCTGTTGTTATTCTTAAAAATCTTTCTGATAAATTAGGTCTACATATTCAGGGTAGATCTTATTGGGCGCCATGTAATATCGGCCCATATTCGCAAATGATTGGCAGTTCTACCGACAAGGTAATCAGAATAAGTGGCCAGATCCCACTTATTCCGAAAAATATGGAACTATCTAAATCAGATACAAAGTTCAATGCTATTTTAGCGCTTCAACATTATGATTTAATCAAACAAGTCACCGATCACAAAAAGAATCTTCTTACTATCTGTTTTGTAAAAGACATAAAATATGCAAAAATGGCCGAAAAGATATTCATGGATTATTTGGCATTGTGTGAAGAAGAAGATGATGACAATGTTAAGGGCAGTTCCAATTTTGTCATTGTCAAAGTCAGCGAATTGCCTAAAGGTGCTGACGTCGAATGGGGAGGGCTTGCATACCAAAGCCAAAGTGGTACATTGAATTATGAATCGGATTCGGATGATGATGAAGACGAATGTACTTCTGATCATGTAAAAGTTCATTTTCTCGACAACCTTGACCTGTTCCAATTTCAAAATGTCTTCTATGAAGTGTATGCGCCGCCATCTTGTCTAGCCAAGCTGCCCCCAACACTCAACTGTGAAAAGTTCCCTGTTTTGGCTGTCGGGCCCGGAGGCTCCGCTATGTGTGTTGTCGAACACCTTACGTAAGTGTGTACCCCTCGCACCGCACAACAGAAATGCGCACCCCCCTCCTCCACAAAAACAAAACGCAGTCACATTTCGACGCCCCGACTCTTGTTTTTACCTCGGTGGTGGCTCAGCGGGTCTCGTGAGTCACAAGATGGCAAATTCCGCGTCTATAGGACTTTTTCTTTTGAGATACGGAGTTCATTGTTTTATCTTAAAGATGGTATTGTGTAAAGTATTGTCTTGTGTAACAAGCAAACAGCGCAACAAACAAACACAAACAGACTAAGCGTCAAAGCACAATTGCAAACACCTTCGAAGTCGAATTATGTCCGAAGCTAAACAAACCAGAAAGACTGCTCAACCACAGAAATTAAGACCTTCTCTTGTCCCAGGTACTGTTCTTATTCTTCTAGCTGGTAGATTCAGAGGTAAGAGAGTCGTGTACTTGAAAAACTTAGAGGATAACACACTTTTGGTGTCAGGTCCATTCAAGGTGAACGGAGTCCCATTGAGAAGAGTTAATGCAAGATACGTCATTGCAACATCCACCCAAATGGATATTTCATCCTTGGACTTGACTAAATTCAATGTTGAATATTTTGCAAGAGACAACGCCAAGGCGTCGAAGAAATCCGAAAAGGATTTCTTCGGCGATGTTTCTCCAAAGAAAGAAATCAGATCCGAAAGAATTGACGATCAAAAATTAGTCGATAAAGCTCTTATTGGAGAAATTAAGAAAACTCCATTATTAAAGCAATATTTAGCCTCTTCTTTCACTCTTCAATCCGGAGACAAGCCTCACTTGATGAAGTTTTAAGTGTTTTCCGGTCGCCATTTCCAGCCGCCAGTTTCAACCGGTGTCGTATTCTCCAATATTTCTATTCAATTTTGCCATTTCAGTTTCATTTTTTTGTCCTTTTTTTAAACTTTTTTTAATTAGATGGTGGAATATTTTCAACCCTATCTTTTGTATTATATACTTATTTTATACATCTATATGTATATATTATATGTTTATACCGCTATATACATAATATTAAAATATAATTCAGTGTAGAGACAGTACACTCATTCCTTTTATCGTAATTTTGGTGCTGGTTCTTTTAATTCTTTTTTTCTTTTATCGCAGAAAATAAATTTTTAGTTAAAACATGTAAATCTCACCAAAACAAGAAAGTAATAGATATCTTTATCTTCAATTGTATTGTACTGGTTAATATATTTTAGCGTATATATTTCTGTAAGTTTTAGGATTGTGATTTCAAAAAATGAATATTCCCAATACAGTTTCGTCTCTGAACGTGGCGGAAACAATTATTTCTGAAGTTTTACCACATGAAAAAGTTTACACTATTAAAGTAGGTGGTAAAAATTTCGAATTATCGGGTGCATCACTTTCATATGATTCACCATCATATTTTACAGATTACTTCTTGTCTAATCCTCAAACGGATTCTGTTTCCATTGAAAGATCACCTGGCGTTTTTGAAAAAATTTATATGCATTTACAAGGATACAGTATAAAAATTGAAGATGAATATGAATTCCTTTATCTTTTACTTGATGCAAATTACTTAAGATTACATAAATTAAAAGAGCGTGTTTTGATTGAACCATTGATAATTTCAATTGGAGGTACAAAGTTTAGGGTTCATAAAGAATTACTTACACAGAAAGGAAATCATCCAAATTATTTTACAATTATTTATAATAGTTTACTTATAGATCCATATGCATCAATTAAAAATTTAATTCGGCCACCAGCAGTTACACCATATGAATCAAGTAAATCGCCTGAAATTTTCAAACAATTACTGTATGCATTGCAGGGAAATCAAATTAAAATAGTAAGTGAAGAACATAGAGCTAATTTACTGCAAGACTCTAGGTATTATCAATTTTTTGCATTGGAACAAAAATTTATCAAACATAAAATATTAAAAAATCCTTTTACAAATAGTGAAGAGATAATTATTAATTATAATGATATTAAAAAAACAGGACTACTAAATGATACAATGGATAAAATAATAGAATCAAATGAGCCATATACGGTTGTCAAATATCAAAGACCTTTCGTGGATTCTATTCATCGTAATCTTATTTTACAGATTGACTCATCTGATGTTAGTTTAATAGTCAATACATCGCTTTCGTTCTATAATTTATTAATTACGAATAAAACTGCTGTAAATATGAAAAATATATTAGCAAAAATTTCTGATGATTATATGTATGAGGTGGAAAATGGAATTCCTAAATTAACCATATTAATTAGAATGAATGATTCTGTTGGTATTCTAAATAATCTGCATATGGAAAAAGGATGGTTAGATACATTAATAGGCATTAATCAAAATGAAAATGAAAATATACAACCTAATGACAAAATTGTAGTTGTTAAATTTTTACAATCTCAATGGACGATTAAAGTTCAAGGTAGGAGCAAAATTTGGATGGATTGTTTAAAATTTGATGGAGTTTTAGATATTTCACATTTTAATGAAAAACGTGATTTTTTATAAAAAAGAAATGAAAAATCTTTATAAAATATATATAAAATTTAGTGTTCACGTCTCTTTCTCATATAATTTGTATTGAATAGTGGAATTAATTCATCAACATCACCAATAACTGCATTATTTGCTTGATTAATTGATTCAACTAATTTTGAATTTTCAGCAGAAACAGTTAATGATTTATCATCATTTATTGTGAAAAATTGTAACGGTGCATCCATATTATCAAAACTTGTAATTAATTTATCTTTTGAAGCTGTTATTGTGATGATATCTGAATTGACAATATATTCTTTATTAAATGATAATTCACCATCAACAGATAAATCAAAAATGAAAAATGATGGAATTTTTTCAAAAACAACTGCTATTTGTTTTGTTTTTTCTAATGGTATGATTTTTGAAACACAATATTCGACTAGATCACCACTTTCACTTTGGAATTTTTCAGGAACAAGATGTTTATCATTTAATTTATCTTTTACTAAATTATCAACATGGACTTGACTTTTTAATTCTGTTAATTCGCCTTCATTTTGCCATGCCCATGTACAAATAAAAGAATCACCACCGGCAGAAACTAAGATTTTACCATTACACCATGTTGGTAAGATGAATGAGGAAATGAATTCTTTATGGCCAAATAAAACTTTCTTAATAACATAAGATTTTGGAAAATATGAAATTCTGATGTGTTCATCTCTATCAGCGGTAAAGACAACTTCCTTGCCTTTTTCATCGATAGAATTTTGAACACAAGTTAACATTGAAACATGACCTAAAATAGGAACTAATTTAGAATCATCAACAGCTTCTGGATCTTCTAAAGGAATGGAATATACATCACCAAATTTATCCGAAATAATAACTTGTGAATCGTCCATTGATGTACAAACTGCTGATGGACGCTTAGAGATTGGTTGACGTTTGATTAATTCAAATACATTTGATGGATTCTCATAGTTAATCTTAAAGATAACAACTGCTTTATCATTATCTGTAGTTACAATCAAAAATTTATTATTACGAGATAAACACATATCTCTAATATATGTATAAGTTGGTGGTGCACCTGGTCCTGGTAATGGTAATTTTGGTTTTTTATTCATGATTTGCTTTGTAGCTGTTGGTATTTGCTCCTCAGGAATGATTGGTCTCTTGTTGTTGTCATTACCTTCTTCTGCAATCTTTTCCTTTTCCTCCTTTTCTTTTTGTTGTTGTTCATATTGTTCAAGTAATTCTCTATGATGTTTTCTAATTGTATAATAAGGATCGACTTCATCGGTCCAAGAACTTAATAATTTGGCATCTCCATTTTCAAATTTAAAAAGAAAAACTGAATTTATTGCAGCAGCAAAAAAGTAGTCCCCACTTTTATCTAATAATACGTGTTGAAATGGATGTTTCATTGTTTTTTGAATCAATAATATGATAATCCACGTTTTTAAATAAAGATTATATAAAACAAATATAAATATTTTTTAATATAAAAAAAACTGGTGAAAAATTATTTTGAATCTCATTGACAAAAAAACTCAAATTCGAGGTGTCTGCTGCACCATGATAACTTGTCTTTTCTTATCTGAAAAAACTAAAAAATCCCAAATGACAGAATTAACACATCCTTTGATTGTTGACAATTGGTTTCGTGAAATAAGTGATGAGTGCTTTCCGGGGCAAGCGTTTATGTTACGAGTGGAAAAGATTTTGTATGCTAAAAAATCCGAATTTCAAGATATTTTAGTTTTCAAATCAACAGACTTTGGTAATGTTTTAGTACTTGATGGTATGATCCAAGTCACAGAACGTGATGAATTTGCTTATCAAGAGATGATTTCACATGTTCCTCTGTTTGCACATCCAAATCCTAAGAAAGTATTGGTTATTGGTGGTGGAGATGGTGGAGTTTTGCGTGAAGTTGTTAAGCATGAATGTGTTGAATCTGCAACATTAGTTGAAATTGACGATATGGTTATTCAATTAAGTAAAAAATATTTACCAAATATGGCTAAATCTTATGAACATGAGAAAGTTAAACTTCATTTATGTGATGGTTTTAAATTTTTAAAAGATTGTGAAACTTTGAAAGATGATGAAAAATATGATGTCATTATCACAGATTCTTCGGATCCTGATGGACCAGCTGAAGCTTTCTTTCAAGAAAGTTATTTTAAGTTATTATATAATGCATTAAACAAAGATGGTATAGTTATTTCAATGGCCTCTGAAAATGTCTGGTTAAGTTTAAAAAATCTGAAAAACTTAAAAAATCATTGTGAAAAAGTTTTTCCTGTTGTCAATACATGTTATTGTATGATTCCAACATATACATCCGGGCAAATATCACTTATGTGTTGTGGTAAAAATCCTGATATAGACCTGACTAACCCAATAAGAAAGTTAAGTGAAGATGATGAAACTAAGCTATTCAGATATTATAATAACAAAATCCATAAAGCCAGCTTTGTCTTGCCCACATGGGCAGACAGGTTATTAAACTAATTTTGTGACCTTTATTTGCTTGTTGTTTTATATTTTTTTTATAGAATTAGAAACCAAAAATATCATCTATTGCGTTATTCTTCTTCTTCTTCTTTTTCTTTTTCTTCTTGTCCTCTGTAGAGCCACCAAAAATATCGTCCATAACGTTAGTAATATTTTTTTTAGCTTTATTTTCACCAAATGAATCATCTATATTTTTGCTTTCCTGTGTCTCTACGTTCTTTCGGTGGATCTTTTGAATCTTTGGTATTTTAGAAGGTTCGTCGGGTATTTTACCATCGACAACTGTGGTACTTTTAATTGGTTCATCCAGGGGAACATCGTCAGTTTCTAGTTTAATTTCTTCAGTATCCTGTACTAGTTCTTCTAATGTTCCTATATCATCGCCCAAATCTTCGATATCGTGATCTGAAATTGACACTGGTATCACATTGGCATTAACTTTTTTATTGTCTATGGCGTGCACACCCTCTATCCCTTCCAACACACTTTTCAATCTAGAAATTAGTCCAACCAATGTGAAACCTACATTGGTAAATTGGCCTAATTCAACAACTCCCATGAACATCCAATATGCAGAAGGTATACATTTTTTAAGTAAATATCGAACTTCTTTTTGTAACAAGGACAATTTCAATTCAACAGCTTTTTGAGCCTGTTCGTCTGTAAATTGACTATGTAAAAACATAGTCCTAGCCACTTTTTTCTTACTACCTTTCCTTGCAACATAAACTTTCTTTTCATTCATCCGAGGTACTTCTTTACATGCTCTGAATCCATTTTTCCATATGATAGTAGAACATCTCCTCTTTGTTCGAATTTCTTCTATATCTTCCATTAAAAGCAACAATTTACGTACGTGACGATGTATAATATCTAATGAAGACCACCATTTAGCTACCCGATGCTGGTTCTTATTACGATGATAGACCAAATGGATTATTCGGTATTCGTTCAACAATTGTTCGTTTAAAGCTGCATCATATGGTAATTTTAAGGGTACTGTAGGTATTTGGGAAAACTTCTCAAACAGCTTACTCATTCTAAATAGAAAACAATCCAAACACAAAGTTGAAAACCATGTTATCCCAACCTTTTAACCTTTCAAAGACTCCAGAAAAAGTTCACCATTTAATACAAATTTTTCACTTATCATGTCAAAAACTTAGCCGACGTAATTCTTGCTTCGGATACAATTACCCGATCCGCGACTAGTGTTTTGTTGTTGTTCAAACACAAAAAGCACTAGTTTACCTAGCCTCTAACATCCAGTTACTACAATGCTACATCATAGTACTAAAGTTGGCAATGCGATTCCACAAAAACAACAACCAGCTACTATATATGTTTCTTTGCTCCAAAATTGTTGCTGCAATTCCAAAAGTGTGTTTCTGCTCTTTTGCTTTTTCGTATGATTTTTTTATTTTACAATTACTTACTTAGTCCTTAGACAAAATGCCAAATACAAAGTACAACAACAACAGAGCCCGCGCTTACGTAAGCCGTCCAATGTTTATCTTTTGCCAAAAACGGCCTGCGGTGCGCACGCAGCGCGAATCCTCGCCCAGCAACGCGCGCAGCAACCGCGACTGTAGCTGGGAAAATCAAAACATCTGCTGACATTTTCATTAGCGGTCACTTAACACGGCGGTAGCGACTCCGCTGCTTTCCGTATAAATGTCACCGAATTCCCACCTATTCTTTCAAAACAAGTTATTGGGGTGTTTCTCTTTTTGTTTTTTTCTTTTCCCATCCATTCAGATCCTAACTAAATACACTCGCTACATAAAATGCAATTCTCCGTCATCGCTGCTTTAACTCTTGCTTCCGTTGCTGTCGCAGACAAGGTCATCACCCAAATTGGTGATGGTCAAATCCAAGCTCCAACCACTGAAGACCAACCAACCGTCTCCACCACCACCCCAACCACCACTGCAAGCCCAACCACCGAAACCGACTTTGTCACTGAAACTGAAACTACTTCATGTTCTTCTACCACTTACGGTAACGACACCACTGTTCCAGACTTCCCAAATGCAGCTCCAAAGGCTGTCATTGGTGGTGGTTTAGCTGCTATTGCAGGTTTAGCTGCTTTATTATAAGTAGTTTGTAACTAATTTTATTGCTACAAAAATATATTTAGATACCTATTACTTTTTTAATTAATTATTTTTAAATAATATAATAAACATTGCTACTATTGGAATAGATTATTTTACCGAATGTATGGTATTGTAGATATATATTAGAGCTGCTTTTGTATATGTCACACAAAGAAACCCATTACATATGCTAGTAAACAAGCTAGTAAATAAGGTTTTAAAAAACTTTTGACACTAGCATATGTTACACATTCATTTTTCCATACTAATTTTTTCATACGATTATGTACACACTATTATTTGCACTCTAGAAGACGGACACAAAAATAGACTAATTTCATGCTGAAATTTTTTCGCTGCACCTTGCCTGTTTGGGCAGTTTGTAAACACCGACGTGGGCACATCCCGAGACATTTCCTATTGAGGAAGGACTATTTTTAGAACCTGCATATGCACTGAGTGAAAGTGCAAAACACGCGCAGTCAAAGAACAAAAAGAAAAAATTATGTGGCAATTGAAAGCGTTTTTATTTTTCAGGATTTTTTTATTTTCCGGATTTTTTATTTCAAAATATTTTTCTGAGAAATCGGCACGCCGGTTTCTGCGCCTTCGCTAGCAAGGCCATCTCCGGAAAAATGTTATTATCTTTGTTGGAACACTGTCGTCATCGGTGTACCGATCGTGGCTGACAGCAGACTCACAGGAGAGAATATTTTATATATAAAGGTAAGATATACCCTATTCACAGAAATGATTATGATGTTTTTAGTGTGTTTGATTTTATTCTAGCTTGTTTTACCAGATATCAATAGATTATAAATCTTATACAAGAAATAAATCAATCAGTATATACATTTATACCAACAAGACACAATGAGATTTACTACATTTACCGCAATTACAACCACAGCAATTTCAATTGCAAACGCTGCACCTATTCCACAAGAAAGAGACGTTGGATTCTTTGATGGTGTCGTTGGGGTGATTTCCGCCTTTATTGGTACTACTGAAGGTGAAGAACCTGTTGAAACTCCAGGTGACCACTGGAAAAAGGTTGGTCAAGATAAGAAAAATTACTGGAAGAAGGTCGGTAAGGACTACAAGAAGAAGTACGGTCCACCTGCAGATGATGAAGAACTTTTTGAACTTGTCGAAGAACCAGTTGAAACTCCAGGCGATCACTGGAAAAAGGTTGGTCAAGACAAGAAGAAGTACTGGAAGAAGATTGGTAAGGACTACAAGAAGAAGTACGGTCCACCTGCAGATGATGAAGAACTTTTTGAACTTGTCGAAGAACCAGTTGAAACTCCAGGCGATCACTGGAAAAAGGTTGGTCAAGACAAGAAGAAGTACTGGAAGAAGATTGGTAAGGACTACAAGAAGAAGTACGGTCCTCCTGCAGACGAAGATTCTGATTTTGACTTTGAGGATGAATTGATGGAATTAGCTGAAGATGATAACCAGCCAGTTGAAACTCCTGGTGACCACTGGAAAAAGGTTGGTCAAGATAAGAAGAAGTACTGGAAGAAGATCGGTAAGGACTACAAGAAGAAGTACGGTCCACCTGCAGATGATGAAGAACTTTTTGAACTTGTCGAAGAACCAGTTGAAACTCCAGGCGATCACTGGAAAAAGGTTGGTCAAGATAAGAAGAAGTACTGGAAGAAGATTGGTAAGGACTACAAGAAAAAATACACACCTCCAACAGAAGAAGAACCAGAATTATTTGAATTAGTCGAAGTACCAGTAGGTGAACCTGTTGAAACTCCTGGTGACCACTGGAAAAAAATTGGTAAAGATAAGAAGAAACAATGGAAGAAGATTGGTAAGGATAAGAAGACGAAGTGGACTCCTCCAGCATCAGACGATGAAGAAGAAGAAGAAAATAATTATGATCAACTTTTATAATGACTACTAGCTTTTAGTACACATTTTATCTTATATATATTTCCTTGCTTTTTATTATAACGACTTTATACCTTTGTTAAACTCCTCAACGACTGACGTGAAGCAATGCAATTTCGAGGCTTGGCTATTTTTTAGCTTTTATGAATATTTTTGTTTTTTTACCAAATAAATTACATAAAATGAGAAACAGCTGCTGCTCAAAGCTGTAGAGTTGCGAGTTAGTTGTCTTTTCTATCAAAACAAGCATGAAGATTACTAAATTAGCAGTCATTGGTGCTTTAGCAAACGTGGGCCAAACAGCTCCTGTTCCTTACAATGAGGAAAAGAGAGATGTTGGGTTCAATATCTTAGATTCAATTTACAACTCAATTTCCGGCGTTCTTCACTTAGACAATGTTGAAGAAAAGACTGTTAAAAAGAAGGGTTGTAACGGTAAGGCCAAATCAAAGAAAGGCAAACACTTTTCAATGAAGCAATATGAAGAAGCAGAATCTGCATCTGATGATTCAGATTCAGAAGATGAAAATGATTATCCTAGACCACCACCACACCACAAGGGTGAACATCCACCACCACACCACAAGGGTGAATACCCACCACCACCACCACACCACAAGGGTGAATACCCACCACCACCACCACACCACAAGGGTGAATACCCACCACCACCACCACACCACAAGGGTGAACATCCACCACCACACCAAGAAGAACAGGAAGAAGGTGAATCAGACAACTCAAAGTCTGAACAACATGAAGTTGAATCAGAAAACTCAAATTCTGAAGAAACCAACGACTTTGAGAAAGTCCAAACAGCTGAGTTTGATACTCAAGAGCTTTTATGATTTATTCGAACCCTCTTTTTTATTAAAATTATCATTATAATTTTATCTTCATTTATTTTTATTATTATTTTATCATTTATTTTAGCCAAATTTGAATACAACAGAATACAACGGAATACAACGGAATACAACGGAATACAAAATAATACAAATCGATACAAACAAGCACACACAACATGGCCACAAACTATAAAGAGACACACAATTTGAAATATTAAACAAGTACAAGTTCCATAACGAAAAATCCTATATATTTTATCTATAACATTTAAATTCCACATGACCCTCAATTGCGGTTTTTGTAGCTGAGCCCCGCCAATGTAGTTTTCCCTCTTTAACACCACATCTCTTCCTTTGCCACCACAATGAAGCTCTTATTCCTGTTACACCTTTTACAATATACTGCTGGACAAGTTATTCTAGAACATAGCAACCCGTTTCACCCTCCGAAGGAGATATACCATGACCCAAACACTGCATGCGACATAGCATTGACTATGATATCCAACCAAACAACCACATTGTTAAACACCTTCCAAGACTCTGCGGTTTCGTTTCCGGAATACGCTGTCGATTGTAACAACAACGGCCACCCCGTCGTTTTGATGATCCAAATGAGCAGGAATTGGCATGGGATCGTTGCCAACCAGAATATGACGTCTCTGACTTACATTGGAGACCCAACTGTCGCCTGGCCCGGCAGTACAGGCAATACTATTTACGGCAATCCACGTGTGATTCTACACGGCCATTTCAGACAGATTGCCCTCTTGGACGACGACAATGTCGATTTGAAGTTGGATCATGTCAGATATGTTACAGCAACAGAATATTCCGCAATGGAAGGCTGTTTTGCCAATGCCCACCCAGAATCCAAAGCCTGGTTTCCTGGAACTACTACTGTACACTCTAGTGTCTGGACTGAGTTTGTCGTTACCACTGGCTACTTTGTCGGTGGGTTTGGTGGCTATGCCTACATTGGCGATATCCACTGCTGGTGAGTTCTGGGGTGATCGCTTAACGTTCCGTTTTGGGCAACTCTATGCGGATAATCTTATCGCGCCTTTTTTGTTGACTCTTATGAAGCGGAAAGCGTTTAAATATAAAGCAGGCCTCTGAAGAGAAGACGGGTTGGCCACTAACGAGTTTGAAACACACCCAACCCATCAGACAACTTCCAACCCACAACAATGCAATTATCAAGAAAGACACAACGCCAGGCATCTATTGCAGTTGTTGCAGGTATTGCAATCATTGGTGCCGCATCTCTTCTGATTAAGACTTACCCACATCTCAACATATTTGCCAAGAAGGAACCAAAGGAAGAACAACAAAAAGAAGACGAAATCGAATCGGAAATTATTGCTGAATCCGTTGAGCTCGTTGATGCAGAACATGAAGAACCTTCTGCTTAATTTTCTACTTATTCCCCTATGTAACTATGTATAGATTCCCACATACTATTATTCTAATCATTGACTGATTATATCACCGATCTGTGTTTTTACATTCTTTTCTCTTTTCACTTTTTTCCTTTTTCTCTTTCTGTTTGTTTTGAATATATTACTTGATTGCTGTTGGCTTTTATCGTACCATCTGTCAAGAAAGTGTCAAACTCGTAAAAGACTTGCTAGTTTTGGCAGGGAATTCCCGATGGGGACCCTTAGAGGGGTACCCAGTAAAACCCGACCGCAAGCATTATTTCCCTGTAAACTGATGGGACAGCTACACCGGCGCTCCCAGGAAAACAAAATAGGGGGGAGTTTACCAAGGAAAAAATCTTTTTCTTTACTATTGAGGAAAGAAAACGTGAAAATGTACAGGATAATAATAGTTGAATAATGCTACAAGATGGCGTTTTATTAGATCACATAGCTAAAACAATCATGGTTAAAGATACAGAGACATCGGGATTATATCGTACAGGGCTAAACGAGTCATTAGATTGTACATGCACACTTATAAATACATTGAAAACTGCATGTGAAACGCAGTTGTTAGATATGGAATCACTAAATGCGTTTCAACATGATTTGATATTTGATACACTGAAACTTACGAAACTCAAGAACAATTTTAAACAAGAATTTTACGACATAAATGACAAAATGATGAGTGTTGTTAAAAAAAATGATTCGATAGAAAACCCATTTATTTTGAAAAGTGAAATCCAAAGATTTAAGAATAATTTGCAATGGGATGAATTGAAAAATATACTCAATAAAATTCCAGTTTTAAAATTAAACGAAATTGAAAATCTCAAAGACACAGAAAAGGGCTTGAATATGGAAAAGGAATCTGATAAGGCTGATAGTAGTTTAGGTTTAACTGTTGAAAAAATTAATGAATTATTATGGAACAATAAATCAGTACAATCAATTGACGAGTTTCTAATATCAGATGAAAAAATGAATCAAATACAAAATCTATTGGATGAAAGTGATAAAGAAAAATTTAGACTCGTTCAATTACACGATAAGTATTATCAGAGGAAAATATCCATTTTAAAAGAAAGCGATAGAAAATGGACCAGTGAATTGAATAAAATCAAACAATTTGTTGACAATGATGTCAGTAGAATGAAAAATGAACTGATTGGCAAATTACAATTAGAAAAAGAAGAGCAAGAGCAAGAACAAGTGGACGATTATGTCGAAGATATGGATGTGGACATTGAAGAAGACGAATATATAGAAGAAATTGAAGGTGAGCCTGAAGAAATTGATGAGGTAATATCTGAAACTGAATCTACACACGAAATTTCTCATTCGCCTTCACCTTCAGTAGTTGCTTCACAACCACAGACACACTCACCATCTGCATCACCACCGGCATCACCACCCCTATCCCCATCAAAGACATCCAAATCTCCTACCCCAAATATTTTAAATATTGATGCTTCAGAAATAGAAATCAATGAAATTGAAGAATGAAATTTCGCTGTGTAAAAATGGCTGCTTTTTATACCTATTTCGATAAATGTATATTTGAATCTTGTATTGTGCTGTAGCTTTTTCTTGTCATTTTAAACAAACAAAATGTCTGGAGGTTCGGAATACCTTTTATTATCTCTACCGACATCAGTTGGATCTAAACAATCCACAACCTTATGGCTTGAAAGTCAAGTAAATTCAGGTTCAGTTGAAGTTAATGAAATTCAATTTCCTCAATTTAAGGTTGGAACATTAGATTCTTTAGTTTTACAAAGTGAAGAATTAGCTAAATTAGACAATCAATTACACTCTTCTATAGGTAAGGTTTTAGAAATTATTACTTCACTTACCGGTCAAGTTGTCAAGTTAAAAGTTGATGGAATTGACTCAACCCAATATTTTGAAAAATTTCAGTGGAAACAATCAAGGTTTAGAATTGATAAATCAATTGATGAACTAATCAAATTAATTTCTAATGAAGGTTTACAGCTAGATTCTGATCTAAGATCTCAATTCCAAAACTATAACAGCGCAAAATCTAATTTATTAGCCGTTCAACGTAAACAAAATGGTGATTTATCAGTTAAATCACTTCATGATGTTGTTAACAAAGAAAATTTTGTTTTAGATTCTGAACATTTAAAAACTGTTTTACTTGCAATTCCAAATTCTTTAGAACAACAATTTTTAAACTCATATGAATCAATTGCACCATTTGTTGTACCACGTTCAGCACAATTAATTTCATCAGATTCCGAATTTAAATTATATGGAATTACACTTTTTAAAAAATATGAATCACAATTCCTTACAGCTGCCAGAGAAAATAAATGGACACCAAGAGAATTTACATATAATGATGAAATTATTGAAGAAATGAAAAATGAATTTACAATTGCACAAAGGGAAGAATTAAATTTAAAGAATGATTTAATTAGATTATCAAAAGAAGCATATTCCGAAATCTCAATTTGTTGGACTCATATTAAATTTCTTCGTTTGTTCGTTGAATCAGTTTTAAGATATGGTTTACCTCCAATTTTCTTATGCTATATTCTTAAACCTGATTTTGCTAAAAATTTATCAAAATCAAAACAAGATTGTATTGATAGATTTTCATATCTCGGAGGAAATGCTTTCACTAAAGATTCTAGAGGTAAATTAGTTAAGGATAATTCACTACATGAGTATGCGGCTATTGTTGATACAGAGTATGAACCTTTCGCAATTTACCAAGTTGAAATTATTTAAAAATTCATTTATATAATATATTTAATTTATACTAATCCTTCTGTTTAATGAAGTACCCGATTTTTTTCTCTTTTCCATTACATCTTTAGCCATTGACTCACCATATCTTTTAATTAATTTTGAATAAAATAATCCACATGCATTACATAAAGTTCGTTCACCATCAGGCCCACGCCTCCATTCAGGTGTACCAGTGGAATTACAATGCCTGCAACATAGATTTAATTTATTAGATAGATTAAATCCATTTTTTAATTTTTCCTTTTCGAAGATGTTAGTTTCATTCATTGAAATTTTATCTGAATTTCCAGCAGATAAATTTGATGAGTTTGCACGACCCTCATTTAATATATTAAGTACAGGTTGATATGGGAACTTTTCCATTAAATCTAGCCTATAAGTTGAATGTATTTTTTCTTCTTTATTAGATTCTGAAAATGAATTTGAAACGTTATTTACGGGTAAGTGGGGTAGTGTACTCAATAATGGGGGGTTTTGTGTTTTAAAATCCCTTGTCATATTTGAAGCCGATTTTGGAGATATAGAAATTGAAGAATTATCCTTTTTAACTTCTGGTGTTCGCAGTTTCTTGTATTTTACTGGATCCAGAGAAGGTGATAAAATATTTCTATTTAAATTATTATTATTATTATTTTCAAGAGAATTAGAATTATGATTTGATAATACATGTTGGTCAATTTGATCAGAATTTGATATATTTTGTTCTAAAGATCTGAAACATTGAGCGTAAAAAGACTGAATATACTGCAATTGTGAATAACCTAATAGTAATAGTTCTTTTGATAAATCATGAAAATTAAAAGCCTGCTCAATATCCAAAGTTAATCTAGTCAATTCATTCAAATTTTGATATAAATGAGTTAATTGTTGATTTGACTGATTATAAGCTATTGAACCATTTAAAGATAAATCACTATTTCTAGATATACCGTTAAAATGTTGCGAGTGAAATGATGAATGATAATTTAAATTATTTAAATTTGTATTAATATAATTATTTTGATCTGAAGTTGAAGTTGAAGAAGGTCGTGTAAAATAGGAATTTGGAACGTTCATGGGAAAATTTAGCAATTGATGATTTGACGCAGAAGAATTATAATTAAAGGAACTGTCATGATTTGTGTCATCATCATTTATATTTAAATAATTTGAGTCAGATTGAGAATTAGTTGATGTATTATTTGAAGATTTTTGTTTGCTATTGAAATTATTAGGCGTAAAAGTTTGAAAATTGTATGAATTGACATAATGATTTAATGAAGAAGCTGCTGGGTTTGCAATGCTCGAGTGGGCTTGATATTGATGGGTATATTGTTCAGGGTTTATAAATGAGCCAGTTGGATGATTACCATAATGATTATGATTATTTGAAACAGGATTATATCGGGATGCTTGGTGTTGATCGGAAAATGAGGAATATCCATGTTGATGATTTAAATTTGACTGGTTTTGAAGATACTGTTGGTGAGAATCTATTATAGTCGACGGGTTTGACATGTAGGATTAGTTGCTCGTATGATGTAAAATAATGTGAAGTAGTATTAAAGAATAAACCAGAAGCAGGGCAGTAGTAGCGGATAGAAAATAGGAACAGATAGTAGGAACAAATAATATGAATCGATAATCGGTGTTAGGTAAAAGAGTATGGATATATTAGTAAGATCTGGATGCAGGGTAGGAATAAAAAATAGCTGATACTGATAAGCTCAATAAAATGTATCAAAAAGTGACTGATTCAATCTATTGAAAAGAATCCAATAGCTAGATACACAGCTAGGTTGATGCAATTAATGCTATAGTCGAAATCTAATCAAATTTTCAACTATTTTTTATGAAAAAGAGTGCAGAGAAGAAAATGGTATTTCAGATCCACTGAAAATACGCAAACTCAGATTAGGATTAAAAATAGAAGATTCAGGTTCCAATTCAAACTAGTCTGTAAACTCTCTTATAATAAAGCCATATAACACTAAGCGTCACAGCTTACGTATAAAGGAAAAAATCCTATTAAAGCTAACAAAGAAAATTTCCTAACCACTCTAATTTCTCCTTCCTGTTGGTCCATATTTATCGTACAAACTAAATCCATTTTTGACTATATCTTCATGCACGAGGCTGCACGGAAAACAAAATTAAATTTTCGGAGAGAGCGAATTAGGCAGATCTCTGCTCTGTATGGGTCCAGGCCAATCAGTAAGCGTGGGCTGAAATTGGATTGTCTTTTGTTTGTTTATTTATTTCTGTACGAGGGGGTGGAATAGCCACGGGGCGTACTTAACATCCGACAAAGATCATAGGATTTAAGAAAGTTTATATGTGTATTTATACACGTCTTACAAATCTCTACAGGAGTAAAACCGAAGTGATATGCATGTAAAACATAGTTAAAAAAAGGTAAAGCACAGGTAAAACATAAGTAAAACAGAGATAAAACAGAGATAAAACAGAGGTGAAACAGGTAAAATGCATGTAAAACATACGTAAAAAACAGATTTAAAACAAATTTAAAGCACAACTACATACAAGTCAGATTCAAATATTTAAAAATTTAAAATAATTAATTCCCGAATACAGATTAACTGCAACTTTGTCTTTTTTCTTTATTCAACAAACTGCGTACCACAATACAAAATACATTGTACAGCTGCTATTGAATCCCAACACGCTTGACTTGCACCAAACCCACCTGCCTGTTGCACATACTACGGCAATTTGTCCCGCTCTGGCAAAAATGTTAGAGCCGGTGCTGGCGCGAGACAGGAAAAGGTAGGCAGATCTTAAATAGCAGCAACAGACGTGGCTCAGCGATCGGTCTCACGCACAAATCCTGCACCTCCAACAAAAACTTGTGCCGAAAGGAGGAGGACAACTGCAGATCGTCTTTGTTCTGACACTACTTGTTGATAATTTTTTTTATGTGCTACAGCCAATGCCATGTACAGACCAAGCATCGGCTACTTGTCCAATCATCCCGCTTTAGAATATGGATCCCACTATGTAACTTAAAGTATAATGTCTGCGAGCTTGATTGTTCAATCATATACAGTATTTTTTTGGCGGCCCATGTCCTGTCAAATCCACTTTTGTTTCCAATGTGGTTATACAATGCGTGTTTGCATTCTGATTCTGTGGATTGCAAAGTATTGTTATAGGAATTTCATGCTTTATAGAATCCTTTCTGTAGGAGTCCTATGGTTTTTCTTTCATCTATTGCCCTTCTTTTTTTAACCGTCTTGGTTTACCCGCTCTCTCTGGTCTGTATGGCGTTTATGCTTGTGCTCCATGGTGGCCTCGGTGGAACTGACGGATTCAACAACATTGAGTTTAAAACCTCTACGACAATGCCGCAGCGGACACCACCTAAAATATCCACAAGTCTAACTATTCTACACCTTACACAACCTTGACCTTCTGACCCTGACTTAACGACTCTACACCGATCGATTCCACTTCTCGGTCTTTAAACACACCCTTAGGCTTTGTACTGCACACCCTTACTTGTACTGCAAACACTGCACCAAATCTGCTTCCTACTTGTTTTGTTTCCCGTAATCAATCAGGCTCTGGCCGCCTCCCGCATTAGGCCGGCAGTGGTTTTCTCGGAGTTCGCCCAGGGCGGCCTGTGCGCGCACCATCATACCGACACCGACTTTCCCATAAGCTGCGGCCAGCCGGCTGCTTTCTACATGGCCTGAGAGGCTCGGCCTATTGCGCTTTCACCAGGCAAGTATAGCCGACAGCAAGTGTCTGTTAAATTCACCACAGGTGTGTTTCGGCTGTGACCAAGCTCGTCTACGAGCGCCATGTACGCGAGCGTAAAATCTTTTTGTTGTGAAACCTGCATCTGGATATAACTCGAAACGCTTTTTAGGAATTATGTCCGGACAATCAAATCGGTTCATTTTCAAGTGTTTCTAGTTTCGGAATTAATTTGCTTTTATTCGAAACTATATCCACTTGCACACCGCAGCGAACGATCCTCGCCTCGTGTGTAAGAAGGCGCATGAAATAGACATCCAGGTGGCACAATCAAGCGTCCCGGATATCTACGAATGGTTAATGCCACATGGACAGCGTGCATTGTGGACATACAGCTTTCCCGGTAGTTTGTTGTAGAACAGTAGGGGCGTAGTTTGGACACGCGTAAAAAATACCGGATTTTCCGATCCATGATAGGGATGATGAATAGGATTTTTAAGACCAGGCTTGGGTGGTGAGAGGTGTTTGAGGTGGATTGTTGAGGAATCTGACCAGAAGAATGTCGGGTGCGCTTGATAATAGTTTACATAGCATTGCTTTCTGCTAACATTCTGTGTAGGTTTTGTTGACGATCTCGCATGTTCGAAATAAATGTATTCGCTCTAAACAAACGGCATCTTGATAAGTGTTTTTGATGCAAGTTGCAGGTACTAGAGATGCGTGTATATTGTATGCTCTACGTATGTGAAGTGAAGAGTATTTTTGGATTTTCATGATGGAATTTTTTGTGGGTGAGTGAGTGAAAATATTCTATAGAGTACACAACAATACAAGAAATTTTTCAGAAGCCAAGATTGGAAAAAATCGTTGATTATAGCTCTGATTGTTATCAAGACTTAAAACCAGACGCCAAGACAGATTTTACATGACATGGAATCATCTTGATCCATCCAGCTTACATGTTGCCTTTGCGTGTTTGGGATTTTTCACAGTTTTATTTACATTGTGTTCGGTTTTCGTCAAGGAAAGAATCTATCTTGGGGAACCGTTGGTTGCATCGATTTATGGATTAATCGTTGGCCCACACTCACTTGGATGGGTTAACCCTATAGTTTGGGGAAACCATATGTTCTACAACACTCTCGAAATTTCAAGAATATTGTTATGTATTGAGTTGGTTGCTGTTGGAATGCAACTGCCATCCAAATATATCTTTCATCATGCAAAACAATTGATTTTACTTTTGTCATTTACGATGATTATTGGCTGGCTTGTAGTGGCCGCATTTATATACCTTATCATTCCAGGTTACAATTTTTCATGGGCATTGTTGGTTTCTGCATGCGTCACTGCAACAGACCCTGTGCTTGCTCAAGCTATAATCGGCAAGAGCAAGTTTGCAAATGAAAGAGTACCAAACCATTTGAAAAAATTACTCACAGCAGAATCCGCTTGCAATGATGGTTTGGCAGTTCCATTTGTTTATCTTGCACTCAATCTGATACTTTATGCCGGTAATCATGGTAAGATTGCTAAAGAATTCATTTGCATTACTATACTCTATGAATGTATCTTTGGCTCTTTATTTGGTTTTTTTATCGGATATGCCTCAAGCCATTTGTTCAAATTAGCCAAAAATTCCAAACTCATTGACTTCGAGTCAAGGAATTTCTTTTCTCTAGCTCTATCTTGTTTTATTGCAGGTTTATCTCCGATTCTGGGTATTGATGATTTGTTAGCTTCGTTTTTTGCCGGATGCGCCTTTGTTTGGAATGATTCTGCCCTTGTCAATGATGAACAAATTTCTTTCATCGATTCACTTGATGTTTTCTTAAATATTTCATATTTTATTTATTTTGGCTCAATCATCCCCTGGTCTGATTTTAACAATAGAATACTGGGCATAAACGCTTGGAGACTCATTGTACTTGCAATAATTTTCCTTATATTGCGTAGAATACCTGCTGTTGTTCTCCAATACAAATTTAATAAAGACATAAAATCCTTTTCTGAAGCCCTTTTCGTTGGTCA
This sequence comes from Pichia awuae, assembly GCA_030563725.1. Lineage (NCBI taxonomy): Eukaryota > Fungi > Ascomycota > Pichiomycetes > Pichiales > Pichiaceae > Pichia > Pichia awuae. The sequence goes on from JAJMJV010000001.1 coordinate 59,809, forward strand.
TTTTGGCCCCATTGGTGTTAGTGGTATGTTTACATGTATACTTGCCATTTCCAATCTTGAAAATGCCGCTTTTGATATAATCAATGGAGATACTCTAGATACTGTCGGCAATAACGTACATTATTCCCATCTTATTAATACCCTATTTCCATTGGTTTCATTTTTTATTGTTGTTTCTATTATCGTACATGGTCTATCCCCACTACTTATATCGGTATATTCCGATTATATTAAACCTCGTATTAACATTAAATATTAAAAGATTATTTTTTTTTCAATAATATATATAAAATATTTTATAAAATCCTATTCCAAAATTTTAACTTAGTCTCTATTTAACCTAGAGTCTAAAACAGCAATCTCGTCTCTTAAACTTGCCTCTTCAACAGTCTTCACTAATTCTTTCGTACTTCTCGCAACATCAAATGCAATACCTGCACTACGTTGTTTGAAATTCTTACCTGCATATTCTTTATCGTTACTCTTATCATCACCATATAATGTTTCCATTCTTAAAACACAATCTTCTAAAACCCCAACAACATATTTTGCATGTCCCATAGATTCGACATATCTACTTTGATTCATTAAAGTACTAGTACCTTCCGCCATTTGTTTAACAACAGTATTAATTTCGACTGCACCGACTCTAAGTAATCCCTTAGTAGCCTTTGGATCACGAATACTTTGTAATGTTTGTTGAATTGCTTTGATGACTTCAACTGTTTGATGCTCAAGATATAATAATAATTCTCTTAATGTATTATCTGGATTTAATGTATTAAATTTATCAATATCAAAATTGTCGGCATCTTCTTCATCATCATCTTCATATTCTTCTCCATTATATTGCCATCCACCTTCATTTACTGAATTATCAATCAGTTCTTTCACTGGTAACTTACTAACTCGGCGGCTTTCCCTTCTACTAACTCTTTTGAACAATTTTTCATCAATATCCAGGGCATCTTCAACAGGAGAAACTGTTGTTTCAACACTAGATTTGACGGTACCAGCAACTGGCCCATTTGATCCATCATATGCATTGAAATCCTCATCAAAAGAATTACTATTCTTATGATCGACATCCACTCTATTGTTTTTTAAGTCAATTTCAGAAGCAGAAACTTTTCCTTTGCCACCATCAATTACATCTTCATTCCTTTGAATGAGTTCAGATTTAACATTATTGATAGATTCAGAATTTTCAATTTTAGATCTTTCACCATTTGCAATACCATTACTAACAATAGCAGTAACCGCACCTGCGCCAGCACCAACAACTACAGCCGAAGCACCGTTAAATAATCCATCCGAAGATTGTTTATTTGGGATTTCTTCCATAAATGGATTATCTTCGGTCTTGGATTTTATTGGAGAAACCACGTCATTGCTACGCCCTTTAGTGGTAAAATTGTCAAGCGCATCAGTAACATCACCACTGATATTAACCTCAGATTTAGTAGAATATTTATTTAAATTTAATGATTCATTCATATCTTCCACTGATGTATCAAGCTTTTTCATCTTTGCAATATCAGCTTTATCTTGGATAGGAAATGCAATATGGCTTTGATTTTTCGTAGCAACTAATTTTTCGGGTGATTGAATTGGTGATTTACATTCGGTACTCGTGACAGAAATTTCACTACTATTTGGATTTGTGAAAACATCCTTGGATGATCCACCAACGACATTTTCATTAGATTCTTCATTATTTTCCTCTTCTTTCATAGCTGAAGCTTGTAAACCCGAGGCAGGTTTACTACTTTTCATTTTTGGAGATGATTTGATAACGTTAACTTCATCACTAGAAGTGACAATCATGGGAAGAATTGATGTATTCATAATCATTGGGGATCCGGTTCGTGAAAGTTGTAATTGACTAGGCTTTGATATATCTACAGTATCTGACATTGAAGCTGAATTTGAGGCTAAACGTTGAGTAATTCTTAAAGGCCTAACATTTGTCTCGTTGAATGATGAATTTGGAGATTTTTCTAGATTAGATAATTTTGTTTTTAGGGCAATAGGAGTTGCAGTAATAAGCGCAGTGTCATTCAAATAAATATTCTCATGAAGCTGAGTTGAATCTAATAATTTGCCATCGTTTTCAACATCTGCATTAATTTTACATACTGACACGAGTGAACAAACAGAAAAATAAACATCATTTAATGCAGCATTCAGAACTAATTTAGGGAGCAAATGACGATAAATTGCATAATGCTTAGTTGTTGATAATGCATTTGAAATTGAATTCTTTAAGATTCTTTTCTTTTCTTCAACCCTTAAATATAACGAAGAGTTTGAGGTTATATTAATTTCTTTTAACAAATCATTGGCATATGAAATATATTTTGCAACACGCTCAAATAAAATTAAAGGATCAACTTGATTCGTATCAACAAAGGATTGATCATTATAATATGGTCCATTGGAATCTAAATAAACTAAAATAGTTTCCAAGGCAGCATATATTTTGGATACTTTATTTATTGATACAAGTCCGTTAGAAGCAAATAAGCTTGTTTCACTAGATAGGTCAGGCAATGATGTAATATTATTTAATTTTAATTCAATTTGGTTGGCACGTAGAGATTCAAATTTATTTTGCCATTCCAAGACATTTTGATCTGTAACAGGAAAAGAATCAATATCCTTATTAACAAGAACGGGTAATTCCTTTAAAATTTCATTACCAGTTGGAGTTATTGGTTCTTCTTCAGTAGGTTTGGTTGTAGCATGGGTAACAGTTGCAGCAGCAACAGCAGAAACTGTACCCGCAACAGCAGCAGTAGCTAGAAGAGGTAAACTAGAAGATTTTTTGTCTGAAGAAGGTACAGAAAGATCTTTATTATTATTTCTGAGAGAATCTAGAGACTTGAGTTTTTCTTCATATGATTTTTGTAAATCATCATATTTTGTCGTTAAATCTTGATGCTGTTGTTTCCAAGATTCATTTTCCTTTATTGTATATAAAGATGATTCATGATCTTGCAATAATGAATCATATTTATTATTCAAAGTCTGATGTTTTTGTAATAAATCTTGGTGTTCAACAACAACATTTTGAACTGATTCATGATCTTGTTGTAAAGATTGATATTTTTCAAATAAATCTTGATGCTTAAGTTTAAAGTTATCGAATTCTTCAGCTTTAACTTTTAAAGTTTCATTTTCTTCTAAAACCTTATCCAGATAAGTTTTCAACGTATCAAATTCTCTACTATCTTCAACACTTAACTGCTTCTCATGGCCCAATTCAGTAATCTCTTTTAAAGCAGTTAATTCTTCTGTTTGACTTAAATAATTTTCTCTTAATAACACCAATTCATTATTAATTTCATCATAATCATGATATTGAGTTGTTAAAAATTTAATTTTATCATCTTTCTCAATATTTTTTCGACTTAAATCTTCGATTTGTTCCTTTAAATCATCATTTTCTAATTTAATTGAATTAAAATTAGTTTCTAATAATTTTAAATTTGAACTTTGAATTTCCAATTCATCAATTTTATTTTTCGATTGAGAAACTAAAGATGAATTAAAATCTTTAGTAGTTTCAAGATCATCAACAGGGAATTCTAAATCTGGAGGTGCATGTTCATTCAGAACTTCATTAGTTGCAATAGTATAACGCTTACTTGGGGATCTATTAATTGCGTCAGAATCTATTTTTGAATTTTCGGAAAATTTAGATGCAGCATTTGATGATTTTTGTTGAGGTTCTGGTTCATCATCCGTGTCTTCATCACTAGACCAAGTTAATTCAGCCTTTTTAGGTACCAAAGTTGTCGCTTTAATTTGTGATGGAGTGATTGGAGTGATTGGAGATTTTCCAGATGTTGCAACGATAGCTGGTCCCGATAAATTCGATTGATTGGTTGGAGAATAATTGTTTGATTTTTCGACATCTATCGTCAGATTTGGGTTTTTCGATTTATTTTGTTGTAATGATGGACTTTTCAATTCTTTTGGATTTTCATATAATCTGCTGTCCAATTCAAACAGAACGTCGTTAACCAAGTCCTTGAATCTGGAAGAAGGTAATGCAGCCAATTTTTGTCTTGCTTGGTTTCTCTTTGGATGGTAGCTATTTTGCGAAGGTAAAAACTTGACAGCATGAGGATCATTAGGATTCAACTCATTGGTTTCTCTACGCTGCATTTCATCGTAAACATCGGTACTCAAATCACTGAATTGAATATTGGTCAATTTCTTCAATTTCTCACGAGCCTTAACAACACGGGACGATGTTGCTGGGGTTAAACTACCCTGTGATGATTGGAGGAACGCTTCTAATGCCCTCTGACACTTTATCAAGTCTTGCGGATTCATGAACCACGGTTGTTTCTTAAACAAAAGGACAAAAACACAACAACTTGTCTTTACAAAGTTAAAATTGCTTCATCAACGTGAAAAAACAACAACAAATTTCGCCATCCAAAAAACCGTGTAACGCGCCCACTACAAAAATATCAAATATACTGAAACGGGCCTTTACGCGTTTATAAAGCAAGAAGCATTTTATATAGTGTAGTAGTAGATAAAGTGGTAAAGTGTAGTAGATAAAGTGGTATAGTGTAGTAGATAAAGTGGTATAGTGTAGTAGATAAAGTGGTTATGTAGTAGATAAAGTGATACAAGCTATCGGCTAAAGTAATACAAGCTATCGAATAAAGTAATATAAGCTATCAGATCAAATAAAATAAGGTATTAGATAAAATAATATAATCTATCAGCTCAAATAATATCATCTATCAGCTAATGTAATATAAGCTATCAGATCAAATAATATAATCTACTAAATAACATGTTAAAGTCAATTACTTAAACTTATATAATCATTATTGCTTTCTGAACTTTCTCTTTTTAAAAGCAACAGGAACCGTGGTGATTTTGTCACGTTTAATTTGCAATTGTTTGAGCTTTCTTTTACGATCTTTGGTTAGTTTAGAAAGTGCCTTTCCATCTCTCATCCATTCTGGCATACCTTCTAATTGCCCACTTGCTCTCATTATGTTAACAACATTTTTGATCATTTCAGTGTCTTCTTTAGTGTAAAAAGTGATTGCTCTACCGGATCTACCCGCACGTCCAGTACGACCAATACGATGAACATATGCTTGAGAAGAATTAGGAACATCGTAATTTATAACTAAATTAATACCTTTAAAATCAATACCTCTAGATAAAACATCGGTGGTGATCAAACACCACAATTCGCCTAATTTGAATCTCTTGATTGCGTCTTCTCTTTGCTTTTGTGTTCTTTCTGCATGTATAACATCGACATTTAATCCGTCATATAATAATTCATTAAATAAAGCCTTTGCTCTGTCAATACTTTGAAGGAAAATTATTACCGGAGGTTTGAATTCTCCGTTTCTGATGATATTTCTGATTTCAACCAACTTACCGTGTTCATCACCACAATAGACTATTTTCTGTTCAATATTGGCATTAGCTGCTTCCTTTAATCCAACTATTACACGAATTGGATCTTTCATTATACCGTGCGCAATTTCTTCAACGTGTGATGTAATGGTAGCAGAGAAAATACTCTTTATCAACTTGGTATTAGTCAATGATGATAAAATAGAGTCTGTTTGTTCTAAGAAATCAGTTTGGAATAACGAATCTGCTTCATCAAAAATTAAATATTCAACAGTTGACAAATCAATCAATTCGCTCTTAACCAGATCAATCAATCTAAGCGGAGTTGTGACAATGATATCAAATTTATTATTACCTTTATAATTGTTTGAACGGTATTTTGAAGCTAGGGATTTATTCAAATATCCTGTTTTAATTCCTAAATTTTCTGTGATGTTGTTTAATTGCGAGTTGATCTGTTGAGCCAATTCTTTAGTTGGTGAAATAATCAATCCCTTTAACATTTTATCTCCCTTGTCTTTATCATCACTTTGTCTATTTTTTTTATTAGAATCAAGAATGTTTTGAACTAAAGGAATTAAAAATGCCAAGGTTTTACCCGAACCTGTTGGTGCACATGCAATCAAATCTCTTTTAAATAGGGAACAAGGAATCGCTTCACTTTGAATTGGTGTTGGTTCACTGAAATCATGAGATATCAAATTTTTCAACAAAGTTTTCGATAATTCAAATCTACTTATCAAATCTTCAAACGACCCGATCGGTAATGGTATATCGTCACCTGTAACTTTTGAACCATGAGATTTACGTAATTCAATTGCCTGTTCTCTCGTTGTAATTTTAGCAGGTTTAACTTTTTCTCCAACTAATTCTTCTTCTCCATCTTTTTCTCCATCTTCATCCTCACTTTCTTCTGCCTTTACAGAATCTTTGAGACTCTTATGTTGTTTATTATGGAAAAAATCAAGTTCTTTATCTACTTGTAAACTCAATTCATGATTTTTCTTCAAACCAGCTTCCGATTGATGCTTATCAATCGCAGTAAAATCCGCTTTGTAATTTTTCGACTTGTTGAGCGATGCACCTCTACTTAGTACTCTAAAAAGATCCATCTTGTCTTGTTTTCACACAACAAAAATCCTTTTCAAACTTTTTCTACCACCTGAAAAAAAATTATATATAGTTAAAATATTATTTTAAAGATTTCACATGAAAAAAAAATTGGCATGTGCTTACGTAACGGGAACTGCCTCTGCTGAAATTTTCACTTTTTGTTTGAGACGTCGAAAAGTGAAAAATTAACATATAGAAAGAACTATAGTGTTTAGAGACGAGAGGTAATAGACAGGTACTAGACAGTTAATATGCTACAGAACGTTAAGTTACACCTGATCAGATCATTCAATATACAACAAACCAGATCGGTGGTGTTTGTCCGTGGCCAGCGTGTGCAAGGTTTAATAAGAGACCCAAGTGAGGTGTATTCTACCGATGGTATAAGTTATGGAGCAACAAGTGAAAACTTATCAAAAATAAAAGAATATTTGGAATCTTTAAAGCTCTCAACTAAAATAGAATTGAAAGATGAATTATTATTACAAGTTTTAACCCACAAGTCGTTTGCGCATGGATCCAAACCATATAACGCCAACTTATCATTTTTAGGTGAACAACTATTACAGTTATCTTCTTCTAAATACGTTGTGAATCAATCGAGTGGTGAATTAACAGCAATAGGTTGTTTAGCACATCGTCTTATGTGGTCTGATAAATTACTTGCAGAATTTGCAGAGTCTAAAGGTATTGACTCTGTGTTTTTCTGTAAGAAAGCATTACCAGGTGGTAAAATTGATAAATTATACAAACCAAAAGGTATTTATTCTACCATCACTTCATCGTTAATTGGAGCAATAACAGCCCAATATGGAAAGAAGGTTGCCGAAGAATTTATTGAAAAGGAACTCATCCCTAATTATAAGGCTTAGGGACCATTTCTGTTTAGATCCTGGCCTTGATTTCGAAAGAAAAAAGAATAAATAAAACCAATCTTTTTTTAACACATTATTAAATATTATGCTTGTACATAGTTTCCCTTGCAGAACCAAAAAAGATAGCTTATTTATTTATTTATTTATAAATTAGGTATAATAACTCAACAAACTTTTAACAATAACAATAGCAATAACAACTACATACTACAATCCAATATTGGTTTTTTTTCTCTTTTAATACTTAAAATAATAATATATTCTTTTATATATGATATAAATCAAATAAAATCGCCTTAGTGTTCAGCATAACCAACAACGTTTCTTCTTCCAATGATTTCACCCAATGAGAAGAAACCGACAATTTGGATTAAATAACAGATTAATCTGAGAATTTCATCCTTAGAGAAACCTTGTGCAGTCTTCATGAATAATTCAAGTGCACCTTTAGGGTTCTTTGCAACCAATTGAGCTCTACTAGAAGCACATTCGTAGACTTTGGTGAATTCTGCGAGTGATGGTGGAGCTAAACCTTCTTTCTTGTAAACAGTCTTGGAAAGTTCAAGTGCAACCTTGGAGTAGTAGATGGACTTTTCTGAAATTGATGAGATAGTAGACGCAAGGTTAGATGCGTTTCTTCTTGCAACTGGTTGTGCTGCAAATCTAGCAGTTCTGATGGTTTGTCTTGCGAACATCTTGGTCTGGCTATGATAGTTCCTTTCTTCTATTGTAAAACACCCCTCTTGAAAAGCTTCGTTCAAATGTGAAATCAACCATTTTCGAGCATTTTGTTTTTTCATTGGACGTTTCCAGCTTCAACACTGGGGGTGTCAACGTTTCACGTATTTTGGCTCCTCTATTGACGTCGACGACGGCACACCAGTAAAACATACACCACCTACTTACTGCCAGACTGCTAACCAAGAGCCCCTATACCGCATTTCTTCCCGTTTGAACCTCTAGTAAGGTCTTGCCGCCCGTGCTGCATAACCACGCCTTCCCAAATAGGAAACGTCTATAGTAAAAGTCTAAAGTACACATATTAAAAACATCTAAACAGAGATCACCAATAATGGCGATATTCAATATTATACAACACTTCTATTCAGGGCGACTCTCCGGTGAGTACTCTGTCCGAAAACAAGCACCTTGCCATCGCCTTCCAGCCGCCTGACCGATTCTCCCAATTCATTGTTTTCAACTCTAAGTCCATCACGTAATTTTTCAACCTCATCGGCCAACTTGGACCAGTCGAGTTCACCAGCCGCCTCTAACACCTTTATAATATCCTTGTCTAGCTCCTCCTTCCTTCTCCGCTCTTCAATTGAAACACCCGTCTGGATCAAATCCATATCGATTCTACCAGTCAATGGATCCGTGGCATAATCTTTAATCGCAGATTTCATTAGTCTGACCGCCTCAAGGACATCGTCAACCAAGACTTCATTCCGGAGGAATATTTTAGCATGGGCTTCACTCAGTCTAATGAGCGACTCGAGTTGTCTTGTAGTAGCAGTAATACGTTTATCAGCACCACCGTTTCTTGAATCTTCACCTTGCTTACGCATGGAAACATAGGATGATACTAATTCATCTCTTGCTTCGACGGTTAAACTTGGATGAATATTTTCCTTGGCATATTGAATATAACCAGTTAAAAATTCAACAGGTAAAATTTCCTCTGTGCTTGCACTGGTGATTCTATCTTCAAGATACATACTCGCAATGTGTTTAGCCAACTTTTCATCTAACTTTTTATCAACTTTATCTAAAATAAGGAAAACAAGATCAAATCTTGATAATAAAGGCGGTGGCAAATCGATATTTTTAGTAACTGGTAAATCTGGATTATATCTTGATTCAATTGGATTTGCAGACGCTAAAATTGAAGTTCTCGCATTAAGTGTCGTAATAATACCCGCTTTTGCAATAGAAATCGTCTGTTGTTCCATAACTTCATGTAAAACTGAACGTGTTTGGTCACTCATTTTATCAAATTCATCAATACAACAGACACCACCATCAGATAAAACTAAAGCACCTGATTCTAAAACTAATTGTTTTGTTTCAATATCTCTGGTAACATATGCAGTTAAACCAACTGCAGAAGAACCTTTACCACTTGTATAAATACCCCTTGGAGAAATTTTATGAACATATTGTAAAATTTGAGATTTTGAAGTTGAAGGGTCACCACATAATAAAATATTAATATCACCTCTAGTTCTTGAACCTTTTTGAAAATCTTTATTAGTACCACCAAATAATTGTAACAATAAACCTTTCTTTACATCATCCATTTCAAAAATCGAAGGTGCTAAAGACCTTGCAAGTAAATCATAAACATCGGACCTTCTTGAAACATTTTGAATTTTTTCAACTTCATCATCATTAAGTTTCCTAATTTCGTCTATTTGTTCTTGTTCTCTTAATTCATTCTCAATAGTTGAAATATCAACTCCAATTCTATTTTTATCAACTTTTTTAATATGGAGAACATCAAGATGTGTTTTAAACAAACTTTTCACTACTCTTAATCTTGGATTGACTTTAACAGGAGAGGATTTAAAAATACCACACACTTCAACCCTATCACCAGCTCTACAAGAATCAACTAATTCATCATAAATACAAAGTGAAACAGAATGAGGAGTTTGACCATCAGGCACAATATCAGGAGTTTCTTGCAATTTAACAATTTGTTTATTAGCAAAAATTGATCTATTATGAATAAGTTGCATTGAATTTGAAGAATTACATTGTTGCCTTGGACATTTTCCAGGTTCCTGAATAATACCCCTATCATTTTCAATTATAATAGTGTGATCACAAACATTACATTTAAAAAACGCATTTTTCATGTCAGGTAGAATTGGTGTTGCTCTAATAACTAAACCTTTAATCGAAACTAATTTATCAATATCTTGAGGGTTTAATTCTCTCATACCTTTCTTATTACCAATATTAAATGGTCTCACTTTATAAAATTTAGATTCAATTTCATTAACCAAAGCACTAGTTTCTGGTGTATCTGTAAATTCTGGATCATCTAAAATGACCGAAATTAAGCAATCCTTAACACATTGATCCATTATAGGAACAACTTCTTGTGGGTACAAAATCAAATGATTTGCAATTTTCCGAGTTGAATTGACTGCCATTAAATTTTGAATATCTAAATTTAAGTTTGTTGAACCTGTATTTTTCATTTCAATAAGTTTTTGAACATAGTAGTGTCTATCACCTTGTGGATCGATCATATCACTATTACCATCATATGCATATCTATCATTCATTTTAAAAGTCATGAGAAAGTTTCTAAATCTGTCTGTGACATCTTCAATGGAAACATGAGTACCCCAAATAACCCTAATTTGATTAGGTTCAGCATTATCATCACCACCTACTATATTATCACTGTGATCACCTATTACAGTATCAGTATTAGGATTTTGAATTGTTACATCAGAATTTATATTTGTTCCATCGGAGGGCAATGGTAGATGGCCATCGGAATCTGCAAATGCAGAAGAAGATGAAAAGCTGGGTATAATTCTAGGTGAAGATTGACTATTTGAGGTAGGCTCATTAAAAACTCTTCTTCTCATTGGAGACGACAATACATCTGTGCTGTTTAAATCACCACGACCTTGATATCTATGTCTAGCCAACCCGTCTGTCGATCTCAGTACGTCAGAACTAGGATGTGGTGTTGACTGTAGTATACTATTCCTTATACTTCCTGTCACTTCAGCTTCATCTGGAACAAAAAGTGGTAAATCTTCCCTTTCTGACGATGGAACAGGCGGAGAAGAAGGAGCAGGAATGTTATCTGACATCACATTATTATCAATGTCTCTGTTGGTAGGCGAACTCATTGTTAATTTCTACTATATCTATATACTCAATAACTATATCTGTTTGATTACATTACTGTTTCAGTCGCCATCCATTTTTCTTCTCAAAAATAGCAAATTCGCGGACCGTGTTTTTCACGACGGCTCGTGAATAGGGGCTCAGCTTTTGCTCTAGTTGAGAGTCTTTTACAGCCAGTTCACATAATGTCGGAAGAGAAAGAGTTGCATGGGCAGCAACAAAGGAGAGAAGAGAGGAAACATGATCGGAGTTTGTGATGATCTTTTTTTTAATTGCAAGAGGCGCAGCCTGAGTGGATTTCACAGGAGAGGCAACAAGGGAGGCTAACGTGAAAGGTGTAGCTTGTGTAGCTTGTGTGTCTTGTGTAGCTTGTGTAGCTGGTGGAATGGGCACCATAGTATCCTTCTTTGGTTTTGTTTTTGAGTCATTCCAGTGATTTTTAAAAGGATCAATAGGAGAACACAATTTATCATTAACATGAACCCATTTTAAAGTGTTAAAATATTCACCAAATTCATCACCATCTACTATATCTTGCTGACAATGTCGCACAACTGCAACCAAAGGTCCAATCACTCTAGTAGTTGAAGATTTATCCTTTTCATTTTCATTTTCTAAAAACTCATCAATATCCGAACTAGCACCTTCATCTTCATCGTCATCCTCATCTTCGTCAGAGTTGAGATCTTCACCTTCACCTTCACCTTCTTCATCTTCATCATTTATATCAGAGTCATAATCATAATCAATTATCACGGAATCCGAAATTAGCTGAACTTTCTCACATGGATTGATCCTTAGATTTATGTCATTTTGAATGTCATTAACTACATACGAAAATGTTCCAAAATATGCAGGTTTATTATTTTCATAAAATTTCAAATATTTTAGTGGAACATTTTGAAAAATCCTATTAGCTTCATTAATTGAACCGGCATTTAAACATTGCAAAACTTCACTTGCACGATTGATTATAGAATCACTTGTTTCTGTTTTTTCTGTTGGTTCATACTTGGCATTATTCAAATCATCCCATTTATTTGATATCTCTAATTTATTATCTGAAAGCTTGACATCTGGCCTAACGTGAAACGGTAAAAAATATTGATTAAAGTCTAATTCAACAGCTGCAGATTCAATAGGTTCAATAGTATCACTTGAAATTTCATCTGTCTTGAGTTTGAAAAAGTTCATAATACTTCTTTTTTTTAGTTTTTCTTCCTCCTGTTGCTTCTTTAATTCTTTCTCTCTCTCCATCCTTTCACGTTCTTTCTCTTTCTCTTCACGTTCCTGTCTTTTCTTTTCTTCCTTCAATTTAATCTCTTCATCTCTTTTTCTCTGTTTCTGCAATTTTTCATTTTCTTTAGCTTCCTGTTTCATTTTCCTTTCAGCTTCAATCTTTTCACGCTTTTTCCTTTTATCTTCTTCCTCCTTTTGCTTTTTTACTCTCTTTCTTTCTTCTTCTTCCAATTTTTTTAATTTCTTCTTTTCATCCTCTTCTAATTTTTTCAACTTCTTAACCTCTTTTTTCCGTTCATCGTCTTCTAATTTCTTTCGTTTTTTCGTTTCCTTCTCCATTTCTTTCAACAATTTCTTTGTTTCGAATTTCTCTTTTGTAGGATCAGTTGCTAAATCCATAATCATCTGATCGACCATTTCTTCCGTTTCATCTTCGTCATTACTATCAATTTCAGCAACTTTTATTTTTTCGATTTCTTCAATCTTACTCTTTTTTATTATTTTTTTCTCATCAAAATCTTCAACCTTTCTCTCAGTATACATGAGCAATGTCATCTGTTCACCATCACCCATTTTTTATTTGTTGTTTGTTATAAAAAGTAAATTTACTAAACACGAAATGCTTTTAATTGTCTTACACTCGACATATTTTACGCGTCAAGATTTTACCAAAATAGTTTATTACGTAACATTTCGATAAATCAACATGAAGAATTGGCCCTTTTTCTAGTGAGCAAACATGTCTGATGAAGAAGACTTATTTATATTTGGAACACAAGTTCAAGCTGGGATAGATGAAAATAAAAGTGATTTGAACGTACGAGATTTCTGGAGAGAAAAGTTGAATGAATATGCATTAACTACGACAGCACCAAAGAGTACATCAAAACCTTCAACAAAAATAAAAAAACCAGGAAAGAAAGAGAGGAAAGTCAAATCTAATCAAAGAAAATTTGGAAGCATAAATAAAGAAACTATACGAAAGTTTAAAGGAGATACAAATGAATCGATAGATATGAAATTGTTGTATAGTCAAGAGGAATGGGACATCATGCATGGATTGATAATCGAATCATTGCCTAAAGAACACAGGCCACTTGCTTTCAAACAAGAAAAAGAAAATGAAGATGAACACTGGACACAACCAGGTTTGAATGATAAAGAGTTGGGTGCTTTGTATGATGTAAGTGTAGGTAAGATTAAACACAGTTACCCCGATGTGGCGAGTCGAGAGGCTAGTATATCTGATGTCTACACACTATCACAAGTATTAGGAGAAACGCAAAAGAGTGTACCAAATTTGTATGATTTAAAAAAAATTGATAATGTTGTTGAAGTCAATGATAGTTGTGGGGAGGAAAGCGAAGAATTGATAAAAGGTACAGTTGAACAGCCTATTGAGATTGCCAATACTTCCGAATCTGAGATTGATTTAATTGATGAGAGTATCATTGAACAAAAGTATATTAATCATAGTGTTATTGAAATACCCAATTCTTCTGTTTTTGAAGAAAGTGATGATGATATTATAGTTTTGAAGACACCTATAGGCACACAGCAGAGAGATTTGTTAGCTGTACCTACAAGCTCACCACTTTCCGAAGCGGATGATAAAAAGAGTATAAGTGAAGGAAGTGATATATTTTTAACTGCACCGGCTCCAGAAATTACACAAAAAGAAGAAACGCAACAAGAAGAAACGCAACAAGAAGAAACGCAGCAAGAAGAAACACAGCAAGAAGAAATGCAGCAAGAAGAAACGCAGCAAGTACTGGAGGTGCAAACACAGATAACACAAACACAAAGAACAGAGGAAGAAGAATTAAAAGATAGATTTATGGCAGAAATAACTGTTCCAGAAGATGAAAATTTGATATCAGAAAATATAGTTTATAGTACCCAAGTTGCAGGAACGCAAGAAGGAGTTGATAGAAGTGAATACTTTAAAGAATGGACGATACCCCAATTAAGAAACCAATTAAATGCATGGGGTCTAAAACCACCAAACCAAAGATCTCGTAAGTTGCTTGAAGAGACAGTGACAAGGATAATTTTAGGTATAAGCAAAGAGAAGTGGAATTATGGAATTGGAAAAAGTAGTGGAGGTATAATTGATTTTAAAGGGTGGGATGAAGAAGAAAAAGGTAATATACGAAAATCCAGCGTGGAAGTCGAAAATATTGTCCAAACAGTTAAGCGACTAATTACCAGTAATATTGATATTTGGAATGATGTTTTAGTTTATAAACCCCTCAAGGTAAGTGAAGTTAGTGGGACAATTAATATTGATAAAAAGGAACTATGTAATGCATTAGATAAACTAGGTATTTGTTGGACAGAATAGCAACTATTGATATTTTTTCAATTCATCCTGATCGTTGTAAGTAAGTAAAAGTTTCGAGTTCATATATTTGAAAACGTAGAAAGCTCCAATTGCCTTCAGTATTAACACCACCAAATCTAGGAAATTATTCCACCAAAGCGTATAGATAAAATTCGGGCTAGAAGAATCTCGCACCCCACGAATATGATGCCAGTATAGATCAAAACAGTAATTTGACAACAATAGATACATGTTGTATGCAAAGTAGAATGAAAAGATGAAAAGTATAAACATCAGGGCAACTGTTTTAGCCAGCTTTAATTTCGACAACCTGTCTTCATGGTTATACACCAAACCCGAGTGTTTGTCTTTAAATTTAGGTGGCATTGAGTGTATTAATGATCACTGATGCCTATCTGACAAACATATACAATCAAGTTGAAAAACATACTGCAGAAGCTGTCCCAATTATACATTCCACCCCTTTCGAAAGGCAAATTTTCAATTCATGTACGCACGTGACCCGCGGCTGGTGCACAGTTGATGTGGCGAGTGGTTGCGCTCTTTTCATTTTATTTGTTGGAAAACAAAAGGTGGGGCAAGCTAGGTATGTACACCCCCTGTTTTTGCAGTTCCGCTGCTTTGCACTTTTGCAATGCGCACAAAACAGATTCCGTAAAGATCCGACTGAGGCTGCCCTCTACGACGCCGTTTTTTTTCCGCTGCAACTTTGTTTTATTCCCCCCCGTCCGAGAAATAGCGTGCCTCCAGTCCCACCGCGGGGTTAAGATTTGCACCCCCAACAAATAGATTCCATTTGCTGCACTCCTATTGGCCCGTTCACTTGTCCGTAATTGGGGTGTGCATGCTCTACAACTATATGATGCACTAGCTGACCTCAACAGTTTTCAATGTGCACACTAGTGTAACTCCGACAGGAACATAACAAATACTCCGCTTGCTAGGCATTCCTTTACTCCGGTGGGTGTTGCCCTCTGGAACATGACTCCGTAAACTCTAGATTCGGCTTGATCAATTCGATGTTTCAAATACATTTAATGCTTTATACGCGTCAATCTATCCAATTGGAGTAAACATATGAAAAATAATATTTTTTGTAGATTACTACCTGATCCGAACTTATCCTGTTAATCACCTTTTTTATATTTTATATTGGGGTTGTGCTTAAATTTACTGTTTTCTTTTATTTCAGATATTGAATTTTAAAATTTGATTTCATGCTCAATGCCAATAATGTCCGACATTGATTACGAAGAAAGATTTGTATCAAAGACCAAAATGTCTTCAAGGGGTCCTGTTAAAGACGAATTTACGTTAAAAGGTTCAACTCCATCAGGAAAGCCAAGATTATTTGTGTGTGAAGTTTGCACGAGAGCTTTTGCGAGACATGAACATTTGAAAAGGCATGAAAGATCACATACGAAGGAAAAACCATTTACTTGTAATATTTGTTCAAGAAAATTTTCAAGAAGGGATTTGCTATTGAGACATTCAAGCAAACTACATGCAGGTGCGGCAGATGTTATCCCAAGACTACGGAAAAGATCTATTAAATATATCAAATCTAACGAAAGGGATTTTGACAAAATAGAACCCGAAATTAAAAAATCAAAATCTGTAACACTATCATCAAACTCAAATAATTCTGGTTCTACTTCTTTGACAGATCGCTCCAGTGATTTAGAAAAATTCACCCAAAAAAAGACTTGTGCAATGGCAACGTCAAGTCAATCGTCATCCTTACTTTTTCAAACCAGCCAAAAGAAGCAATTACAAGAACGAAGGAAAAAAGATAAAAATTCACTGATTTTACCAAATTCCAAATTGCAATCCCAATCGCAATCACAGCCACAATCGCAATCGCAATTCCAATTACCTCTTTTCCCTCTTAATGATATATCAACTTCAGGAGAATTTTCAGATCTTGCATCTTCATTAGTTACGGATACTGATCCAACATTTTCTAATTCAAATGAGCTTCAACAAAACCCATATAGCTTTCGTCGTGCTTCTTTTTCAGCAATGTCCGGTGTTAATTATGCGTTGGCCAATCCAGAACCTTATGCAAGTGAAACCGTTGAATTTTCAACTCCTCAATTTGATACACTGGAAGAAGAGCAAGAAAAATGGCTTAATTCTTTTGCTGATAAATTGGTAAACGACTTAGAACCTCCTTTTCAAACTGAAATCCAGCAATTGAATAACTTCATAAAAAAATCAAATTCTCAATCTAAAATCATTAATGGATATTCCTTCTATGAAGATGACACTTCTGCTATTTCTAATTCTTTATTTAAAACTAGAATCTCTGATACACCAGCAAGAAGAAACACACAACCTTTCAAGTCAAATTCTCCAATTATGGAAAATGAACTTTTAAACACTAATGAAAAAATTGATGAAAAGCATAATATTTTAAAGAATCTTTTTGATAAATTCTCAAAATCAAATAACCCAAGTAATGTACTAGATAAATTAAATCTTGAACAACTTGAACAATTAACTCACTTACATAGACAAATGGATGATCTATTTGTGGATGAAGTTGATGAAACCGAGAAAAAAGTCTTAGATGGTGTAAATAAAAAAGTTAGATCATGGCAAGAAACATTGTTTAACCAACCAATTTCTGATTTGGAAAAATTAAATGAACTGGGTGCATCAAACACCTATGGCATTCCCCAAGGTTATTCTTTTTATGGTGCAGGCACCAATGATTTAAATTTAAATCAATCATCAAATAATTCCGCTGGAGTTTTGGGCACTTATAATGATAATAGTTTGAGTTCTCAAGCTACAATTTCTCCTCTTCTCCTTGAACCATCAATTGACAAAATGAATATTGATTTGTCACAACAACAATCAAACATATATTCAGGTATTCAAATGAATGATAATGACACTCAGGGACATAATAAATATCTTAATTATTCTAATCAATCTTACAATAGAAATAATAATAAAAATACTCATTCTAAACATAAACATCACCATAATAAACACACTCATCAAAATTTTAAAAAATCATTTGATGATGAATTTAATGAGTCGAATTTATCTTCGTATTCTCAAGCATATTTATTTACAAATAATATTTCTAATTTGATTCAAAACGCGTTAGCTGAATATCCATTTTTTGGCACACCAACTCCTGAATTGATGTCAAATGACCAGCTTAATCTTTATGTTGACCAATTCATTAATAAATTTTTAACACACTATCCATTTATTCATAAAAGTATACTTAATGAATATTGGTTGATTAAGGATTCGATTGATAAAGCTTTAGCCAATAGCATTCCTGAATATCTAGTAAATTCTTATACCGATGAGGAAACAAAACTAATTAGAGATGAAACATTTTTGGAAAATTTTAAAGTTTCAATTGTTTGTTTACCCCTAGTAGTTGCCGCAATTGGAGCCATTGTGTCAAATAAAAAGGAAGACGCCGCTAACTTATACGAAATTTCAAGACGTTGTATTCATGTTTATCTTGAAAGCAGGAAAAATTTAAAATCAGTTAATACTGTATCTTCACCCAGCTATATTTCATATACTTCATCACCTCTTTGGCTTATTCAATCTCTTACACTCAGTATTATTTATGGATTATTTGCAGATGAAGAAATTTCACTTTCTGTTATTATCAGGCAAGTACACGCTCTTAATTCTCTTATTAAATCATCAGGCATAAACCAAATCCAAGTACCAACAGATATAGCCTCTAATTTCAAAACCTTTGTTAGTTATGAATCAACAATACGTACAATCCATATGATATTCCATGTTTCTTCATTATTATCTACACTTTACAATATTGACCCATCATTAAATATAACAGATTTGAATATTGATTTACCTAATGAAAGTTTATTATGGGACTGTTTAAATGATGAAGAATATGGAAAACTTATAGAAAATTTTGATTTTCATGCCAAAAATTATAATTTTGTTTTTAAAAAATTGATTTCAATTGATGTTGATGACATTAATTTAAAAACGGGTTTAATTAATGGTTTTAATTTTTTATTAAATTATCATGTCAGTGAATTTGGTTTGATTTGTTTACAAAATGGATTGCACCAATTAGTTTATTACAAGCAATTAAATGCTTCAAATAATAGATTTTCAACAAATCTAGAACTGGATGTAGGCATAGACCAATTAAGAGGAGTTGGTTCAATTTGGAATTTAATGGTTAAAGCATGTGTTTTGTATAACGAATCAAGTGAAGTTTTTAATGACAGTAAAATTTTAAATTATTACTTGAATTTAAAACTTAGTTCAATTGTTAATTTGAATAAAATTAAGGAAAATGTTTGGTTAAGATCATTTCATGATATAAATGAGCAATATATTGAATGCTTCAATTACAGTGATGATGATTTAAAAGATTCTAAATTTCAAAATGAACTTGTTTATTTAATGGAAAATTCCATTGCAATTTTAAAACTAGTTTTTTTTAATAAAGATAATTCATTAATTGGAACTATTTCACCAAGTTTTGAATTGAATAACGAAACAATGAAAAAATTAGATGATATATATTCTACTAACGAATCTATTGACGCGTATGACAGTTTAAACAAAATAAATTTGAATGTATTACATAAATTAAGTATTGATTCTCAAATTTTGTTTGACGTTATCCTAGTTATTGTCAAATTTTTGATTAATTATGAGAATTTTTTTAAGATTAGAATGAAGTATAACAATTTGACAAATTATACTTTTCTACAACACTTTGAACTAAGTTCAAGTATTTTTTTACAGGATTCCAAAAATAATGACGATAAAGACGGAAATGAAATTTTAAATAATTTTAATAAGGTTTTATTCAAATATTATCTTAAATTTTTTAAGATTTTCCTGAATTTGGAACAATTCCTCAAACACAATTACAATTACGTTGATTTTGAAACGGGTCAGGCACAAGACGCATTAAATAATCTTTACCCAAATATTAAAAATAACAACGACATAGATATCGATAAAATCTTGCATGAAAGCCATAATAAATTACGCCTTGAAGAAGAAACGTTAAATAAGGTTGTTTCAGAAGAACTAGTTGTTTTTCTTGATTGTGATTTGATCATGAGTGAATTGGTTAATTTCAAACTTCCATTCAAATTTCTTAAGATTTGTGGTTTCTTATTTGGTTCAATCTATGATCGAAATTTCAAGTTCATTAACTTCAAACATCTCAGCGATGTACTTTTCCATCTACGCATCTTCCTTGAAAGTAAAGATGAGTACGTATAATTCCCCACTTTCCTACTTATTTTTATTTTTATTTTTATTGTTTTTGCTATTTCTTTTTATGCATATTAAGGTACCATTTTTAACACGGGTTGTTATCTGTACCAAACCGGCTCTCTACTACTGATGCATTGATTATTTATCTAATATATATAACGATTTAACGAATTACCCACACTTACGAAACAAGCTTTATAATATTTCATGCTCAACTATCTTTTTCACGGATATGACCGGCGCACCGAATGGATTCGGAGATGGCCGAAACAAAAATATGGGCTAGGAGTTTGACATTTCAAAGGTCAAAAGATAGTTTAGGGTAATTTTTGCGGGAATCGAACCATTTATGAGGTAAAAGCCCACCCACAAGGTACTAAACCTTGGGATACCGGTTTTGACGTGATAAGTAGTCAATGGGACGTGCTTATCCTGTGTAGTTTGTGGTGATATACGTTGAAAACAGGGTTTTGTTATCTCAATTACTCTTCATCCGCGTGGTGGATTATAAAATAAATATGAAATCCTGCTTATGTCTTAGAAGAAAGCAATTGTGGTATTTTATTTTTTTGTTTTGGTATTTATTTCTTTTTTTCTTTTAGTAGAATACTTAGATTCTAAATCAGATATATATCAATATTAAATATCAATAATAAATATAAACACAAAATGGCATTTTTACAAGACTCAACATACGGTAAGGATAACGTTAAATTTCTTAAAGTTAAGAAGGATAAGACCAATCCACAAAAGCAAGAAATTTTAGAAGCTACCGTTAAAGTCTTACTTACAGGTGATTTTGATGTTTCATACACCGAAGCAGATAACTCCCCAATTGTTCCAACTGACACTGTCAAAAATACCATTTTAGTTGAAGCCAGAACTAGCGATGTGTGGCCAATTGAACGTTTTGCTGCACATTTAGCAGAACACTTTGTTGGTAAATATTCTCACGTCTCTGGTATTGATGTGAATATCATCCAACACAAATGGACTAAGTATGAAGTTAATGGTAAATTACATGACCATTCTTTCCAAAAAGATGGTGAAGATGTTAGAATTACCAATTTATCATACAAGAGATCCGGCGAATTCAAATTGTCCTCATCTTTAAAAGATTTAACAGTTTTAAAGTCAACTGGTTCCGGTTTTGTTGATTTCAACGTTTGTGATTATACCACCTTAAAGCCAACCTCCGATAGAATTTTATCCACAGATATCGACTGTGTTTGGAATTTCGATAGCAAAAAAATTGGTTCAATCAAAAATATTTACAAGTTGGCAGATCAAGGTGTTTTTGATAAAACTGCTGCTAACGTTTTGAAGATTACCTTAGATAGATTTGCATTAGAAAACTCTGCATCCGTCCAAGCAACTATGTACAATATGTGCTCGGATATCTTAGAAGTCTGCCCATACATTGAAACTGTTTCATACTCCTTACCAAATAAACATTACCTCTTATTTGACTTATCATGGAAGGGTTTAGACAACGATAACGTTTTATTCTACCCATCTGCACATCCTAATGGTTTAATCAAATGTACCGTTGGCAGAGAAATTAAGGCTAAATTATAATTCCTCATTTTGTTTTGTTTTGTTAATGTTTATAATGGTGCTGGTCATTTAAATCCTAGTGTATTTTATATAAATCCTTCTTATTTTCTTTACCTTATTCTATAATTATTCTATAATCATTATATAACCTAAGGCTTATCTCCGAGTACCCCTTCAAAAGTTTAACCCCAGCTATTTCCGAGATTTCGAGCATATTTTTCCTGTGCTCTCGGAAATTTCACTGCTTGATCATCTATTCCTGAATTTGCCAGGGTATATCATCATATCTCTTTTAACCACAAGCAAGAAACAAGCAGATATGTTCTCCGGAGTCTTTAAAAACAAATTAAGAAGCCAGAATTTCTTTTCAACTCTATTTCATCGTACCTCAGGCGTACGTTTCCAATCAACCATTAAACATGCGGCACCACCAAAACCTGCATCCGGTATTAAGAAACTTATGCAACAATATGGATACAGTGCTTTAGGTGTGTATTTAGGTATTTCCATCATTGACATTCCAATTTGTTTTTTGGCTGTCCACTCCGCAGGTGAAGATACTATCAGAGAATATCAAGATAAAGTTAAATCATATTTTGGGTATGGTCCAAATCCCGAATCCGATACCGATGTTGAACTAAACGAAGATGGAGAACCCGTCGAAAAGTCTTCTACTCTTCTGTCGGAATTTATACTAGCATATGCTGTTCATAAATCTCTTGTTTTTGTTCGTTTACCAATAGCTGCTGCACTTACTCCTTGGGTCGTCAAACGATTACTTGCTTGGGGTTTTAAAGTCGGTCCAAATGCAACTAAAGCTGCAAACGCCATTAAAAATGCAAAAAAGTTTGATCCTACAGGAAAAAGTTCAGGTCTGTAAATAATACAATTATGTAAATAGAGTTTATATAGAAACCGAAAAAATAAGCTATCTGAATTTTGAATAGTATTTTTCTTCATCAAATCTATTCAAAACACGTTCAATGACATTTGGAGGATAAACATCTTCTATCTTTTCACCTCCTTTAAGAATCTTAGCTTCGTGTTCTCTTTGTTCTTCCTTGGTTAAAATGACAACATTTTGCATACTTAATTCTTGGTCAGGGTACCAACGTGACAATGTCAATCTTGTTGATAATCCACTAACTGGACTCTTACCTCTCCAAATTTCTTCTAAAATATACTGCACATCTCCTAATCCAACAAATGGTGTACGTTGATCCTTTATACCAATTCTAGTCTGTTGACCTGCTAAACTTTGGAATAATGAATCATAAACCTTATATCTGTTCTTGCCTTCAATTGGCTCAACAGGATATCCACCTGCTTCAGTAACAATTCTGGTCGCAATAGCTAACCCAAACATACCCGGCATTGTTCCCAAGACTGGCAAAATTCTAACACGGAAATTTTGCAATGCACTCAATTCATCAACTTTACCCTTTTCAAATTCTTCATCAGCTAGTGGCAATAAGGAAGCTTTACGTGGATCTGGTTTTTCTGCACTGAAGATGGTTGTGATTCCTGTTGTGATACCATGCTTTTTTAATCTCCGTCTAACTGAACGTGCAAGTGCGTCTTCATCAGAAACACTTATATCACCAATATTAAGTCTTGTTGGATCCGACTTACATGCTGCACCCATAGATGAAAGAACTGGAATTTCGTTTTTATAGCAATACTCTAATAAATCAATCTTTGTATCGATATTATCAATACAATCGACAACATAATCTGGTTTATCATTAGTTGAGTTCATTAAATTCAATAGTCTCTCTGATTTTTCAAGACTATATAATTCATTAATACCTTCAACTTCACACCAAGGGGCAATTTGAGAAATGTAGTCAACTAAACACTCGACTTTACTACGACCAACATCTTTCAATGTTGCACATGCATGTCTATTAAGTGAAGAAAGTGAAATTTGATCAAAATCAACAATACGTAAACGTGAAACACCAGAACGAACTAAAGAAATTATTGCGTTGGATCCAACACCACCTGCACCGACAACAATGACGTTTAATTTACGAATCTTAGTCATACCTTCTGGTGAAAGAAATGAATAGTTTCTTGTTAACTGTTCTAAAATCAAATCTTCAGAATATGGCTGTGGATCGTGTTTGACAGTATTTTCGGATGTTCTGACAAATTTTTGAACTCTATTTGATGCTGAACTAACTGGCTTTGGAGTTTTATCACATATCTTCTTACATGAAACTGTATTTCGTATGTAATCTAATAATGTGATAGCTCCATCTTTAAGATAAAATTTATGAATACTTTCAACTGCAACAGCAGTAATAATGGCAGTAAGTGCCGCTAATGTTAGTGCACCTCCGTGGCAACACTTCATAGTTCCTTAAATATTAATGAAACTAAAAGAATTACTTAGATTGCAATACCTTTTAACTTGAAAAATTCATCAAAAACTTCAACACCAAAAATTTTAAGCGCTTAAAATTCGGTGAACAAGCCCGATACGTCTTGACATTTCGGAAGAGTTTCAGAAACCAAAGGATCCGATAATAAGGGCAGCTGGATTTTCTGAAGGTGTATTGCCCTTGCCATTATTTGGTTCTTCAACCGACTTTTTAGCTGTTTTATTCAACGGTGTAGGAGAGAGTTTTTGTTTCTTCGAGGTTACAGAAGCAACGGCCAATTGCGGTTTGGATAAAACTTGCTTGACATTACGTTTTTCAGCTGTAGGTAACGTCGGTACTGTAGAATGTATTGAAGATAAGTTTGAAGAAGAATTTGAGGTTAAATTTGATGTCGAAGCTGAAGCAGATTTACCCCGTTTTGTTATTTCAGTTTTGTTCGAACTTGCATTGTTACTGTTATTAGAGGTCCTGCCAGATTTTACCACTTTCTCTACTCTAATAGGTTTAATTGCCGGTTGTTTCTTATTTTTTTTGTTATTAACATCAAGCTTTCCGTGCCAAATAAACCACCCGTCAGCATTTGCGTTTGAATCTTCTTCATAAACTAGCTCCTCATCGTCAATAAAAGGATCATCAACATCGTATTTACCTATACGCTTATTATTTTCCATTTTTCTACGATGGATTTCCTTAAGAACCATTTTTTCTTTCTCCATATCATTCAATCCAGGCGCAAATTTAATCTTTAAAGCCTTAACTAGTTCATCTTCATCATCATCCGGAATATCATTTTGATTGCCTACAGGCTCTAACACTGCATCATCGTCGGCATCTTCGCCATCATCGGCTTCATCTTCGTCGTCGTCGTTTTCATTGTCATTGTCATTTTCATCACCTTCGTAATTCCATATACCCTTTCCCAGCGTAGTTGATTGTGTTTCTGTCCCATATTTTTCATCCACTAACCTGGAAAAAATATGCTCAGCTCCAACATCATTATGTGTAGAGAGAGGAATTTCAATATTTATTATAGCTGGTATATTGGATTTTTCTTCTCCTGATGAATCTTTTTCGGTTTGCCTGGTTTCCCTAATTTCATTAGATTCAACGGGTTTGCTTGTAGCATTTTTCACCCCAGTAGAATCGGACTGTGCTGCTGGAGAAGGTGTATCTGTTTTGTTTGCAACAAGCTCCGTGCTCTTTTTTATTACTTGTGCAGATTTTACCAGAGGATTCAATGTGCTCTTTGAGTCTATGCTGGAACTGTTTTCTTTTTCAACATCATTATCAATAATTGGATTTAATATTGTAGATAATAATGGTAATGTAGATTTTGAGTGTGAAACCAACGATTTTGATTTTTCCTCCTCAATTAGTATGGTGTTTGAACCTTCTTGGTTGTTTGAAACCAACGGTATGGTTGGTTTATGCTGTGAATCACCCCCTTCAGACATCCGGTCTCAATAACTTTAGTACAAGAAAGAAAATTATTAAAAAAATGGATCTATGAAAAAACAATTGGATTCATGTTGAAGAATCAAGCGAGCTCCGTAAACTTTAACAATAAAGATGATTTTTTTCACGTTAAATAACACGATATAAAAGCTATAAATAAGGTTTATAATTCTGTAACAACCATTAGTCCTATAAATTCATCAACAACTTGAGCTGCCAAAAGACCGGTGATATCATTTCCAATGGAGTTTGGAGGAGTGCTAACTTCGACAATATCACAACCGACTAAGTTAATGCCTTCAAGTTCATCCAAAATAGTCATAATTTCTCTTGAACTCAAACCACCAGCTTCAAGAGTTCCTGAATTAATCATACCTGCATCAAAGGTATCCAAATCAAAAGTCACATAAACAGGACGATCGCCGACAATTTCTTTAATTTTTTGACCTACTCCTCTAGGTGTCAAAACATCAACATCCTTTGAAGTAATTATTTCGAAACCACATTCCTTATCGTGAGCTTCATCTTTTTCATTAATGAATGGAGCCCGTATACCAACATGAACAGAATGATTTTTAGAAACATAACCAGCTTCTGCCGCGTAGTGCAAGAAAGTACCATGATTTAAACTTGCATATTCTGTAACACCTCCACCTAAAACTTTAGGATCCCAAGTATCAATATGTGAGTCAAAATGGATTATAGCCAGGCCATCATTTGATTCTGGTTTACCAAACGTCTCATATGCGCTTTTAATATTCATCAAAGAAACTGTATGATCACCACCCAGAGTAATGACTCTAGTTTTCTTAAAATTGGAGGATTTATTAGAGGTATTGTGTTTATGAATAGCGTGTTGACCACGATATAGTTGATTAAGGGCATAACGTGCATCAAACGGTAACATTGGAACATCTCCACAATCCACCAGTTTCAAACCTGTATCATAAATAGGTAGCTTTCTAAGTTTAGAAGATTTAGAATTTCCTCTGATTGGAGAAATACCACCGCCCAATCTTCTAGAGCCCTGTCTAACCCCGTTTGGACCAAATCTGGCACCTGGAGTATAAGAAACTCCCGAATCAAAAGGTGCACCAACAATAGCTATGTCAATTTCATTATCATAATTACCAAAACATTGTTCTACGGGTAAATGCGCAAACGAAACAATACCGGAGAACAAGTTTGATGATTTTGAAAGATCTGAAACATCATCAACATCTGGAAAATTGATTTTATTGGCTTTGTAGTGAGAATCCAACGACGAGGTTGATATTTGGCTAGATAAAACTCCAGCATGTAAAAGATTCTTTTTATGATGGATAACATCCGCAGAGTTAACCAGGTCCCCAAACAACCCATCCATGAAAGTGTCCGGTAAATCCAAACTTTCGGACTTCACCTGTCTTTCCACATCCAGGAATCCTTGTGGAAGAATGTGTGCATTTGTTATTGATAAAAAGATTGTTACAGACGTTAAAATATTAAGCTTCATCTTTGGATTTTCCACTTGAAAGCACTCTGAAATACCCTCTGAAATGTGCAACAGGGCCTAATTATATACACATTATTCATTTTCTTATTCACAGATAACTTGTATTCTATCAACGGTTGCGTTAAGATGATATTTCGGCGTTACCCGATTGAGAAGGTGCAGCCGGATTTTGGCATAAGGCATCTGACGAGCCCTAATATTTGCAACTTGCACCATTGCATGCCTCCATTGCATGTCCGTGTTCAAGACTGCATAACCCAGCACATGTATCGATATATTTTTTTCTGGCTTATCGACACTGCAGCTTAGTATTGAAATAAATATCAAACAGAGTAATTTCTACAAGTAATTTCAACAATATATCCAATAATTTACAGTAAATCTACCACAAGTTGATCACCTTTGCAAATATTTCAACTGCTGAAATCAGCAAAAAAACACCCCGGCTCAAAACATTAAAGGATCCATGTTCTTATCTAACACTCATGTCTCCATCTAACCTAAGTGTCGTCTATGTCGTATACGATCTTCTTTCCATGTCGTATTTGCCTTTGAATGATTTGCCAATTCGCATCGCAAAGAAAATGAGATAATTTTACTATCTATAAAAAATTGACAAGATGTTTAATGAGTCAGGAAGAAATGCATTTTGTTTAATAGCCTTTTTTAAGAACAATGAGCCCATACAAAAAGAGAGTAAGCGACGTGGCACATAGTATAGCATCGTTGCACCCATTTAAAGAGGGATCGTTAATACTCAATGAACAACACTTTTATCAAAACTCAATACTTAATAATTGGATAAGGAAGAAACCTCATCCTGTTACTCTTCGTCATTTGGCGAATTTCGGTAGGAAAATTACCCCCGATAAGCTTTTGGCAAGTGCCAATTTTGTTCGGACGGAATTGCCGATCCGGTTGAGTTTGAAAATTAGAGAATTGCAGAGTTTACCATACCATTTTACAAGTAATTATCATATAAACCAAGTCTACCAAACATATTATCATTGTTTTAATGCGTTTCGAAAAGTGAAAAAAATAGAAACTTTGCAAGATAATCAAAAGTTTTGCAATTTCATAAGAAACATGTTAGATGATCATTTGATTGTTTTACCACATTTGATGATGGGCGCACTAGAGGTTTCAATTATGCAGACAATGAATCGAAGCGATCTGGATGAATTCATGTCTTCCATGCTCCGATCAAGAATTAGTAGAAGAGTCATTATGGATCAACATATTTCAATGTCCGAAACTTTCATGAAGTCTCAACATTTGCAAAAGCCCGAAGACAATATCAAACCCCCAGACTATATTGGGGAGGCATTTCAATATTGTTCTCCTCACGAGCATCTAAGGTTATCTTATGATATGATTATAACCTTTTTACAAAGCTTGTATCCAACACTGCAAATGCCAGAATTGATAATAACAGGCGAAGACATTAAGTTCCAATTTATGACCAACCATTTGAATTATATTTTCACGGAAATTTTGAGAAACTCACTAAAATCAACCATTGAAAACTTCATAAAACACAATAGCAACAATCCAAATTTTCATTCGATGAAGCCACCTCCAGTAATGGTTGATATTACAAACAACAGATACGAAATGACGTTTAAATTTTCCGATAAAGGTGGTGGTATCTCGATCGATAATATCGAATCTGTTTGGTCTTTTGGTAAATCGCCCGAGCAGGCCAGCATTTACTTGAAAAATTTCAACGAATTGCCTGGTTTGAATTTACCAAGCAGATTACCTATTGTTGAGAAACAGTATTTTGAGCACCAGGACACTTTAGATAGTTTCACCAGGCCTCAAAAATTAACAGGTGTTTTAAACGATCTTGGCCAGATGGAAATAAGTAGTAATCAAGATGAAAAATCAATGCTTCGATCTCTTGCATCGAGACCCTTTGAATATACCTTGGGTATTTCATTGCCTATGTGTAAAGTCTATACGGATTATTGGAACGGTGTCCTTGAAATGGGTACTGTCGAAGGATACGGAAGTGACATTTATTTGAAATTACAAAGATTAGGAAATCAAGATGCCGTCAAACTGGACCAAGCATAGTTTTTTCATATCATTTTGAAAATCACTTTAGTTTTAAGAACTCATGTATAATTTTTTAAAATACCGGAAAAAAATCTTTTCCTGTAATCTAATATCGTAAATGTTTTCATTAAAAAAAATACTTTTTCTTACTAAACTACAACATCTTGGCATTGACCTTATTGGACCTACATCCTTGCCAAAAAAATCTTGAAGCATTTCAGTTTTGTAAGTTTTGTACATTGCAATCAAATCGAAAATCACTAAAAGCAAAAAAAGCAAACGATAAGCGCCGAGCGCCGAGCCCCAAGCCTGGCGCCGATCGACGCGGGGTTCAAATTCGCTTTGGCTGCTTTTGCAATTTTGGCTGCTTCTAATGGCATTTAATAACGGTGATTGATACGTTGCTTGAAAGGAGAAGGATTCTTTTTGGTTTGTTCTTTCTCATTGAAGCTACGTTCTTTTTACGGCACCTACAAGGATGGTATGTACCATTTTCTCTTTTTACAATTGATGATTTCATGATTATTGTTTCGAAGTGTTGGGTTATGGGAGTTTTGTGAAGTTGATAGATTACAGATAAAGAAATATCAAGAAAGTTTGATTGAATTTTAGATTGAGAAACAAATACTAACTATGCAAATCGATAATAATATTATACAGGCAGGAGCATTAGAAAACGCACGTAAGGCTATTAAAAACCTTTCAATTGATGACGAAAATGAATCTCTATATGGTCAAATCTACTCTGTTTCAGGTCCAGTCGTCATTGCAGAAAATATGATTGGTTGTGCCATGTATGAATTAGTTAGAGTTGGACATGATAATTTAGTCGGTGAAGTCATTAGAATTGAGGCTGATAAGGCGACCATTCAAGTTTATGAAGAAACTGCAGGTGTTACAGTCGGTGATCCAGTCTTGAGAACAGGTAAACCATTATCTGTTGAATTGGGTCCAGGTTTAATGGAAACCATCTACGATGGTATCCAAAGACCTTTAAAAGCAATTAAAGAAATGTCCCAGTCAATTTATATCCCAAGAGGTGTTGATACACCTGCTTTATCAAGAACTATTAAATATGCTTTCACACCAGCTAACTTTCAAGTAGGTGATCATATTACTGGTGGTGATATTTTCGGTACAGCATTTGAAAATTCTTTACTTTCTGAACATAAAATCTTATTACCTCCAAGAGCAAGAGGTACTATTGTCTCTATTGCTGCAGAAGGTTCCTATACCGTTGATGAACCTTTATTAGAAGTTGAATTTGAAGGTGTTATCTCTAAATACTCCATGATGCACACATGGCCTGTCAGAGTTCCAAGACCTGTTGCTTCTAAATTATCTGCAAATTACCCATTATTAACAGGTCAAAGAGTTTTAGATGCTTTATTCCCTTGTGTTCAAGGTGGTACTACATGTATTCCAGGTGCTTTCGGTTGTGGTAAAACCGTTATTTCTCAATCCCTTTCTAAATATTCTAACTCGGATGTTATTATTTATGTTGGTTGTTTTACAGAAGGTACCCAAGTAATGATGGCAGATGGCCAAAATAAATCCGTTGAAGAAATTCAAATTGGTGAATCTGTCATGGGTCAAGATGGTACTCCAAGAACTGTTATTGGTTTACCAAGAGGTATTGATACTATGTATGATGTTATCAATACTGAAGAAAATAATTCTTCCATGAACTTTACTGTTTCTGCTGAGCATAAACTTGTTTTAAGAACTTTACAAAATGTTCAACTTACTAACTCAGCTGTTCAATACTATGCATTAGAAAATAACATGGCAGTATTAAAGACACAAGACTTTGAAACTCATGAAGTTGCTCAAGCTTTTGCTTCTCAAATTACTGCTTCTCCTTTCCTTGATTGGACTATTGAAGCTAAGAACTATCCTATGGTATCTGCTGAAGTTAGATCTAATACCACTCAATTAATTAACCCAATCTTTATTGAATCAGGTAAACTTGCAAATACTTTAGAATCTCTTGAAAAAGATGAAGCTTCTGCTCCAGAAGCAGCTTATTTATTAGGTGCATTTGTTGGTGCAGGTGATGTTGAAGGTACTACTTTCTCATTAGCAAACGAACAAACAGAATTAGCAGAAAAACTTGTTGATTGTGCAGAAAAATTAGGCTTAGATGTTACCATTGATGGTAAAGCCCAATGCGATGCAATTCCATCCCCACCTGCTTCTCCAAGATTATCAGCAGCAAAGATGAACATTAACAACTTAAAAGTTACAATCCAAGATAACAAATTTGCACAACTTCTCGAATCTTTTGGTGTTTCCGAATCTACTGTTCCTTCTCACATTGCTTGTGATGATATTAAGGTCAGAGAAATGTTTTTAGCTGGTTTAATTGATACTGACGGTACTATTTCTTCTAAAAATGCAACAATTTCTACCGTTTACGATTCAGTTTGCAACAATGTTGTTAGAATTGCACGTTCTTTAGGTATCAACACCAACGTTAAATTGGAAAATCAAACTTCATATATTTCCTTAAATGGTGCTCCACTTACTGGTGTCTATTCTAACTCCGTAACTGGAAAAAGAGATTCTCCTATTGTTGATTTCACCAGAACTCCAACTTTATTCCATTTTGAATTATCACAAGCTGAAAAACAAAATTATTATGGTATTACTCTTGATGAATCATCTGATCATATGTTCTTACTTTCTAATATGGCTTTAGTTCACAATTGTGGTGAACGTGGTAATGAAATGGCAGAAGTTTTAATGGAATTCCCAGAATTATATACTGAAATTAGTGGTAAAAAGGAACCAATTATGAAGAGAACTACTTTAGTTGCAAACACATCTAACATGCCTGTCGCTGCTAGAGAAGCATCTATTTATACTGGTATTACATTGGCAGAATATTTCAGAGATCAAGGTAAGAATGTTTCTATGATTGCTGACTCTTCTTCTAGATGGGCAGAAGCATTAAGAGAAATTTCTGGTAGATTAGGTGAAATGCCTGCCGATCAAGGTTTCCCTGCATATTTAGGTGCAAAATTAGCATCCTTTTATGAAAGAGCTGGTAAATCTATTGCATTAGGTTCTCCTGATAGAGAAGGTTCCGTTTCTATTGTTGCAGCCGTTTCACCAGCTGGTGGTGATTTCTCTGATCCTGTTACCACTTCTACTTTAGGTATCACACAAGTTTTCTGGGGTTTAGATAAGAAATTAGCTCAAAGAAAGCATTTCCCATCTATTAACACTGCTATTTCGTATTCTAAATATACAAATGTTTTAAACAAATATTACGATCAAAGTTACCCAGAATTTGCAACTTTAAGAGATAAGATTAAAGAAATCTTGTCTAATGCAGAAGAATTAGAACAAGTTGTTCAATTAGTTGGTAAGTCTGCACTTTCTGATTCCGATAAAATTGTTTTAGATGTTTCCACTTTGATTAAAGAAGATTTCTTACAACAAAATGGTTATTCCACCTACGATGCTTTCTGTCCAATTTGGAAAACTTATGATATGATGCGTACTTTTGTTTCTTATTATGATGAAGCCCAAAAGGCAGTTTCAAGTGGTGCTCAATGGTCCAAATTAGCTGAAGCTACTGCTGATGTCAAGCATGCAGTTTCGTCCGCAAAATTCTTTGAACCTAGTAGAGGTCAAACTGAAGTAAGTGCTGAATTTGATGCATTATTATCTACTATTTCCGACCGTTTCCAAGAGGCTTCAGAATAAGCACTTTCATTATATTTTATATAACATTAATAATAAACTTTGTATAGATTAATTTCATTTGTTGGTAAGTTCCACAATGCCTGAATTTTACGCGATCGATTTCTGTGTATTTGGAAAAGTTCACCATGTCAATGTTAAGATGTGATTCAGATTTAAAGGTCTTTCTAATGCTTAAATCAATTGAAAATGAACTTCCTTACCAAAACATTAGGTTCTCTAACAGGTTTTTCTATTCCGTATACATTTGGGGATGTAATTAATCAATCAATTGCAGAGAATCCTTCCGCTAACTCGTTATGGAAAATGTATGACGGTATCTCAGACAAGGATTCACTTGCAGTCACGATTTTTGAATTCGATTTGAAAAATCCAACCACTCAAAGGTATATTCCATTAATTCAAAATGCAGTTAAAAAACACCGTGCATTATCCTTGTTACCTAGTGTTATAACAATTACTGAGGTGATCGAATCGGACCGATTTGTATATGTAATTACAGAACGCGTGCGTCCACTTTCTCAATGTTTAGCAGATTATTCAACAGAATCTAAAATATTAGGAATATATCAAATAGTCACAGGATTAAAGTTCATAAATTTTGAAGGTTTATCCGTCCACGGAAATTTGAGACTTCCTAGTATATTTGTTTCTGATGCAGGAGAATGGAAAATTGGAGGTTTTGAATTCACCTTTAAATATGATGAAAGTTTTGCTGACTATATGTCCACATATTCTTTATATAGTACAGTCAATTATAACAAGTCTGTGCCACCAGAATTTGAAAGTTCCGGATCGGATTGTTTCAAAGGACAACTTTCTGGAAATAAATCTATTAAATTTGATTCGTATTTATTAGGTCTGTTGATTTATGAAATTATAACACAAAATGTTTATACAGCTTCAGATGTATCTAAAGCTAATAACCTTAAAGAACTACCATTGAATAAATTAATTGCTCCAAGTGTTGGATTGAGAATAACAAGTGAACAATTCATGAAAAATGGTCTCATGAGTTATTTTGCAACAAATGAAATTACAGGATATTCTAAATTTGCAAATGTTACGTTACTTACAGATTTCGAAAAACTTGAAGTTTTTAAATCCCTAATTTTTGGTAACGTTCCAATCCAATTTTTAGAATTGAAAGTTCAACCTGAATTGATGAGAACTTTTGATCAAACAAAAAATAATGAAAATAATATTCAAACCATTTTAATATATTTAATGTTTTCAATTTACAAAAAATCAGACAAAACTTCAAAATCATTTGCTTTGTATTTTAAACCGGTTTTTTTCAAAGCATTTTTATTGTCAGATCGTTCAATTCGAACAATTTTACTCAAAATTTTGCCTCATGTTGTTGAACAAATAGATAAATATGAAATTCAAGATAAGATATATCCTAATTTGGTGAATGGTTTTCAAGATACTGATATAACTGTTCGTGTAGAAACTCTATTGTCAATTTCTTATATATTAGATAAGATTACTGACAGACAATTAAATAATGATCTATTGCGTTATTTGGCTAGATTACAAGCTGATTCAAATCCACAATTGAGAGCAAATACTGTTTTATGTCTTGTGAAAATTTCAGAAAAGATGCAACCAACTACCCGTATTGGTGTTCTAATTACAGCATTTGGCAAAGCACTAAAGGATGTTGATTATAGTACACGTCTGTGTGCCGTCCGTGGATTTAAATCAAGTATCATTTATTTTGAACCTGATATTTGTTGTTCCAAAGTGTTATCATCACTAGCACCTGCTTTATTAGATAGCTCTGCTGTTATCAGAAATGAAGCAGAAGAAACTTTTGAATTATATATGCAAAAAATTAGAGATGAGTCTGCTAAATTACCAAAAAATGACCAAGATTCTCATATCGAAACTGAAGTTAATAATTTAAGTAACTCAATGAATAATTTATCATTGGAAAACTTAGGTGAATCTATTGTTGGTTCAATTTCAAATCTCTCAACTCCATCAGGCACTCCATTCCCGGAATCCAGTGTAAACGATCATACGATATCAAAATCAACCTTGTCATCAACAAATAATGATTTTGACAATAATTTTGATGATGATTTTGATTTTGATGGTGCTGATGATGGCTGGGGCATTGATGATGAAATTGATATAAAGCCAACTAAGGTTTCACTGACGAATTCAAAACCACTAGAAGTTGGAAATTTCAAACGTGCTTCAAATTTCGGTTCAGTAGCAACTAAGAAGACTGATTTGGCTTCAAAAAAGTTGGTTTTGGGAAAAAAATCAACATCTTCAAAGTTAAATTTGCATGTTGATCCTATTGAAGATGATGATGCAGATAATGGATGGGGGGATGGTTGGTAGATTTAATATTTTCTCTCTCAACATACCGCATTTTCCATGACACTTTGTTTTATTTAATGTTTTGATGATCTGATAATACGAGTTAAAGGAACACAAATGATTTTCTAGCGGTGCATCCACATATCATTCTATAAAAACACTCTAAGTTTATAAAGTCAAAACTAATATACATAATTTATATAATTTTACACAAACAAATTCTGTCTAATTTACCATTATTTTTTTTAAATTCATCACACTTTTATTGTGATTGTTGATCGGTATCTTTTAGTTCGTTTATAATTGTGCCCAAATCGTCCAATGCGCAACGAACCAATCGTTCAGTCATAGGCACCCCATTTTTAAAATCATCATCATTATACACCATCATTGAATTAGCAGCCAAACTCACCGCTCTTACTATCTGAATCCAGTTGGCCGTCATTTTAGAGACAGAGTCTGTACCTAGCTGCAAGTTCGCCAACTGTTCGTTCAGAGCAAGGAGCAACGTATTCATTTTATTTGTTAACTGCTCTATCTGTTGAAGTTTCTCTAATTCACTCAATCGAGACTGTAAAAGTGTCTCTGCTTCTGGTTCTGTGATAATAGAGTATCTACGCCCAGCCATTGTTCGGATTTCACCTATATAGTTACTTATAGTTCATATATAATAGAGAACCCTTCTTGTTACTGTATAAACTTGATATGTTAATTGACAAAATCAACGCGTAAAGAAAAACTGTGTTTTTGTTTATGTTTGCAACAACGTAAACAAGTGTTTTTTACAGGATTCAGACATTCTTTGTGAGAACGCTGAGAAAGTTGCATCATTGCTAGATATATAACAATATGGTGAAAACATCGATGAACCCAGTAATATCCGGAGAATCAAGCATATCATCCAATGTGCAAATGATTCTATCACCTTTACACACAGATGACAGATATGAAGAAATCAAGCGTAATTTTACAATCCAGAACAGCTTGCTTGCTAAGAGCAATGAAGAGTTGAAAATGAAAATTAACAAGTTAGAAAATCAATTGTTTAATACAGAAAGACAGTTGCTACATGTAAGAAACGAAAAAATTCTTCTAGATGATAAACTAAAGCTAAATTCTAAACGATTTAATAATTTAATAGTTGATAATTTCGAATCAATAATGAATTCATATAGAGACTTTATGAGTGATATTAACATTGATGTCACTAAAAAAGATATTCCTTTGAAGTTATTAGATAAAGTCACATTTGATGAAGCAGAAAAAGATCCAAACGCTTTTCAATTTGATCACTATTGGAAAAATGCCAATGATGATTTACAAAGAAGAAAAAGTATACTATTTAAACCGGTTGAAATTGAGAAAAATGATGATGATCAACTGGATACGTTGGTTGAAAAGGCAGAGGTAGTTCCGGAAGATATAGTAGAAGATTTGGAGCCTGAATATGAAGATTTTAATTCCACATTTGTTCCAACTAAGCATACTTCGATATCCATGGAAAAGGTTGATAAGAAACAATTTAATAAAGTACCATTTTTAGGTTTAGAAGAATCTAAGGAAACAAACGTGCCTACTCTTTCTCTACCAACAAAAGAAGTAGTCGTTGAAGAACATTATAGTGATAACAACAATGATGATTTATTTAACCACGAACCAATGGAACCTGTGCAAAGTGAAAACAAATCGCCACTTAAAGCCATTATATCGCCTGAAAAATTCGATTCCAAATTAGAAGAGGAATGTAATATGCCTAACTCCCTTATAGGGCGTGATATATTTGCGACAGAAAAAAAGAGTACGAAACCAACCAAAATAAAGAGAAAATCCAGAATTCCAAGAGAATTGAAAAATTTAGACACAGAAAAGACAAAACGTTGGACGGGAGTTGATCCACTGGGAGACGATTTTGAAGAATCCACTAGTGACAGAAGAAAGAGTCGGAGGAGGTCATTGGTTGTCAATTATCAACTTCCTTCTGTGAAACAAAAAGTCAGAAAGTCTGGTAATCGTGAACCAATTCCTGTTTATATTGATTATGATGAGAATAAAGAAAACAGGGTAACCAAACAACAGAAGCTTAAGTCTAATAAGAGTGGAATATTGAGGAACATCACCAATATAAATAGAGAAAATGTTAAGAAAGACAAAAGTGAAAGATCGATATTTGATTTAGAAAATATCGATCTATTTGGATCTTACAATAACAACCGTGCGGAGAATCGGTATGACTTATTACTCTAAAAAAAGCTGTATAAAATTATGTAAATTATTATTTATATGAATATTGATATTGGTATAAATTAAACCGCCATTTTCATTTTAATAGGTCCGTATGGATTATAGTCCACAATTTCAAAATCTTCAAATTTGAAATCATCAATATCGGTGACGGTTCTGTTGATTTTCAATTTTGGGAAAGATCTAGGAGTTCTTTCTAATTGTTCCTTCAGTGCGTCAACGTGGTTGGAATAGACATGAGCATCGCCCATCACATGGATGAATTCTCCTGGTTCCATATCGACAACCATCGCAATCATATAGGTCAATAAAGCATATGAGGCAATATTAAATGGGACGCCGAGGCCCATATCACACGATCTCTGATACATTTGGCAGCTTAAACGTGGTTTCAAACCTTCTTCTTTAGGGAAGTTAACGTAAAACTGACAAAACACATGGCATGGCGGCAACGCCATTTCTTTAAATGCCGGTGGGTTCCATGCCGACAGTATGATTCTTCTATCGTATGGGTTTGTCTTCAATGTGTGTATTATATTAGATAACTGATCAAAGCCTTTTCCGGTGTAATCGGATTTACAATCTTTATATTCGGCCCCAAAATGTCTCCATTGAAACCCATAAACTGGTCCTAAATCACCAACTTCTCTATCTGTCAAACCAAGAGAGTCAAGATATTCTCTCGACCCATTTCCTTCCCATATCTTAACACCTTTTTCCGACAGCAAATTCGCATCCGTCGAACCATGAATGAACCACAAAAGCTCATGCAAAATACCCTTCATGAACACCTTTTTCGTTGTTAGAAGTGGAAATGTGCCATTCGACAAATCGAATCTCAATTGTGGGGGTGCAAACAATGAATACGTGCCTGTTCCTGTTCTGTCCGGTCTGAATTCTCCATTTTCGATGATATTTCTACTGAGATCAAGGTACGCTTGCTCTTGCGTATTGCCTATACCGCCTGTCATCAAATAATCTATTATATCTGTCTATACCAGGTATCTTTTACTGCTGATTTATCAAAGAACAAGTCTACATTAAAGAGTATCAAACTGGAATGAAAAATTCCCAGAACGCGTTTATAATCTATAAACGTGTCTTGGGGGGTGAAAACCGGTGAAAAAAAGGCCAAAAAGGTCACAAAGGCCAGAAAAAGACTGCAAAACACAGCCGGCTGTGATTCCTGGCACAAGTAATCAGCTCTAACACATCAAAAATATGTATTTGATGAGCCTGGTAGCCGTATTTTCACAGAAAAGCCACCCCTTTCGCAACAAAATACTCAATCCATGCACCTCTCTCCCGACACGTGACCGCGCACGTGACGCGCACGTGACCGCGGTGCACAGGTGTTCGGCTTGCTCCTTTTTTTTCAGCCAATAAAAGGCCTGCAAAAGCTTCTGACCATACGTTGGCGGCCGATTTTGACTTCCTGTGGGCCAATTTGGTCCTATTAAAGCCACCAGTCTATATTTACAGCACCTTACATGGCTGCAAAACATTCTGCAGCCATGTACGACCTGCAAGTGTGCTGGAAGCCGGCTGGCGCCCACCGTTTATGGTGCTCCCCGGCTCCGCAGCTCATTTACCAAGAAAACAAATTTCATTTTCTCGAATCGAGTGTTTTTTTTGCTTGGAGGGATTGACATTCTGTTGAACAAGTCTTTTTGCTCCTTTCTTTAGACAACACACACAAGCACAATGTTCTCCCAATTTGTCAAGTCCAGTGCTGTATGTATAATCAATTGAGGAATGCTGGATGGGCCTTTGGAGTCTGTCCACCTCATTTTTTTGTGATATTTTCTACACACATGAAATACTTTCAGACCCTTTCACAGAGCTTTCAGATTGCAGCAGGGCCTTTTTACAGATGATATATATAGATATGCATCCAAATGATAAGCATGGGCTCTACAACCGTTTTGCCTTGTACTGGTGTAGTGCCAGCATTGAAAAACAGACGTAGAGCCGCAATTCAGATCTTTGGCATGTTTTAAAACCGAAATTTTTTCTTTTTTTGCAGCTGAAACGCCCACTCTGCACCAGTTTTCAGAGTTTACAACACCACAATACACACGGTAAACGGTCGGATGCAAAAGGGTCTGTGTTACCAATATATCCTATGGCTTTGCCATGCTGTCTGTCATGAATTTCAAGAGTCGAGTTTTTCATCATTTCAACACCGCGATGATTTTTTTGCTCTTCTCCTATTGGTCAATTGACGATTATTTGATAGCATTGCAAAGAGATTGCAAGGATTTGAGTGTGTTGCAGAGTATTTCAGAGTGTTGTAGTGTATTGCAGTTTATTTGAGTGCATTTCAGTGCATTCGAGCCCATTTTATCCAGAAATACTAACATAATAACTGATAATAAATTTATTATTTTATTTTTTTTTAATATAGAGATCATTTTCTACTGCTGCTAAACCACAAGTTTCTTCTAACACCAAGAAGGTTGTTAATGCTGCAGTTGCTGCAACAGGTTTAACCGCTGCTTATGTTTTATACCAAGATTCTCAAACCGCTCAAGCAATGACTGCTGCAGAACATGGTCTTCATGCACCAGAATTTGGCTGGTCTCACAACGGTATGTTTGATACTTTCGACCATGCATCAATCAGAAGAGGTTTCCAAGTTTATAGAGAAGTTTGTGCTGCTTGTCACTCCTTAGACAGAGTTGCATGGAGAACTTTAGTTGGTGTCTCCCACACCAACTCTGAAGTTAAAGCAATGGCTGAAGAATTCGAATACGATGACGAACCTGATGATGAAGGTAATCCAAAGAAGAGACCAGGTAAGTTAGCAGATCATATTCCAGGTCCTTATGCTAATGAACAAGCTGCAAGAGCAGCAAATCAAGGTGCTTTACCTCCTGATCTTTCCTTAATTGTCAAGGCAAGACACGGTGCTTGTGACTATATTTTTGCATTATTAACCGGTTATCCTGATGATCCTCCAGCAGGTGTCACTTTACCAGTTGGTTCAAACTACAACCCTTACTTCCCAGGTGGTTCAATTGCTATGGGTAGAGTTTTATTCGATGATTTAGTTGAATATGAAGATGGTACTCCAGCAACCACTTCTCAAATGGCAAAGGATGTCAGTGTCTTCTTAAACTGGGCTGCAGAACCAGAACATGATGAAAGAAAGAGATTAGGTGCAAAGGCATTAATTGTTGTGACCGGTTTATACTTCGCTTCTGTCCTTGTCAAGAAGTTCAAGTGGACTACTATCAAGCACAGAAAGATTGTTTACCACCCACCAAAGAAATAATTTTGTTTTCGTGATGGAGAAAAAAACCTTAAATTCTAATGATCTCTTTTTCTGATACAACATAAATAAAATAAAACCACTCATAAACGAAACTTTTTTAAACATAATATTTTTTTTACTTGCTACAGTCGTGATAATTAATTCACGTATATTTATTATAATATATATAAAATCTATATTTACTGATATAAACAAAAACACACATTCATTATTCTTTATTTGAAAATAGAAAATAGAAAATATCTTGGTCCCAATTCTTCAGTGCAGTTGAATTTAACTTGCTTTGTTTTAGAAATGGATACGCGATAACATGATTATGGAAAAAACCAAAAATAGTTGAAAACTTTATAAACATAAATAAAGACGAGATATATAAACAAGATATATAAATATAAATAAAGACAGGATATACAGAGATACATTTAATTGAAAAACACAGACTTAAGATGACAACGGTAAATATTTTAGAAGAATATTTGGAACCGTCAAAAAATGTAATAGATACAATAAAACACGGAAATAATAACTTTGTTTCAACATTAGATCATTTACCATGCGACATAACACGAAGTTTATGGTTTATTCAAATGATGAATTTAAAAAACGAAAGGTATGAGCTGTTATTAAAAAAAGAGTATTTAAAAGTTGAAGAAGATCGAAATTATAAACAGATTAATCGACTGAGATCGATCATTTTGAAAAATTCAAATGAATTAATCGAAGAATCCAAATATCTAATAAATATAATTTCAAATCATATGAATATTTTAAATGACGATACTACCATAATACAGGAGTTGAAAACTAAATTACCTGGCTGGACGAGTGAAGCTGTTGAAAAAAGATGGAAAGATTGGGGGGTTTATCAATCTCAATATCTTGAAAAAATACCAAACAGGAAAGATAACGTTTTTGATAAATTTAAAGTACAGAATGATAAAGTGCAGAAACCTGAATTAAAGATAAAATTGAGCTTGAAAAATTTATCTATTAAACAAGATTTGAAACGAAGTTCATCAATGACAGTAAATAAGTCAAACGCAAAAAAAATTAAAAAGGAAATTGAGCAAAATGTTGAACTGCCCACAACCCTTAAAATATCACAACCTATTAAAATATCACAACCTATTAAAATACAAAAACCTATTGAAATACAAAAATCTATTGAAATACCAAAACCTATTGAAAGTCCCAAGTTAATAATTGAAGAAGTGCAACCTGTGATTGAAGAAGAAAGATATTGTTTTTGTAACGGCACATCATTTGGTAGAATGGTTGCTTGTGAATATGAAAAATGTCCGCATGAATGGTTTCATTTCAAATGTGTTAACTTGACTAATGAACCTGATGGTGTATGGTTTTGTTCAAAATCGTGTAAAGAAAACTATGAAGCAGCCATTTTAAAAAAGAAACAAAAGAAGAAAAGAAGAAAATGGTGAAGACACTTGCAGTTTTAATGACTTTAGTTATTTGGTATTTTTTTTAAATATACAAAAACAAGAAAATGTGGAGGGAGAAGTATATAAACAAAGTGGATATATAAACAGAGAAAAGTATGTTCTTAAATAATCACCCAACTACTAATCGCTACAAAAATAATCAAAACAACTGCACTTAAAACACCTGCACCTGCTTTATCTTTGCTTGTAACTGTAATTTCATTTTTATTAGTTGCAGAACGAGTGGTTAATCCAGCAGCTGCATTACCTTCGGATGTTCCACCAGTTGAATTCGTTAAAGGAGGGGAAACTTGCAATACTAAAGTATTTTGCATGATTTCAAGAGCTGAAATTTGTTCACCTAAACCATACCATCCATCCCATCTACCGTAAGACCAATTAATACCACATGTGTGACCATCAGATCCACCAGAACATGAAGTTGCAGCTCCTGCAGCAGATAAATTTATCATATTCATAATTCTATCAGTGTATGAAGAAACTAAAACGGCTGTTTGACCTAAACATCTAGAAAAAATAGATTTGAAAGATCTTTGATCGTTATTACATTTACCACTTTCCTGGCACATGGACTCATAAATAATACCTGTTGAAGCATTAATGAATTTTGATTCAATACCTGTATAAATATCTGCCAATCTAGTTAACCATTTTTCATCACTTGTATAATTATATAAATATGCGGAACCAGCTAACAGTAAACCGTAATTATAAGTCCAATATTGTGCGTGAAGAGTAGAACAATTATTAGTACCAATGTTTGCACCATCATAAATTGTGTAACCATCAGAACCACTTTGTATGAAATTTATATCAATTAACCAATCCCAAACCATTTCAGCGGTATCTACATATGTATCATTTTCAGTGTATCTTGCCAATCTTGCAGCTAGTGTAAATAAACAAGCATTTGAAATTGTATTTTTATACTCGTAACCTGAATTCCACTGGAAGATTTGCCATCTTAAACCACCATCACAATTCTTAGTATCCCATCTTGACAACATAGTATTATACACGGCTTGAGTCAATGCAAGCCAACCAGGTTCACCCGATGGTGGGTTGGTAAAATTTCTTTCTGTAGCTTCCATTGTTGCTAACCCCCAAAATGCTTGATCATCATTACCTTCAGTCGTTGATTGATTAGCTGGAACATAATCATTTTGTGATCCTTTTTGAGCCATCATACCATCATAAATAATTTGTTCATATGTATTATTTTCACACCATGCCCATGTATCAATCATACCACCAAAAATTTCACCTGCTTCCCACCAATAATATGGCGCCTGGAAAGTACCGACAGTACCACCATATCTTATACCAAGATAATAATCCATAATACCATTAATAATTTCAGTTGCGGCATCACATACCGAATCTTTATCACCTACTGTTAAATCTAACGCATTTGTCAATGATGAAAATAAGGAGGTTGTAGATATCAATATCAAAACTAACTTATTCAATGTTATCTGTTTAAACATTGTTAAAAATGCTTTGTTTCACAAAAAAAAAACAAAGAGAGAACCTTGTACTTACTTCAACACATGATTCAAACAAATACATAAATTTAGCAACAAAAACAAATTTGATGAGGAAAATGAAAAATTGATTTTGCTTAAATTTTTGGAGGCTTAAAACAAATCCTTCTCAAAAGAGGTTTTGAATATTATTAGCAGATTACTCATTTAGAAACAAAATTTAAGAATCTTCTTTATGTAAATTTAAATTGTCTTGTGATAAGATAGGTGTTAAAAAAACATATAATTTATACATAGATAGATTTAAAACGCAGAATTAAAAGTAATATATTAAAAAACAATACATTATTCCACCAAAATTAGTTGCACAGGAAAGAAAAAAAGAATGAAAACAAAACGTGAACAGTGAACAGTGAACAGTGAACAGTGAACAGTGAACAGTGAACAGTGAACAGTGAACAGTGAACAGTGAACAGTGAACAGTGAACAGTGAACAGTGAACAGTGAACAGTGAACAGTGAACAGTGAACAGTGAACAGTAAAAAGTGAACAGTAAAAAGTGAACAGTAAAAAGTGAACAGTAAAAAAGCAGTGGTATCTATATTCCACTTTGCACGTTAGAAAAGTCCAGAGAAAATGAACAAAATGGTGGAAATCTATGATTTTTTAGAAAATGACCCGGTGTAGAAAACTTGATCAATTAGAGAAACGCTTAGAGTTTCAATTATAACCTTGGTGTGAACGTCGGTGACATGGGTCGTTATTGTTGGAGCTGGTACAGTGTTGAGATCTTTTTCATCAATTTTAGCACCACAGGATTTTTCGGTACATGGTAATGATATTGTATCAATGACGGAGTTTTGGATAACTTCAAGAGCAGAAATTTGCTCCCCTAAACCATACCAACCATCCCAACCATCGACACCCCAACTCATACCACAGGTTTTGCCATCTGAACCACCTGAACATGAAGCTGCTGCACCAGATGCTGAATTGTCAATAATTTTTTGAGCTTTTTCAGCATAATCTGGTACCAATTGAACGACATCACCTAAAGATCTTGCAACAATAGCCCGGAAAGCTCTTTGGTCATTATTACATTTATTCCATTTGTGACATTGGTATTCATATAAGGTATCACCACCTGTTGAATTCAACATATAATGTTCAAGACCACCTAAAAATTTTCCCAC
This sequence comes from Pichia awuae, assembly GCA_030563725.1. NCBI lineage: Eukaryota > Fungi > Ascomycota > Pichiomycetes > Pichiales > Pichiaceae > Pichia > Pichia awuae. The sequence continues at coordinate 104,573 of JAJMJV010000001.1, forward strand.
TTCATCACTCCATTGTGAATCACCGGTTGCGTTATACAGGTAACTTGAGCCCATTATCATTAAAGCATAATTATAAGACCAAACTGCACCATTGACTATTGGACATTTACCGTCTTTAATTTCAGCACCGTCATTAATATTGTAAAAGTCATTTCCATCTGCTTGATAAACAAACAGCGCCTGTTTCATCCATCTAAGAATCCGTGATGCAGTTTTGACGTAGTCATCTTCACCGGTGTATCTTGCAAACCTGCCCGACAGTGCAAAAAGACCAGCATTCGAAACGCTACTTTTATAATCCCAGCCTGACATGTTACTTAAAATCTGCCATCTCAAGCCACCATTACAATCTTTAGCATCCCATCTGCTGGCCATTTCATTATAAACGTTAAATGCTAACTGTGCATAAGACGGGTCATTTTTGTTGTTAGAGTAATGTGGAAAATTTCTTTCTGCAGCTTCCATTGCCGCAAATCCCCAGAACACTTGATCGTCATTTGCCATGACATCGGACTGGTTAGCGGCATTAAAGTCGTTATCGACTCCTCTTTGATGGTTAAATGCCTCTGTAATTATTTCAACGTAAGTATCATTATCGCATATTTTCCAAGTATCGATCATACCACCGAACACTAGACCCGACTCCCACCAATAGTAGGGCTGTTGGAACATTCCAACAGTGCCCCCATACCGAATTCCAAGGTAATAATCCATTATACCATCTATGATTTCTGTTGCCGCATGGCACACCGAATCTTTATTGCCCACTTCAAGCTCAATTGCGTATGAAATCTTTGGCAACAACAAGGTTAAAGACAACAATAGCTGTAAATATTTCATGCCTATTTCTTTATTTTCAGTTTTCCAATCCACAAACTACTAGAAATTATATCTCTATATCTATATCTATATATATAGCTGGTTCGAAAAAAAAATAGCTTTAAACCTTAGAAAACTTCACTCCAAAAAATAAAAAGATATGTTCAAAGATGGGAAAGCAGAGGCACTGCAAATCTGAAAAGAAAAGAAACACTTCATCTCTCTAACAAAAGAAAAGATTCCGTGCAATTGTCATAAGAAGAGCCCGGTATCAGGCGGAACACGCTCCGGGCAGGGAATGTATCTGCAGACGTCGACGTCATAGAAAGCCAGTGCTTCGGATGAAATCCGCAACCGCAATTACCTTTCCCAATCGGGAACATGTCTCCGATTGGCGGGCTTGGCGGCTTGGCAGTTTGGCGGCTCGGTGGCTCGGTGGCTCGGCATTTTTATTCATCTTGCAAAGCAGGCAGATAAAGCAACTCCCACACTTGTTGCACTGTTCTGCTCCTTCCAGGGAAAAGACTATAAATTGGAGTATATCCTCAAATTAATGAATGTAGATGCCTTGCTGTATTTTTTTTAGTGTCTTTAAAGGATTATTTTCAAAGGACTAGAAGAGTACTAAAAAATGGCCGGTGGAGTGGCTACTAGTTTAGAGCCTCCCATTAGAATTGGCATTGATGTTTTAAAGTTTCCGTTAGGTTCAATCGATGGGCACATGTTGCCAGACAGTTTTAAAATGCAAATATATCTTGAAAAAAAAGACATTCTTGACCTGAAACAGAAAGAGTTTGAAAATTATATTTTGTCGAAGTCGAACTTATGTAGGTCGGTCCAGCGTCAGAACAATAACTTGCGTGATTTAACAACTAGTTTGCAAAAAAGAATGGTTCAGTTTTTATATTTTGAAAAAACAGAAAACCCTGAACAAATTAAACCGTTAGTGATAAACTCTGATAACTTGGAAAGTATTTGTAAAGTTGGATATGCAAATATAATATTAAGATTGGAAAGGTGTAACATGGTCGAAAAATTAGGTCTACAAGATATAATTTATTCAGTGTGTGAAAATTTAAATGCAAAACTCCATGATAAAAAAAGCTTTCCTTCAACTTTTTCTCAAGATGAAATCACCCAAGCATCTTTCAAGTCTTATTTAGATCCTTCGGATGGTACCATTGATAAAAAATTTACCCTTTTGCTTGATAGTTTAAAAAGCTCAAAACTATCGGTGGCCGAAACTTCCAACTTTTTGAATCCGCAATTGCAAAAGCAATCTGCCACCACATGCCATCCAGTTGTTTGTAATTATTGTAAACGCAAAATTACTGGTTTTAGATTCAAATGTATAGAGTGCGATAATTTTGATTTATGCCAGAATTGTGAGTTAAAGGATTCAACAATTTTGAATCATTCAAAAACTCATCAAATGGTTAGATGTTTTATACACAAAAGCCAATTTTCTTTTTTGAACCATTCAAAAAAAGATATTTTTAATTATAACTCATTTAAAAACTTTTACCACCAGGTGGATATGCCGGTAAATAGCAATTTGAATATATTTAAATATGAAACTTTTGAAGGTTTAGAAAAATTTACTTCAACTTACAACTCAAACGTAACTAGGTTATATCAAAACATATATAGCTTCGAGTTCTTTGGTAAAAAAACAACAAGTATATTTGAATGTGAAACTGTGAAATTTAAAAGAGTTGAAAGACCAACAGATGAAGTCACTGGGGGATTGTTTTTTAGTTCTTCAATTTTAGGTATTAATATTGAGTGTCCTTTTAGATGTTCCCGTATTGATCTGTGTATCAACTTTTGTGAAGTTGAAAGTCTAGATTGTGGTGAGAAAGTTTTTATTAATATTAAGCCAGTTACCTTTTTTTATTTTTGTACTAATTATGGTGTAACTTTGGCATTTAAAACGCCAAAAGTTTCATTTGATAGAGCCAGAGTTATTATTAATTTGACTGTCAACGATCATTTGAACATTTATAAGGTGAATCGCAACATCCCATTTGGTATCTACCCGATTCAATTAAAACTTGCTGAAACTGTTTCAATTTACACATCCGACATTTCATATTTCCCTCCTAGGGGCCTAAATAATGATCCAAAGTTTGAGTTTATTGGCTGGAATATTATAGATTATAATACCAATGAGATTGAACTTAAAGTTAAATCCTCAATTGTGCCAACATTATTAGTCCCAATGTTTTTTCTGATTGAATGTAGCGATGGGAAAAAGCACCTTCAAGATCTTATATCTGTTGAAAACTATGAAATATTGGTTAGTTGCTATTTTTATGAGCACAAATTTGAGTTGTCAGATATAAAGAATATTTTTGTGGTCTACAAAACTACAACATACTGCATTTATTCACGTAAGGAAAAAGAAAGTGATTTTCTTTTTCAATCTGCTACCACCTCACCATTAACTCCAATTTCAAAAGATGCTAGCTTGAATATGAGTATTTCTAAATTAGATGAGATATCAAAAGAACCGACATCTGGTGGTGCACTTAGTGTTGAATCTGACGCTGTTTTGATATCAGATTATAGTGTTTTATCTCTATCTTCGGAGGAAGAGCTTGTTTAATTGATTTTCACAAATTTCTTTCTTGTCTCTCTAATGTCAAGTTTCTTATCCAATCAAGTTTCATAAAACTTTGCTTTTCTTTTTTACACCTTTACACTTCTACACCTTTACTCTTTGACTCTTTTACTCTTTTACTATTTTGCTCTTTTACTCTTTTTTACTGTTTTGCTCTTTTTTACTATTTTGCTCTTTTTTATATACAAATCCTATTGATATTATCTTCCTTCAGTGTTAGTTTTGATAAAATATAAGAGAGTTGTTTTTGTTTTGACTTTTACTGTTGCCTCAGTTGACTTGCACAACGTTATCTCCGCGGAGTAACGGATATTAAGCGGTGTTAAGCCTCTTTTAGGCGAATCGCAAAGAAATATAATATCCAAGTAGAAATTTAATAAATAAGAGACAGATTGCTTACAAATTAAGGGCATTTAACTGTTTTTACTTGGTATAGGACCAATTAAATCATCAAGGGTGATGAATTATTTAAAGAATTTAAAGACTGTTGTTTTAGGTGGAAATTCAGCAGAAAAAATTGCAGCAATTTTGCCAGTTTCGGAAGAAGAATTCAGTTGCAATCCATCTGAATGTCATAATTCGTTTAAAGAATCATGCTTTGAAATTAAAGGTGAAGATGCAAAAGCGCCATTATATGAGTCTGCACAACCTGCAGACTTGCACTTTTTAGTTTCAACGGGTAAAACTGATTGGGAACATGATGCATTTGAACAACAAGACACAATATTGGGATTAATAAACCAGAATGCAGGTAAGTTGGGTGTTAAAGTCAAATGTAATGTTACTAATGAAGCATTAAATATTTCTGATTCAAACTCGATCACTTTAAAAAGTCTTGACTGCTTGTTATTACCTTGGTTTGTGTGGATTCGTGGAATTAATGAAAATAATATTGAAGCCATTTTTAAAATTATAAAGGAAATTGTAGATGATAAAAGTGATGAAATTAAGGGTAGACAAGGAGAAATTTTAGTTTCTAAAATGGGCTCAATTGCTGGTGTTGAAGTGACAAAAGATAAAAATTCATCTTATGTTTTATTATGTTCCCATAGAACAAGAGATAAAAGATGTGGTATTACAGCACCTATTATGAAAAAAGAGTTTGATTCTCAATTGAGGGATTTAGAATTGTATAGAGATGCTGGAGATGATAGAGCCGATGGTGTGAAGGTGATGTTTGTCAATCATGTTGGTGGCCATAAATTTTCTGCTAATGTGATGGTTTATAATAAACATGGTGAGTTTATTTGGTTTGCAAGGTGTAATCCTTTAAATGTTAAGTTCATTATTAACGAAACAGTTTTGAACCATAAAGTGAATACCCAAAATGTTAGAGCATGTTCTAAATTTGATGCTATTAGATGGTAGATATGTGATTGTTTATTTTTTTATATACTTTTTGTGCTACAGCGTTAATATCATTGTACCATTTCATTCATGCACATCTGATACTATCAAATTTATTTAAAACTTTATTCCATATAAATATATAATTATATCTAATTTAAAAATCATTACAATTCATCCTTGATGATTGATGCATCTCTTTCTGCCATTACAATGTTAGCGTCCTTATAAGTTTCTGGGGTAATAAGGGTCTCGATATGCTTCATTAAGTTAAGTTTCATATTAATAGCATCTTTTCCTGGGACATCAATAGATTTATCTTTAATTTCTTTTTCGAGTCTAGCAATTTCAGAATCGACATATGCATTATTACCTGCAATAAATTGATTAACAATAAGTGCATAATATTTAATTTCTTCTCTGAAAACAGAATCATCTACTTTCTTCAAGGCTGCAATGAATTCAGTAACATATTCTCTTCTGTCAACAATATTAGAACTGATGAATTGTTTTAATGATTGTTCCATACTTGGAATAATACCCGCATTTTCATCTAAAAGCCCATTGGCGACTCTTTTGGTACCAATCTTTTTGTTAATGTATTCTATCAAGCTAGAAAAGTTCAAATATCCGTTAATTTTATTGAAATTTTGAACGTCACCCTTGTTAATGTAAACTACAGCTGGAAATTCAGTAACGCCATACATTTCTCTAATCCAATCAGTTGGTTCGTCACCATTCTTTTTAGCTTCTGCAATAATCACCTTGTCTAATTCTTTATGGAATGCATGAGATAATTCATCAAAAACTTTTCTTGCAAGAATACAATCATCACAGTCATTATCTGTGGTAAAAAGAACAACTGCAGCTCTATCCTTGTTTTCAATCAACTTTTCAATATTACCATCATGAATTTGAACAACTTTTGATGGAGGTCCCACTTTCTTACCACTTGCACCAATTTGATTGACTAAGAAATTGGAAAAAGGTTCATATTCTCTACTACCGCTATAATCAACTGGATCCGATAATGAATCTGCACGGAATAATTTCAGAGTCGGATAACCTTGAATGTTATATCTCTTACCAATGGATCTGGATTTATCTGCATCAATTTCTACAATTTGAACATCTTCATTTCCAGCATATGAATCTGCAAGTCTTTCCCATTCTGGTACCATTTTTTTACAATGAGAACACCAATCTGCATAGAATTTGACAAACGATGTTTTGTCGGAATTCAGCACAACATCGTCAAAGTTGGATTCATCAACAATAACAACATTACTAGCCAATGCAGAACATATCAAAGACAAACTAGATACTAATGAAATAAAACGCATGGTTATATTTGCCCAAGTCTTTGGTAAAACAAAAATCTTGATGAACACGTATGTTGGTTCATTTAAAACCATAACATGATTAAAACGTAGCGACATGAAGGTTCCGTCCGAATTTGGAATCTTATTTATTTTTTTCATTAAAGATGAAAAATTTTTAAAGATTGTTGGGTCTTGTTAGGAAACTGTAGGACATATCAGGTATTGAAATATGAGTAACACACTTAAAAAAAAAGAAATAAAGGTTTCACAACTTTGTCAATTATGCCACTGTAGAAAGGCCGTTATGAAAAGACCCAAGAATTTACAAAAATTATGTAAAGAATGCTTTTATCATGTATTTGAAACCGAAATCCATCTAACCATTCAAAAAGAAAAGCTATTCTACAGAGGAGAAACTATTGCAATTGGTGCCTCTGGAGGTAAGGATTCCACAGTTTTAGCATCGATCATGAAAACTTTAAATGAAAGATATGATTATGGTCTTAATTTAGTTTTATTATCTGTTGACGAAGGTATTGTGGGATATCGTGATGATAGTTTGGCGACTGTTAAAAGAAATCAACAACAATATCAAATGCCCTTGGAAATAGTCTCATATAAGGAGTTGTATAACTGGACGATGGATGAAATTGTTTCATGTACTGGAGTCAAATCAAGTTGTACATATTGTGGTGTTTTGAGAAGGCAAGCATTAGATAGAGGTGCACTAAAATTGGACATTCATCATGTTGTTACCGGTCATAATGCAGATGATATGGCAGAAACTGTTTTAATGAACTTATTAAGAGGAGATACTGCAAGAATTGAAAGTTCAGTTAATGTTACTACTAATTCAACAGGATCGCCAGTTAAACGTTCAAAACCATTTAAATATACATACCAAAAGGAAATTGTCCTTTATGCACATTATAAAAAACTTGATTATTTTAGTACTGAGTGTACGTATGCCCCAGAAGCTTTTAGAGGAACTGCAAGAGTTCTTTTGAAAAATTTGGAATCTGTTAGACCTTCATGTATCATTGATATAATACATAGTGGTGAACACTTTAAATTGAAACCAAAGAAAATAAGGACCCAAACCCCAGCATATAAAAAACAAGCTAAAGATGCCAATAACTCAAAAAACAAAAATGAAGTCAACGAAATTGAAGTAAGGCCTGATGGCTCCGTCTCTGTTACTAAAGACGGAAACAGGTGTGAACGTTGTGGATATTTATCAATGAACAAAATATGCAAAGCTTGTATCCTAATTGAAGGCCTTGAATCAAATAGACCAAAATTAGAAGTCGGAGAAGGTTCTGCTTCCTCGACTGATGGTGCTGCCAAACTCACAAAGACTTTAGAAGCGTTGTCCTTCTAAAAATATAATTCAAAATACTCGATATATAAATCAAATAAGTACTCAATAAAGTAGAAACTCTTATAAAACTCTTATAAAACTCTTATAAAACTCTTATAAATAATAAGACTTGTATAAAACACCTTCTAAATCGTCTAACTGTTCTTCAGTAAAAAATTTAGAATCAATATGCCAGGTATCTTGTCTTGTTTTCTTAAATTGACTCAACGCATCTTTTGCGGCACGTCCAATAACACCAGGATAGCCAGCACATTTTACCTCTAAAATACTTAAAACTTCAGGTAGCCATTTTGGTGGTGGTGTGGTATACGGATATGCTTCAACAAGCGCACAGAGACCAAGTGTGGCACCATGAACCAAATTCATTTGCTCAGCTGTCGGTTTGGAATTCTTATCCATCTTATTAGCCTTTATAATTTTTTTAAACTTTTTGATGTAATAACTTATTATTTTACCCTTTTCGGAATCAAGGAACAAATGAATAAAAAGTTTTATATTTTGTGCATATTGCTCTCTTAAATATAAGTGTTGATTGAATAACATATTGTAGGTAATTTTCATTAATTTTTTCCGTTGTTCAGATGTTCTCTCTAAAAATCTAACTGTCCCATATACACCAAAAAATGCTAGAGTATGCTTATATTGAGTTAGTTTTGGTGATGGCCATCCCATATTAGTTTCAAGTAAATCAATAACGGTGTCATTATCGGGTTCTCTAAATCTGATACTACCAAGAATTAAAAACAAAGCATCAACGTTGATTTCAGCCAAAGTGCAAGCATCCTTGACTTTGTCTAATTCTAATGCCAACGGCAAGATATACGGACAAATATACTCCACAATTTCAACATTCAGAGAAGTTTTTAAAATTCTCAAGATCAAGGAACTCAAACCCTTAACATGGTACATAAATTCAGAATTAACAATTTCTTGAGGTGTTTTTCCTTCATTTTCTTTAGCTAAATCAAGCGTCTTTTGTAAAAATCTCTTAAAGTGTTCATGGAAAATCACATTCTTCTTGTGATCAATAATTCCCATACCAGATTTATCTTTATGAATTTCATTGGTGTAATCTTCAAAATCGTTTATTGCATCAGTGTTTCTATAAAATAAAATATTGAATAAAACCAACGAAACTTCTTTTGAAATAATATCATATGGGTGTGCAAGAATACTAAACATTTTGTGTGTCAATGCATCAAATTCATGGAATCTATTCATCGAAGATCCCAGATAACCTTCTAAGAATACCAAACGGCAACTCAAACTAAATGGTGACAGTTTTTGATCATTATGAACTTCAAAGTCGCAAAATAAACTTAAAATCTTTGGAGTTCTCCTAACATCAAAATGACTTGACAGCCACCAAGAAAAAATTGTCCATGTATTGTAAGTTGATTGTGTTAAATCATTTGCAAAAAGTTTTTCAATCCTCTTGGAAATTTCTTCATCTGCAATCAGCATAGCTTCATTATTATTCTTGCAGGCAAATAAAACCCCACAAAAAATCTCACTAATTGCAACATGTGTTGGTTTTTCATCACCTTTGAAAATTTCATCAGCTATAGCAAATAAATCATTTAGCTTCAAATCTTTAATATACTCAAATAAAACAAGATTTGTTATTGATGTGAAAAAATACACAATACCTGGCAAAAATGCAGAAGTGGATTCAGATTCATCAATATGTGTTTTCAAAAGCATTAATAACCATTCTCTTGTAACAGTTGAAGCAAATGCACAAATTGCTGATTCATCTGATGCGTTAAAATTAAATCCAGTGCGGTTGGAAGGTTTTATAACTTCAAGTTGTTTATTCCATGGATATATAGGAACCCACTGTTTGTTGTCAATAAAAAAAGCTGGATTGTCAACACATTGAATTTCTTTAAGAAACGATTCTGCTGAATTATCCAACATAATATCACTAAATCTAACAATAACTGGATCTTTTGGTTTGAGTGATAACATGTTGGTTAAATCATAATTGTTATAAGCCCTTGCCTCAACCGTATCCATAATTGATGCAATCCAAAACATACCTTTCTTGGAAATTTCAGGGTGTAAACCATCAACAAACTTGAACATAGTAGTCAAAACATTTTGCTCTAATGGAATTTCAAGATGAGACTGAAGGGTAGAGATTAATTCCATCACAAGTAAAGTGAATCTCCAATTTAATTTCTTGGATAAACGATTAATGGAAGTGTTTACCAAAACAGATACATTTTTCAATAATGCTGCCTTTTTCTTTTGCTTGGCAAGCTTTAAAATAGCTATTTTTTTATCGACATCATAATCTGGAGGTCTAATACAATCCAATGCTGCTTCATCAAAAATGCATACAAGTGCAGGAACCTTTACGTACTTCTTTATCGATCTGAATAACCTCATACTAATTACACTAACATCTTCCTCGTTCAACTCTGTAGATCTGAATAATAATTCTTCATACCTTGGTAACATTGAAGAGCTCTTTTCAACTAACCCCCTTAATTTTTTTTTATCAAACATGAGCAGAATGTTGAATAAAATTTCTTTATCCTTATTTACTAAAGCTTGTTCCCAATCCTTGAAAACATTGAAAATGGCACTTGTACAATTCATTACTCTATTCAATGATGTTCCCAAGACAGATGCAGCGTGTGATGCTGTGACGCCATATGGAGAAGCAGCCAAAGAAACTAAATCTTTAATTAGTATCTTATCCAATTTCGTAGGCAATCTAGTACAACAAGAAATACTGACTCTGCTACAGTGGTAGACAACTAATCTTGATGCCAAAACAGTCCGTGTATAAGGGGCAAAAACGCCAGGTAATTCAAGCAGAGAAATAAAGTGCAGATTGTCTGTATGTAACTCATCATCGGTACTATAATAACCACAATCATTTAACCAAGTACTAATACATTGAATAACTTTACTAGTAAGTTCAATGGATCCGTCTCTTTTGACTAAAGCTTTAGTTAATGTGTTCAAACAATTACCAATCAAATTTCTAGTGATATGTAACTTTTGATATGATGAATCCAAAGGCTTCGCAAATTCATTGGAAAAGTAAGCTCCATATGAATAAAGAATTGGCGACCTTTTAGTTAATGTTGCATCAACAACATCGATGGACTCTGAAAGATTGGGTGTGGCTGCACGAGTTGGCAGTTCGCTTTCAATATCCCCACTTAAAATAGACATGTCAGGGGTTGGCTCAGTCTCTTCAATTTTCGATTCAATTTCTTTATTAATTGGATTTATATCAATATTTGCGGCTTCGGTATCAATAATATCTTCAGAAACTTTTTTGTCATCTTTATCATCTCCATCTTCATTAACAAAGATATTCTTGTTTGGTTGAAACTGCGAATTGAAATTTTCTTTCAAAACACCTACAATCAAAGAAGCTGCAGAGTCACTTTTATTTAAATTAAGTAGAGATGGTGAAGCTGATAATGTTGCTGCGCTATTTTCAGCTTTTAACTTACCCAAATGTTTATTTTCAATTGGTCTCTCGCTATATGACTGGTCGAACAAACAACAGACGCCCTTAAGTAAACCTTCTAATAATTCGACGTGAAAACCAACCTGGTCGATACTATCCAAACTAACTTTGTCTGAACTTTCTAAAACTTTTGACATTTCATTAATATAATGAATTGATGGTTTTGCAATATTTTCAAAACGTTCTGCAATTTCAGCAACTTCTTTGGAAGATGGAGTGTACCATTTATAATCCAAATATTTTAAATCAAATCTCATTTCAGTGAACTGAAAACCACCCCAGCACTCTTCTGTGTATTTTCCCCCGTGTTCTTCCAACCATTTATCAGAAATTAAACGCTTTTCCAATGGTTTAAGGTAAGAGATTGTAGATAATGCGCAACTTGCAATCATAGCAGCACACAAAGCAGCGGTACCTTTAAGTGCATATGTATTCAGAATGATAAATTTTTCTAACTCTGGTAAGTATGGTAAAATTTCTGGACCGGCACCTGAAATTGCTCCTGATAAAACCCTCATATCCCAAATCAACTTTTGATCCTTATTTAAAACTTCTTGAGATCTTGAGATACCAGCACCGTGACTGATTTCATCTAGAATTTGGGGCATGAAATAATCCATCATTCTTTTCAATTGATTAGCTGGGTCTCTTCTAACAATAATTTCGGCAATATTACAAAAAACAAGCGCAACTTCATGTCTGACATTGCTTGTAACATACTGAAAAAATTTGTCTGCAACGACGTGATAAAGATCGTCACTAACGGATTCCATTAAAGATCCAAAACAATATGAAATTAATGCACAAGCTTGTGATTCAATGGTAGTTGTTTCATCTATCGCAGGAGCTACTTCTAAAAACTTGAAACAGTTATCACAAAATTGAATTAAAAATTCTTTAAATGATGAAGTGGCAGATTTCAAGGCATCAAGCTCAAAACTAGGATCATATTCAAAAGTTTCAGGAACGGGTTGATCACCAAATTGAGTGTTCAAAGGAGCAGATTCATAAAATTTGGCCTCTAAATATGCTAAATGTTGTGACGTGAAATCGATGGCAGCGAGACCATCATCTCCAGAACCTTCAGTTAAATCTGCAAATGGAATAACAACAGCGATACTGGTAATAAGATCTGTGGTTAAGATAGTTTTTTCTGGATCATTAGAATCAATAGCTGGGATTAGCATGGACAAAAATCTTGGAATATGAACTCTATAAACCGGTAATTCAACCATAAATCTCGCAAGTTGTGACAATTGATTAATAACAATTGGTATTCTATGTGTTGAATTAACTGATTCAAAAGAAGAATACCAATCTATTAATAGATTATCAAAAACTAAATTTGGCCTCATAAAGCATAGAACTTGTAATGATTCATTATAACGTTTTCTTGTGGTTAAAAACTTTGCTTGTGAACCTAAATGGATTAACGGTAACAATATTTTTATTACTTCGTCAACAATCTTTTTATTAACTTTTTGATTTGAAGGTAAGCCTGTATAATTTGGATGGTACAGTGGGACTAAATTTCTATCTTCTTTTTCTCCCTGTACTCTTAAATGTAAACTTAGTGAAAGTTTTTTAACAACTTCAGAAATTATAGACGACCATGGTCCTGAGTTTGAAGGATGGATCATCGTGTATATTGCACTAGTATAAGTTTTCAAAGAATCTATTACACCTTCATTTTCGAATGCAAATTCTTCACTTAACGAATTGATAATAATCTGAGCAATAATTTTGCAATATTTAACCATTCTATTGTCTTTATGACGAATTTGAGAAGAGAGGAAAAGTTGATTCATCAAAAATTTGAATTGCTGTTGAGTAAAAATACCAAATTTACCACGATGAAGAATAGAATTGTCTTCGGCACCCTTTTTAAGATTTTCAACAGAAATATTCATAATTAAACTTAAAAGACAATTAATTTCATTGTCTGATTTATGATCAAGCCAAATATTAAAAAGAATTGGTAAATAATGACGAATGTCTTCCTTGGTATACTCAACAGAACCATCTTGATTAAAAATTGGTTTTTCAAAATGCATTGGCAACATAACTGTTAAGTGTATTAAAGATGCAGAAACATTTTGATTTGAGCATTTTGTGATAATTCTTTCCATAATCAGAGGAATACTTTTTTGTTCAAAGAAGGGTTTAACCGTTAAAGCAAAAGAAATCAGCTTTTTAAATCTTGAATCCTTCATCGTTGGCCCAAATGTGGTAGGACTTCCTACGGTGGTTGAAAATTCATTATAAACAGGTTCCCAGTCCAATAAGAAGCCACTTTTGATCAAAAGTTTCTTTTCTCTTGTTAATAAAGTGATGACTTGGGTATAAAAGTTAATATCAATATTTTGACCTCTGGATAAACAAATTGCATAAAACACTTGAGTCAATTTTTTAGTTATGTTCAATGGAACTAGCAAACCCATTTTTAGTAGATTTTTCAACTCTTTAGTCCAATATTTTAACGCAATAATTGAAGCAGATTCAGGTTCAACTTTCATAATTGGAGTAGAATTTGCAGCAGCTTCGTCATCTTCATCATCGGAAGAGGCATAATAATCACTATCTTCGTCATTTTCATCATCTTCGTTTGCTTCACTTTCATGACTATGTAATGTTTCAAATTTTTGATCTTCAGTTGTATAAACAGAGGCAGAATTAATAAATTCATTTTGATCTGCATTATTTATAATAACATTAGTAGCAGCCTCAAAGTCTTCAAGACTTAATGTCAAAGTACCTTTTAAGTCTAAACTTTTTGCAGAAATATATATGTGTGCAATAATGTGACTTAAATAATTATATTGATCTCTGATGGTTTCGGTTTTGTATGGAAATAATTGTTTATTTTTTAATTTTCTGACTTTATTGGTTGCATAAAACAATGACTCTGGGTTCAGTAATTCCTTTTCGGCTTCTTCTTCATTATAGCTGATGTCCAAACCATACGCTTTTAACCTGTCGGCTTCTTTGCTCGCATAAGGTGAAGAATTACTTAATCGTTGATAATCATTGAATTTTGAAGACGGATAATTTAAATGTGACTCTAATCCATTTCCATTATACGCTTGTCTTTTTGGAGTTGGTCTTGAAAACACAAATTCTGGAACAGGAGAGCTCATTTTTAAAGATACTTTAATAAAGATATATGATTTTTTCTAAAGACACCAAAAATTAGTGATCCAAAAAAAATTCAAAAATTAAACGTCAAAATAATTTTGTCCAATTTAATATAATTTAATTGAATTGAATTGAATTGAATTGAATTGAATTGAATTGAATACTATTCTCTATCAAATTGTAAACCGTTTACAAACAAATGTTTAAAACTTATATTCCAAGAAAAAATTTCAAACTCTTCAAGGGCAAAAAGTGTCAGATATTTTTTCATTTTAAAATCTCGCTATCATTGCAACAAGGGAAAGGAATCTTTACATTCTTGTTAAGCCTCCAAGAGAAGAGCCTGTGCAAGTTTTATGCAAAAGCTACTTTTAATATATAATGTTTGACCAAATGGCATAATTCAGTAAATTGCAATATAAATTTATATATATAGTAATATCAGAAACCGCCCATACCAGCGCAATAAGCCAAGGACCATGTCCTTGACATACCATTATCAAGCCAAGACATTTGAAAATCATTTTGACTGAAAAAGGCCCAAGCCTTTTTAGCATCAATCATTGCACTGTTCAACATAAGTAATCCTTTCCAACCTCCGTCAATGGAGTCTGATAATTGACCCAATTGCATTTCATTCCATTCTTCCGTGACAAATTGGGTATCTCGGATATAATTACTCAGAGGAGTGATTGGAATCATATGGATGCCATGAATGTATTCTTTATTCATACCAAAATATGTAGCATGATCTATTTTGTTTTCAAAAAGTATACCAGAAACTTTGTTCTTGATAAAATTTGGAGGCATTATCTTGTTGTCACTTTTGTAAAGCATGTACATGTTCATGGCTCTTTTTTCAATTGATATGATCAAGGAAGCTAGAGTAGACAAGGTTGAGTTATCGTTAGCTAAACCCCATAATTTCACACCATAATAAGCATGGTAGTCTTCACTGGAACTTTCTTCATCTTTGCCATCCCCATGGGCAAACAAACCGTTTGCGAAACTATGCCCATTGTAAAAATCAAATGATCTAAACACAGGAAAGTACTGATCTTTAGAAGTTGGATTACAATAATCTCTAACGAGGCTATCCACCCATGGTTTGGCTATAGTTATCCAGTCCCCATTTCCATGAATTTTGTCTATAATTGCAACTAATGCAGCAGCATGAACATGGTATCCATAATGAAAATGATGATCATTATAAAAACAATTTCCAAAATCACAATAGAAATTACCATCATTCAATCCGGCTGTTGATACTATCCCTTTCCAATTATTATCATAGCATAGGGGTGCTTTTTGTTTGTTATCTATAAATCTTTGAAATGCTTCTTTCATTTTCCCTAGCATGGTTTGTGTAAGATTTACATTTTTTAATACAAATGCAACAACATATAACATATATGCACCCTTATCTAAAATTTTACCTGCAGTATACATTGAATCGGTGTTTGATTCATTCACAACATCAAAATTATCAACCTCTAACTGAGCAACTTCACTAATAAACCTCTTTGCTTCATCTGAATATCCTACTACACCATGTTGATCCGACCAAGGATCAAGGTAGAGTTCCTTCGGTGGCAGTTTTTCCATCATTGTAAATTTTTCTATAGCATAGGCACTCATAGAGCCTTTACAAGTTGATTCAAGTGACAACCCCTTTAATAGATATCCATTCATTGAAGTATCAATTGATTCAACATGATGTGGTAAAAACCATTGAATGGTCTTACCAGATTTCGAGTTTCCTTTCAGCTCATAATTAAAGCTATAACTACAATTATCACCCTCTGATGTACTGGATAATGTACAATCGATCACATATGTACCAGCAACTTCGTCATAGAATCCAATTGAATCTTCACCACTCAATTTTGCAATTTGAACAATTGTTTCTCCTGTAACTTGATCCGAAATAATTGAATCTGGTGATTCTTGGTTAAATAAAGAGTTGGAATAAACTATCCATTTTGTATTATCGAATAGTGTAACCAAGTACTTTTTCAAGCCATTATCCAATATCCCCAGTTGTTGAAAATTTTGGATCCCCACTTTAGATGCAATTCTTGGACTAATTGAACCATTATATATACCTGTAATAAAACCCATTCCTTGTACAACCCTGACATTAAGAGTACCGCCGTTTGCAGTAATAAATTTTAAGCCTGCACTAAATCTATGTAAATCTCCGACTTGAAAGTCAAAATTTTGAGATTCAAACTCTTGAGCACTTAACATTAAAGAACAAATACCAACTGGATTAAAAAAATACTTCGCCGGATTAGAATTTGGATCATCTCCATAAACTCTTTGGGAAGCCGAAGTATGTGAAATTCCCAAACCTTTAAATTTTTCATCCGTAGACTTCCAAATACTGTATGGGTGGGTCCAAATAGGTAAGTTCTGTTCACCCACTAAGAAATTACCATAAAAATTATTAGTTTCTATCGGGCCTTGGTTGTTATATAGCTTGGGTAGTGGAACTGGGTGGATATTTGATTGTGGAATACATGATGTTGGCAAATTAGTGGAAATTGCACAATCAAATAAATCTCCATCAATGTTTAAATTTTCCAGTGATAATGAGACCGTACTGTTACCAATGGTTGAGTTATCAAGGTAATCTCTTGGAGGAATCGGAGGAGCAAATGACATTCTTTTCTGTCTATTTTTAAGATATCAATTGTTAAATGGTGCAATGGTACAATGTTAAGAATAGGAGTTGTGTAGCTTTGTAAAAATTTAAACCACTATTTTAGTGACTATATTTTTGTTGTACGGTTTGTTGTGTGCTATGTGCTATCTGCTGTGTGCTGTGATGTATTATGTTCTGTTGTAATGTGGTGTGGTGTGGTATTGTAATTTTATATCCGAAGATTAAGATAACTGGAGTTAAGATGCGAAATTTTCAACATGAATTTGAAAATAAAATTAGCAATTACTTATAAACTGAACCAAGGTTGATTTTAAAAACAAAAATGGTGGAAAAGATTGTGAAAGTTTGTGGTTTGAAAACCGTCGAAGCTGCAGATACAGCAATTAAGAATGGTGCGTCCTTGTTGGGTACAATTTTAGTGCCAAATCGTGCACGTACAGTTGATCCAAACACAGCACGTAAAATCAGCAAACTGTGCTATGAACAAAGAGTTAAAAACCAATCGAAGTATCTTACATCTACAGATTTGTTTGATTATGTCAAAAGTTTAGATGCTAATGGACCAACATGGTTTGAAAAAGTTGCAGAAACAATTTCTCAAAATGGACCTTATCTTGTTGGTGTATTTCGTAATCAACCACTGAGTGATGTAATGCAAACAAGTAAAGAGTTGAATATTGATATCGTTCAGTTACATGGATCTGAAGATATTGACGAATATATTGCGGGCTTGGCGCTTCCTGTTATACCGAGGTTTGTTTTAAACAAACCGGGAATAGAATCTGCTTTAATAACTCATAAATTTTTAATTCCATTATTAGACTCAGAAGCTGGGGGTGAAGGTAAATTAATTGATTGGAATGATGCATCACTTTTTGGTAAAGAATTGAATGGTAGATATATTTTAGCGGGTGGTTTAACTCCTGAAAATGTTATAAAAGCATTGGAGGTTGAAGGATGTTTTGGAGTGGATGTTAGTGGTGGAGTTGAAACTAAGGGTGAAAAAGATAATTTAAAGATCGAATCCTTTGTTATTAATGCTAAAAGCATATTATGAGTTAGTCAATTAATTAATTAATTTAATAAATTAACATTAGTTGATGTATAAAAATTATTTATATGATAATAATTATATAGATTCAAAAAGAACAAAAGAACTATATTTAAGCTGAACCGGAGATGAAGAACCATTTGTCAACAGACTTGTCAATTGGAGCTGCTGGTAATGGAGCTGCTGCTGGTGCCTTTGCTTCTGGTTCGTAAGATGCGGTTTCAGATAAAGTAGTGTTGGTTAAGATACAACCCTTGGTATCAGCAACGTTACCACCGACTAAATCCTTCCATGATTGGTTACATTCTGCAATGACTTCTTCAGCGTACTTCTTGTTCTTACATTCACCGTTGAAAGCAAAAACGTTTTCTGGCTTACCATCTGGGATTTTGTAGATTCTGAACCATTCGTTGGTAGCTCTTAATAAACCTGGTAAGTGTTTTTCAACATCTTCGACGTCTTCTAACTTAGAAGCTAATGGATCGTTGACATCAATTGCAATGATCTTCCAGTCAGTTTCACCTTCATCTAATAAAGCCATAACACCTAAAACCTTAACTTGCTTGACTTCACCAGGGTATGAGACAGCTTCACCGATTTCACAAACATCTAAAGGATCGTTATCACCTGCAGCGTTAGTTTCTGGGTTGATGACGTTTGGATCTTCCCAGGTTTGAGGGAATGCACCGTAGTTGTGAATGTAACCCTTGTGTGGGAAACAGTTTCTGACAAATCTTAACTTACCCTTCTTGGTATCTTGGATAATTGGGTTAAGTGCTTCTTCCTTGGTGATTTCTAACTTAGCGTTAGTCCATCTTGGAACTTCGACAACCATGTTTAAAATCTTCTTGGATTCATCTGCGTATAATGGGATGTCATGGAAAGGAGAGACTGGCTTGCCTTCCTTTTCAATAAAAACCTTATATTCTAAGGTGTTAGCAGCACCGACTTGTCTGGTAGTGTAAGCCATTGTTCGTGTGTGTGTGTATGCGCAAGAAATCTCAAAAACAGATCACCAATTGTCCAACAACTTTCAACAAATCTCCAAAAGTTGATATTTCACCATGTGTCCAGAATCAGCGCTGCTGGGCCTACAGTCCACGTTGGAGTTTGTTTCCGTCGCCGCAGCGCCGAGCCGCTTTCCTAATACGGCAATGCCAAAGCGCAGCTGCCTGCGTGCGCAATGTCACGTGCCGCGGTTGAGCCTTCTTTACGTATTTGCTATAACGCTTCACTATAATACATTATACAAGATACAATACATTAGACATTGCAATCTCAATACATGATACAAGACGAATATCCTGGCGGATAAGCATCCTCTGCAAGTTCGGTTTCACCCTTTTGGTTGTACACGGCATCTTTGTTTTCACAACTAACATCGTGGTCACTACAGATGGCTTTTAGCTCGTCACTCAACCCTAGGTCGTCCTTCGCAATCCAAAGAGTAGGCTTTGTATCATCCGTAAATTCAGGAGGATCATATCTCACCTGTTCTGTTAGTGAGGAGGAAATCGGATGATCCCAAAACTCAGGCATCAAGGTTTTGTAATATGAGTAATCGGTATATCTTTTCGGTTTGAAAAACCTCCTTATTGATTCCTGGATACCAAGTTTATACCCAGTGGCCCTGGAATATCCTTCAAAGTTCACAACCATACCACTCTTAGCATAGTCGCTTTGCTCATGTTGTGTTTTAAAATACTCTTCTGCTTCTTCGTATACACTGTTGCCTGCTGTGGTTGATACAGTCGCCCTATTCTCTAATCTGTCATGTAGGCTTTCAAGGTTATGTTCATCTTTAACTCCCTCGTCTTGAACAGCAGTGGATAATTTGAAGTTGTTCTCCTTTGGCTGCAAGGTATCCACTTCGTTCATATCATTGGTTTCGCTTATAGAGTCCTTGGTGTCATCAGAAATAAAATATTCAGACCCAACTTCTTTAACTTGAGATCTACCTAAATCGTTCATTGGATAAACACCTTCGATTGCACCAATTGGGACGGTATCTAAAATTGGCTCAAACTGCCATCTCATATATAAATGAGCCAATACACTAAATCCAATCCAAATAGCCTCGAGAACAACACATGCCCAATTCTTTTGCATGACAAATAATGCAATAAGGCATACTTCTGCAAGGTAAATACCAACAAAAACTTCAAATAAAGCAAGTGGATAATTTCTACCTCTATTATCGGTTGTATGGCCTGAAACATAAACAAAAGAATACATTTGAGCAACTGCAATTAAAATAAATGCAATTGATGTAAAGGCAATTATAATTGGTGCAATGATAGCATAACAAAGCATAATAACCGTAAATAGACCAAATGAGGCATAAAGAACACCCCATGATGGTGATGAAAGTTGAACACCACGATTCCATTTTTGACGTGGTGTTTTATCCAAAATTCTACCAATAACAAATGATAGAATTAAGCCAACAATTTGTGCTAACAGACCAGAACTAATTGAAAGCCCTTGAAGCAACATATAAGAAATATAAAAATTAGATGCTGGTGGCAATTGTTCGGCTAACATCAACATAGCATTTGATGGGTCGTTAATAATAGCTGGCACAACTGATGATGCTGCTGAAGTACCAGTTGTGATCAAGAAAACTTGAATAACCTGAAATGCAAAATACCATTGTTGTGTCCAAAAATCTAATTGTTGAAAAGTTAAACAACCACCCAATGTACCCATCCATTTGATAACAGGTGGGACTAATGACATTAAAATTGCCAATAAAACAGATGGTAAAATACCAGTTATAATACCCATTAAAACGCTTGGCATATTATCAATAAATCTTAAAAATGGAACTTTTTCTGTTAGATAATTGATGTTAGAAATACAACCAACAACAGCAACTGGAATAGCCCAAAAAATAATCATTAAAGTAAGAAAAGTGTTTGCACCTGCTTTTCTTGATTTTCTTGATGCGTATCCCAGACCAACATTCTTCCAAATAACTTCCTCTGGAAGGAAACTCTGAAATTTTCTTGAAGCTTTAAATGTTTTGGAATTGTCAATGGCTTGATATGCTCTTTGTAATTCCAAATGAGATGGAAATTCCATAAATACAGATCCAACTTTCTCTAATTCATCGAAAGATTCTTTAATTTTTTTTTGCTCCTTTTCAATATTGACATTCAAATCATTTAGTTCTTCAATACCTTCATTGAAAACTTTCTTTGATTCACCAATAATCGGTTTGTATTTATAAGTTGGCAACTTTTTTTCCTTAATATAACTCTCAATCTTATTTGCAGGTGTAGGGATTTCAATATCCTTACCTTTGGCTCTCTTTTTTTCAATTTTATTTTTCATTTTAATACATTGACTGATAACTTTATGGAAGGCGCCTTCAAGTTTACCTTGAAGTTTTATTCTTTTTTCATAGTGTTCCCTTGCTTTGCTAGAATCTCTTGTAATCACAATTCTTTGAGAAGCAGGAAACAATTTTCTCAGAGCATCTTCAAAGAGCAAATCCTCATCAACATTGTCAACTAATAAAACCTTGGAACTTGGTAAACTGCTGTAAAATGGTGTACATTGCATGTTATGTCTGAATGCAGTATAATATACCAATTCAGAATAAATCGCATAAATAACCAAACCAAAGAAAAACCATGAACAAAAAAGATAAGCAAAAACTCTCCATTTATGAGTATTATTAGAATATGAAATAATATCAAATCCTTGTTTACCACCTCCACCGGTTGCACTAACCGCAAATAAAACTGGCCATAAAATTACACCTGAAACAAATCCAATATTTGCCCATAGCATCAGGTATCTAATAAAAAAATACCCATCAATACCTGTCTGTTGGATAAAGAATGCAGGAGGTCTTGAGATTAAATCCGGAAACCAACCAAATGCTGAGTGGGAAAGTGGTGGTGCTTTCAAATGTTCCGGAATAATCTTATTTGTTGTTCTTGGTCTATAAACATTAACATATTTGTTTCTTAACAAAACAAAAATTCCAATGAATACTGCAAAAATAATCAAGTTAAATATAAGGGATGAAACAAACGCTGAAGTTGAAGAACCTGTTTGCTGCTCCGCCATTGCAGTTTATAATTAGATTTACAAGCTTATATCACCTATTTTATCTTGGCAAAATCTTGTACCCTAATGGACTACCTACTGAAATACTGAATGTAAAACCTGGCAGTATTTATGTATCTTTTACGCTTTATTTTCGTTTTGGGACATGCTTTAAATTTTTTTCCTAAATCGATTATAGTTTGTTTATCTTTTGTTTTTTTTGTCTGTTTCTGTTGCGAAATTTATGCCAATATAATAAACGCTGTACATGAAAGCAGCGCTGGTCCATGCCATTATTGCTGGTTCCTGCCATATTGCTGGTTTATGCCATCATGGTGAATATATGACGGCTCGTGTATGCTTTTTTAGTCTGAGATGATTAACCATGTTATTTTTTGATTGTTATGTATGTGTATTTGATTACTCATATAGACACATAACTGTATATATATATTTATGTATGTATATATTTATGTATATATATATATATGTATAGATTACTGTTAGTGATGTTGTATTTGCATTATAGACCATTCAGCATTGTTAGACTTTACTAGCACTATGTACCTTTGTTTGCTATGCGCCCAAAATTAGAGTACTTTTACCTACTAATGAACTTCTCTAACTAAAAAAAAGACTTGTGCGGTTTTTGATATTGTGATTACACTGAATACTTTACGCTTTCCATAAAGTGCTTATCAAACACCACTTGTAGAATAACTGTGAATGATCTATTCTTGGTTAAACAGTGTTCTTGTTTATACTTCTTTCCAAAGAAGCTGAGGCCCAGGGCTCAGCTGACACGCGATGCCCTCGTGTATTTAGCTTTGCTCTTGTTCTTCAACAATTGCGCCACTCAAGCTTGCAACTACCAGGATGGGTATGTGTTTCTAGTAACTTAAAGACTAGCTATATCTATATAAGAGGTTGGGTTGTTATTTATCACTTTTAATAAACTGACTTGCTAATAAATACGAAATTCACAAAATATATTAATAGTTCCTTTCGTGGCTTTATATGTTTTGTTATTTTTGGGTTTCCACCAGAAAAAACAGTGACGAAAATATACAAGTCCTTTGTTTTTTATAATAATTTAGTGGTCAAAATGCATTGCTTTTACTTTATTTATGTGCATTTGATAGATCCGTAGAAACTGTTGCAGCAAAAAAATATACAAATTAAATGCTGTATTGCACTCTTTTTCTTGCCTATTCTATATATCTTTTATTAACCACACAAAGGCTACATGCAAAAATACCTTCATTTAGTAATTTCACATTAAATTAAGCAAATCATACTTAATGAAAATCTTGTAACACAAATCTTGTAAACACAAATCTTAGTGACTAATTGAATTAGTAAATGAATGAGACATGTTTAAAGCGAGGTCTAATTTTTAACAAGAAATCATTATTTGGTCAAATATATGCAACTAGATATCTGTCTGTTTAAATTATACCCGAAAAATTACTGTTTTAGTATAATTTTGAACTCTGATTATCTATAATCGCTATAATAATGCCCTTTTTGACTTCATTAAAAAGAGTGATCTTACAAAATGTTTCGATAGTTCTTTTAGATCTAGCAGTAACAAGGTTTTTTTACTTGCTTTTTTTATAGGTCCAATGTTTGTGTTTAAAAAATTAAAACTTTAAAATATAAGTTTTAATAGATTTAGTTAATTGCATTCAATTTAAAAAAATTTACTACATTTTTTAACAATATTAAAAACTCTTAACAAGTTTAACAATACTTTGAGCTTGGTCTTTTGCTCCTTTTCAACGTAAAGAAAAAGCACGCGTAGCTCAGTGGTAGAGCAGCAGATTGCAAATCTGTTGGTCACTGGTTCAAACCCGGTCGTGGGCTTTTTTTATTTTTTATTTGCTTGGGAGACGTTTCGCAATTAAAGCTGGGAATTCGACGGTTTTTCACTTTTTTGGAATCCTCGAGAAGAACACGTTTGATTTGGCCGATCTTTGACTAACGTTTTTCCCTTTCCTACTTTATTTTCACATTTTACAGTTCAAACTTGTCGACTAAGATTGTATGTATTGATTTTAGGTACTTGAAGTAAAATTTGATTTTATTTGGTACTTTTTCTGGAATGGAATTATTATATTTTTCACATTTTCCACATATAGATGATTTACATATCTGCGTTATTCCACTTGAAACCTCATATTTTATCATGACAAAAAACAAAATTTACTAACCAATTTTGATTATTTTCATTTACTTTAGAAGCCATGTCTGTTGCTATTCCAGAAATCGAACCACCAAAGCCAAGAAAATTCATCAAACAACCGGATGTTGAAAAAAAGAACCAATTAATCAACTCTTTAAATGATGAAATCAAAAAGCTTGAAGTTTCAATTAACTCTGTCTCTAGTCAAATTGAACTCGCAATTATGTCAAAGGAAGATACTGCAAAACGTCAAGAATTAAGTGCAGAACTAAGAAAGATTATCTCTTCTCAAGATGAAAATAAGAAACAAAGAAACATTATCAATGATCAAATCAAGTTAATTGATCAATCTATTAAGAAGAAGGTTTCTGAAATCACCGCTAAGACATCTAAACATAGTTTTAAAACTGTTGAAGATATTGACAAGAAGATTAGAAAATTAGAATCTGAAATTGAATCTGGTTCTTTAATGTTAGTTGAAGAAAAGAAATCATTAAAAGAAATCACTTCATTAAACAAATTAAAGAAAGATTTTGGAGGTATTGAACAAACTCAAAAATCTATTGATTCTGACAAAGCAAAGATTGTTGAATTAAAGTCTAAATTATCCACTTTATCCAACAAGGAAATCCAAGCAAAATTTGAAGAAATTACTAAAAAATTAGATGAAATAAACTCTAAGAATAAGGACGTTCAAAAGAAAAGAGATGAATTATTTGAAAAGAGAAGATCATTACAAAATAAAAAATTTGAAAGTTTGAAACAAATCAGAGAAATTAGAGATCAATTTGATCAAAAATTCAAGAAGTTTAAATCTGATATGGATAATGAACGTAAGAAGAGAGACGAAGAAGAAAAAGCGTACAGATTATCATTAGAAAGAAAGGATATCCTAAGAGACATTGCTGATCTTGAAGCAAGCATTCAAGCAGGTACTAATGAGACAGTTGAACAAATTAAGGGAACTATCTTATTAGTCAAGCCAGATTTCAAATTTGGTGATGAAAAGAACCCATTAGATCAATTTGATGTATTGTCCTTAGACAACAAGAAAACTACTTCATCTGCTGAAATCAAATTACCAGAAAACGCTGAAATTATTAAGAAAGAAGAAGAATCTTTCTTTGCTGGTACTGGTGGTAAATCCAAGAAGGGTAAGAAATCTAAGAAGCAAAACAAGGGTATTGATAATACTATTGCTACCCAATTGACTTTAGCAGGTATTTCTCCTCTTCCAAAAGATGAATCTGAATTTGATTCAGTCTTAGATCAATTAAAGGAAAAATTAGAAGATGCAAAGAAGTCTGCAGAAGCAGCAAAGGAAAAAGAAAATGCTGATGTTCAAAAGAAAATTGCTGAATTAAAAGAAAATGTTTCCTCATTAGAAAAGCAAATTCTTGAAGAATTAGCAAAGGAAAAGGAAAGACAAGCTTCAAAAGAATCTACTCCAGCTGAAGAAGAACAAGTTGAAGAAAATTAAGTTAAAGTTTTATAAATTTGTTTAAAATAAATATTTATTACAGTTTATTATTAATTTTATTTATTAAAATCTAAAAAAAGAAATAATGTTTGTAATTGATACATATTTATATATTTCATCTATACATTTGGTTGGGCCTTTTTTTTTTTTGAAAAGTCAAATTTTGTTTGTTCGTTCTGTTCATACTTTAGATTCCTCTAAAATTTTTTTGGAAACGAACTTTTCATCACCAACTTCAACTTGTCTATCAATACCAACATTTCTCTTTCTTTTTCTTATAACATTTTCAATATAAGCTTCACCTGCCTTATAAGATGATCTGACTAAAGGTCCAGATGCACAATAAAGGAAACCTAAATCTAATGCAACATCTCTCCAATAATCAAATTTTTCAGGGGTGACATATTCAACAACTTTCATGTGTCTCTTGGTAGGTCTCATATACTGACCAAATGTAACAACATCAACATCGATTGCTCTTAAATCTTTTAAAGTTTGTAAAATCTGTTCATCGGTTTCTCCAAAACCAAGCATAATTGAAGTTTTTGTTAAAATATGATCATTATTCAACTTAGCATTTTCTAAAACACTCAGTGATTGTCTATAAGTTGCTCTACGATCACGAACATGTGGAGTTAATGCTTCAACAGTTTCAACATTATGTGCAAAGACATCAAGTGGGCTATTTGCTAAAATTTGAACATGATCCAAATTACCTCTAAAATCACCACTTAGAACTTCCACTAAGGTTTTTGGTGCCTTTTCTTTGATTTTTTCAACAGTAGAAGCTAAATGTGCAGCACCACCATCACTTAAATCATCTCTATCAACAGTGGTTAAAACAACATAACCTAGTTCCCATCTAGAAATTGCTTCTGCTGTATTTTCTGGTTCATTTGGATCTAAAGCATTTGGATTTCTATTTGTCTTAACAGAACAGAATCTACATCCTCTAGTACAGGTATCACCCATTAACATAATAGTTGCAGTTGCTTCACTCTTTTTACCACCCCAACATTCACCAATATTTGGACATTTTGCTTCTTCACAAACAGTTGCTAATTTCAAATCTCTAACATCTTTTTTAACTTTATGGAAAGACTGACCTTTAGGAATAGGAACCCTCAACCATTTAGGCAACCTTGCGTTTGGATCTTTACGTGCAGCTTCTAATGGGTCTATTAACATATCCTTTGCCTTCCCGCTAACAAAATCATCAAATGAAGGACCTTTATTTAAAGCATCACTAAATTTAGTAGTTCTTCTTCGACGTGTCACAACTGGTGGTTCTTCAGTACCTGCCGTTGTGTTGGTTGTAGCAATATTTAATCGTTTTGAAATGCAGCTAAAATTTCTAGTTGCTGTAACAAATCCTAAACTTTTACGTGAAATATTCATGGCTATTAACTTGGGTATAATCTACTCAAACTTTAGTGTCTTGTTAACAAAAATCAAAAGAGCAAAAAAAAGAAGAAAGAATCAAACAGCTTTACTATTTATCAAAAGATATTAATGAAATCCTAATAATTCTAAATGTCCCGGAATACCACCCAGATTCATGAAGAAAAAAAATAAAGTTTATTGAAAAATAAAAACTTGTGCTCCGTGGATCACGTGCACAGCACAAGTCAGGCGGAGTCATGTGACTTGGTGGACCGGGACCCAGTAACATGACTTCTACCCGTTTGAAGAATCGGAGAAGAAAGCATTAAGAATAAGACAAGGGATATATGTTAAGTATAGTAGTTTTATAAAAATAAATAATCAGTTGACAGTAATCCAATTTACAGTAACTTATTCAAGAGGAATGTCATTATAATTGTAAGCCGCCATGCAATGCAGGAAACACCCTTTCTTTACCTTCCAATTTACCGGATTCCCGCTTTTCAATTTCAATAGTTACGATATCTTTCAATATTTTTTCAGCCTCCAAATCGGAATATTTTTGTAGCCAAGGATGGTTTAACAACTGGGAGTAAGTAGGACGTTCATTTGGATTTTTGTTTAAGCATCGTTTTACAAAGTCTTGCGCCTCGTCTGAATATTCGCCATTAGGTAATTCAGGCACTTCGCCGTCAACGATGGCACTCAATTGAGAAAAAACATTATTATAAGTTTCTGGGGGATATGGGTAACATCCTTTGGAGATTTCTAAAATTGATAAGCCCAATGACCAAATGTCACTTTGCACGGAATAAGTATTAACATCTAAATTCGAATGTTTGATTCTCTCCGGTGCCATATAACTCTGACAACCAATATTAGTTCTTGCCAATGAAGCAACTAAATTACCACTGACACCAAAATCACATAATTTAACAACTCCATTTTCATTAATTAACATATTAGTTGGTTTGACATCTCTGTGAATAATATTCTGTTCGTCTTTTAAAGTCTTCAATCCTTTAACAACACGTTTAGTAATATGAGCCAATGGGATTTCGGGTATACCATTACCATAAATTTTATCCAAGGAACCACCTTTCATAAATTCCATACACATGTAAACTGCACCTTCGACAAAAAATGCACCATAAAATTCCACAATACAATCACTATTACAACTATGTAAAACTTCTAGTTCCATTAAAATTTGACTAAATTTCGAATCATCTAATTCTAATCTAACTTCTTTCATAGCCATTATAATATTAGTTGGTTTATGTAATACTTTTGAAACAACACCATAATTTCCGTGTCCTAATTCTTCTAAAATTTCTAAATCATCCATTGAAATTCTAAAGGAAGAACCGTTTGAAAAATCAATACCTTTTGAGTGTAATGATGCCTTTCCCGAAAAATTAAGTGATCCCGACTTAATATCAATGTATTTGGCAAATGGTGTAAAATTACCTTGATTTGTATTTTGTGAAATTGGTTTAGTACCATTTGTAGATGCTCTTAAATTAGATAAATTCAAATTCATTGGATTCCGACGACCTGTTGATGTTGAATTATCTCTCAGTTTATTCAAAGCAGAACGATTATTCAATGATAATGAATTCATTTTATTTTTCAAATTATTAATATCATTAAGTTTAGTTGCATATTCTGTGGTATTATTATTTTTTGATTCATTTTTACCATTACCATTACTGTTACTATAATTATCATCATTATTATTGAAGGTATTCAAGTCTAGCTTCATACCCCTTCTCTGAGATAATGAAAGTTTTAAATTTGGTTTTGGAGTGGAGTTCGATGTTTCAATTTTATTTTCTATTGGATTAGATTTATCCAATACAAAAACATTTGATTCATTACTATCTATCCTATCTATGGTATTGTACGTCGGTATTGCTGGTAAATCATTTGTTGGAGGTTTTAAAGGTATACTACTTGAAGATCCATTGAAAGACTCAATACTTGAAGAATTTGAGTTGGATTGAAATTTTTGAATTTTAGATAAATAATTCAAATTTTTATTAAGTGGATAAATACTAGATATTGATTTCCTCCTTTCATTATCAGGCGTGTCCTCAGATTCATCAGGTGTAGAAGTATTTGAATTTTTTTTTAATCTAAAAGATGTTCTTCTTATTATTTCTTCGTCATTTTTTGGTGTACTGTTATTAGAAGTAGCATTATTATTAGAAGGGTTATTATTCAATCTAAAAGACGTCCTTCTAGATAATGGTGCCTTTTCAATTTCTTCATTAGGAGAGATGACAGGCGAAGAAAACGTGCTAGAATTTAAACTCAAAGGCGTCAAGGGAGAATTTGAAGAAATTGTCGTTGGAACATGGTTGATCTTTGAAATTAAAGGCGATATGGAGATATTAATAGAGCTATCATGTACTTCATTATCGTTAACTAACGCGGTGTTTGGTGTTGATGATGCAGATGATGGTGCAATGTCATGTTTATTTCCCGACTCCATATTTGCTGATGTTTGGCTGGTCAATGACGATGTTGACTCGGATGCATTTTGAAATTTAGTCTGTTGCATTTGCTGTTGTCTTTTGGCTTGGAACGCCAAAAGCTTAGCCTGAACTCCCGGATTTAACGATCCCATGTTTCTCACCTTGGAAGTAGACGACGATCTGGAGAGTTCTCCCATGTTGTTAGGCGTACTGTGAGACATTTGACAAAGGCAACACCAAGCTAGAAACTTTTTGATGAGAAATCCGTCAACCACTGTTCAAAAAAAGGGGTATAAAATTGTTCGGGTGTGTCTCACAAGGTACTGCAAGTAGAACGAGTAAATTAAAAATTTCCCAACTAAAATCTATGTGCAGAGATTGTTCGTTCTTTGTATTACGTTACAAATATTTTTTTGTGTCATCACAATGTCGTCACTGGAAAATCTGTTATGTAACATTTTTTTATTATTTTTTCACAAGGATAATTTTTAAATGTAAAGGCCTTTGGGACGATCGGCGCGTTTAAACACAAGATCAAGATACGAACAACAAATGTCCGGTTAGACCTTCCCTTTTGGGGAGCCGGTAGTATTCCAAAGAATTAGATACCCGGATTAGGTTGAAGTAAGAAAATAATACATGTAATTATTAGGAATTTTCTTTCTTTGAGCAGCGGTTTAAGGCTATAGCTGATTAACTAGCTCATTTAGTATTATGTCTGAGGATTGTGGAGGAACGCCGGTTGATACTTTAGAAAAAACCCCAAAGAAACAGTTAAAAAAATCACAGCAGGGTAAAAATTCATCAAAGTCAAGAAGTAGGAATGGGTGTATTCCATGTCGGAAGAATAAGATCAAATGTGATGAAATGAAACCAAAATGTAAAAATTGTACAAAGTCGGGAAGAAACTGTGATTATTCAATAACGCTGACGTGGGGTGGTAGACCATATAAAACTCCGAAAATAGAAAAATTAAACCCAGTTGCAAACTTATCTATTGTTAATTTAAAGGCTATTCACAATGCTCCATCCGATCAACTGAAAAAAGATGTGAAAATTATAGAGTTTGATAATGTCTCTTCCAATCAATTCAATCATACGCTTAGTCCTGCTGATAATCTGTCATATTTGTTGAAAATGTCAAATAAAACTATGAAAAAGAAAGGAATCAAAGAAATTGAAAATATGCAGCAAAAAATACCACAACAAGTAGGTTTTGCAAATGAATATAGAAATCAGGATGAAAATGAAAATGAATATAGAAATCAGGATGAAAATGAAAATGAAAATGAAAATGAAAATGAAAATGAAAATGAAGATGAAAATGAAGATGGAGATAAAAATCAAGATAAAAATGAAGATGATTATGAACATGGAGATAATATTATTGCCAATAACAAAGATATACGAGCGCAACAATCACAAACTTTACAAAGTATAAATTCCATTCTTGACACCATAGGTACATACTATAACGATAAAATAACACAATCATTACCGTGGCCTGTTTTAGAAGAATTGGATTATGGAAATTTTACTGAAAAACCAAAGGAGATATATGAAGAAACGGAAAATAATTCTACAATGAGTCAAGAACCATTAGAGATTGAGTTTGATAATTTCGCAAATCAAATAGAACCTTCAATTGCTAATAATTTAATGTCAATACCATTGGTTAATGAGGGCAATTTTCACGATTCCTCAATTTTATCAACGACATCAACAACATCAACGATATCTTTTATTGAACCTATACCCCGTGGTCTATTACCATTACCTGATATATTACTCAATACTCCACACAACTATGAATCTTTTATGTTTTATTTAAATTCGACAACGGGCGTCTTAACACCAGCCGATGATACAGTTTATAGAAACAATCCGTTCAAGTTTGTTTTGCCTAAAATAGCAATGACAAATGACGGGCTCATGTCTTTAATTATTGCATTTGGTCTTGCACATAAGAGTATGCTTTTGCGAACAGATGCTACTCAAGTTATTGATTCATTATTAAGTTGTGCATTACGTGGTTTGTTAGTTTTATTAAATAATAAAGAAACAAGTACTTCTGATTTAACCTTAGCTATAGTTATGTTATTTTCATCTTTTCTTGCATTCAACTATAAATCAGATAAATGGAAAATTCATATGAATGGAGCAAAACAAATTCTTTTAATGCGTGGATATAATAAACCATTCAGTAAACTTTTAACAGATTCAAAACAAGATGATTCCTTAATAAATGGAGAGATCAAAAAATCAAAACTAATTTATTTTTTAATTAGATGGTTTGCATATATTGATATTTTTACAAGATTGTCATCACCATTAGAGCCAAGTGAAGAAGATTTGGTTAATTTTTTAAATAATGAAAATTCTGATATAATATCACCAATATCCGACATTTCTAACTTTTCGGATGAGCAAACAATTAATAAAAATGACTCACAGTTAGATTATGAATTAAATGAAACTGAACAATCTTTGATTAAGGAAGAATCATTTAATGGAATTGATTATATGACCGGATTTAATTTAAAATTATTACCAATTTTTTCGCAACTTTATAAATTGATCAAACGAGTTAATGTTTTAAGAAAGCTCAACAATGGCTTAAGAGTTAATTTAGCACCTGAAATAATTGAACATGCAATTAATATTCAAAATAAATTTGAATCTTTAAAATCTACCGCCTATATTGACGGATCAACATCACTTAATACAGTTATTGCAACAAATTCATGTTTCATTTATATGGGATTAATTCAATTATATAAAAGAGTACTTCTAATGAGTAAAGATTCAAAAATAATTCAAAATTTATGTGCCCAAACATTAACTACATTTGATGAAAATATTGATACCAAAACTCCAAATGCCGTTACTTTAATATTCCCATTATTTATTGCAGGTTGTGAAATTGATAGTTCTGATGCAAAAATTAGAGAGAGTTTTTTAACTAAATTACGCAATTTAAAAGATAGTGGATCGGTATCAGCTGAAAGCGCAACTGAAATTATGCTTAAATGTTGGAATACTGGTGATAATTGGTATGACATAATGCATAGAGACAATAGAAAAGAAGTTTTTTTATAAAGAACAAAAGAAAGAAAAAATATGTTAAATAAGTAAATAAATTAATAACTAGCTATTTAGTTTTCTTCAATGTATAATAATTTAGGTTTTCTACCTAATCTTGAAGTTTTCATTCTCTTTAAAGTTGCCAATCTCTTTGTTAGATCGTCACTTTTTTTCAATGAATTGTCAATTTTAATCAATTCTTCATGTCTGTCTAATCTTAATTTTGGATCAAAATTTGAAAATGTTGCTGTATGTTCATTTTCAATACCAGATTTTTTAAATTTTAAAATCTTAGAATGAAATTTCCATAAACTTGTTCTATGACAAACTGAAAGTACAGTTATACCTAAATCTTTAGTTGCAATTTTATAACATTCTGATTCTAAATCTGATGAAATATTTGATGTACATTCATCGAGAACAGCAAATTTTGGACGATGATAATATAATCTAACCATTGCTAATCTTTGTTGTTCACCAATTGACAAAAAGTCTGGCCACTTTTCAACTCTGTCTAGCGATTGATCAAGAAACACACAGCTATCAGTAAGTGTTGGTATGTCATTATCGACATCGGAATCATAGTCAGAATTATAATCAAGTAAATAATCTAAATTAACTTTATGTAGTAACTCAATGAGATAATCATCATCACGGATTTCATTAACATTATTATTTTTTTTTTGATTCAAAATATTATTTTTATAATCTTCAATTGAATCAGGATAAATTAGTTGCTCTCTTAATGAACCATAAGTAAGGTAACTTCTTTGTGGGAGATAAAATAAATCTTTACGATTATAAGGTACAGTCAATTTACCAGGTAATCTAACATCCCATAAACCACCTAAAATTCTAAATAAGGAAGACTTTCCACAACCATTTGGTCCAATAATAAGTAAATTATCACCTTGTTTAATCGAGAACGATAAATCATGAACCAATGTATTTCCCTTTGGAGTAATTAAAGGAACTTTATCAAAAGTTATTTCATTACCATAAGTAATGTTTACACCAGTTAACAGAGGTTGTTCATCTTTCAAGTGTAAATTTAAATTTGATTGAATTTTATTTGAGTCATTAATTTGATCTAAAGCATTTTCAAATTCAACAATTTTATTTGCATAGCCAACCATATTTTGAATATTTTTTTTCGATTGAATTAATTTACCTAAACTATCACTTGCTTTGAGCAATAGACTTCTATTTGTAACAAAATCAGAAGAGAGTTTAGAAATCATCAGGTCATTTGATTCATCAGCTAAATTTTTAAAAGCTGATGTAAAAGTAGGCACAGAACATAACATCAAACCAAAAGCACCAAGTGTGTATTTGAAAATAAATGTTACAGCAAAATCATAAACTGCCATCCTTCTAAGAGACATCCTTTGAAATTTTTCTAATTCGAAATAGCAAGTATCTAATAAATCAATTTCTTTTGAATGACCTTTAGCCAATGCAATTTCTTCATTGTTTAATAAAATATTTGAATGATATTCAAAAAATTTATTCTCTAATGTACTCCTCAAATTATACAAAGAAGAGAAATTAGGGGTAAAAATTTTTAAAATCAAAGTTGATATATTTGTAATTAATCCTAACAATAAAGCACCCTCGGAAGCATGATCACTTGATTTTGACATATAATTTGCAGTTATAAATATATCCATAATTGGAGTTAATAATTGTGATGGTAAAATACTTAAAGAATAAGCAAAATTATCAACAGTTGTGGTCAATCTATGATTTGGGTCATTAATGTTTAAGCTCAAAGTTGGGTTTGAATCTGAATCTGACTCTGAATTTGAATTTGAATTTGAATTAATAAGTTGATAAATTGTTGAATTACCATTTAAAGGTAGATAGTTCACCAATAATTTAAAAGTTATATTTTTTCTTAATGATTGATTTAAACTTGATTTTGAATATTCTAAAAACGAATCAATAATTGAAGATGGTATGCCAAGGAAAAGCCAAAAAACCAAAAACTTGAAGAATTTCTTAAACCTTCTTGAGATTAGTGAGGAGACCAAATCACCATCTAATGTTGCAAATTTAAGAGTTATTGCGGCTTTTATAATCAACAAAGTGATTTGTGTTACAAGATGGTATAGAGAATCAACAGACCTTTTAGATTTATAATCGAATTGAGACCGTAGCAATTTGATTGTCGACGATGTTCGAAGGTTATTAAGTATTCTTTTAAACGGATTTTTTTCTCTATCTTTTGACTTTTCGACCCGAGAGTTCGTATTGCCATCTTTTTTGCTTTTAGAATGTGAACCACTGTTAAAAAGTGCATATATTATAATTGCGTAAGATATTCTGAGAATAACAGATCTTCGTTTTTGGTAGAAATGACCCAGAGAAGCCAACGATCCTAGCAAGTATTTGTTTGAAGTGTCCATTTTAAAAACAAACTATCTCTGTAATCTTATCTATAGTTATATTATCTTTTTAACCCGATCTATAACTATTTTTTCTTTGTTATATAATCCTTAATATGTTATCGTTATTATTATATAAATATCTACTTAGGTTCACTCGCAACAAGACCCGTTTACACGTCTGGTCCATGTCTGTTTAGGCCACTACTATCAGTATTTATTTCCCATCCATCTCCTCTCCATCTAACAACAGGGTCTGCAGCAGTCACGTCCCGTTGAGTGTAGTTGTCCCGCTGCCTGTGCTATTATGCCGAGCCCCTCATGCCGTCAATTGCATGCCGCTACCTCCGCACGAGCACTGAAGACGTTGCACCTTCACCTTCACGTTGTCTCTGTGCAACAACACGGACTCCAACAAATGAGTGGCCACTCCGGAAACACAGCTCATGGGCAAATATCTCCCCGAAACCCATCATCAGGCCGTTGACAAACGGGAGCACCAAGTTGATTCCACATCGCACAAGGAAAGTCCACAGCCCGGGGGTATGAGCCTTGGATGCGTCTTTTTCAAGGGCACCGATATCATCAATGTTGTTGGTGGCAATTTCGTCGTTAATATTGTTGGTGATATTGTTGTTGGTGATATTGTTGTTGGTGATAGTGTCATGGCTAACACTGTACAGTTGATCTTCCATTACACTTATTGTGGCTGGTGTCGACATGGTGGCGCACTTTTATTTATTAATAATGAAATAACAATTGTTGAGATTTGACTGTAGATGAGCAAATAATTAGCTGTGGAAAGCTGTAGGTGTAAATCAGACTGAAGGCTTGTGAATCTGCAGCCGTGTCTTGTTTTTTTCGGCGGGCTATAATACCAGAATGAAAATCTTATACACAGGCAGCTTTCTCCATTCAACCGATTCAACATTTCTTTCATTCTCGCGGAATTGCTTAACATGAATTTCACAAAGAATAATTTTTTGAGTATCGATGAAGCAGTAGTATTGAGAAGTGTGTTGAGCAATTAATTGTGCTATATCAAACAAGAAATAGAAAAAAGGAGAAACCTAATGTCTTTGGATGATTCTATTGGGTTTGCAAATACTCCAGATAGTTTTTACGACGAAAACCATGACACACATGACCAGAACGATGAGGCAGCAGTTGTGGCACGTGCGCTTACAGGTATAGTAGATATCGGTTCAAACGGTATTAGATTTTCCATCTCGTCTAAGGCACCACACCATGCCAGAATAATGCCATGTATTTTTAAAGACAGATTGGCCATCTCTCTATTTGATGTTCAATTAAATGATGATTATGATATTAACGACGATGACACTCTTTTGAAAAAACCAATTCCAGATGATGTTATTGTTGAAATCATCAGAGCAATGAAAAGATTCAAGTGGATATGTGAAGATTTTGGTGTGCCTTCAAATGGAGTCAAGGTTGTTGCAACAGAAGCAACAAGAGAAGCTTCAAATTCCAAGTATTTTATAACTAAAATTTATAATGCAACAGGCTGGAAAGTTCAAATCTTGAGTAAAGAAGAGGAGTGCATAACTGGTTCATTTGGTGTTGCTTCTTCATTTCAAGAAGTCAGCGGGTTATTCATAGATTTAGGTGGAGGTTCAACTCAATTAAGTTGGATCATTTCGAAAAATGGCAGAATTGAATTTTCAGAAAACCCAATTTCCTTGCCATATGGTGCAGCAGCTCTCCTCAATAGAATCAAAAATGAAGATATTAACGAACTTTTTTATGAAATCAAGAATAGTTATAAATTGGCTTTTGAAAAAATCGGCCTCCCAGAAGTACTTTTAGACGATATTAAAAATAATAATGGTGTGAAATTATTTTGCTGTGGTGGTGGTTTAAGAGGTTTGGGTCATTTACTTATAGCCAATGAAAAAGATTATCCGATTCAAACAATAATTAATGGTTATACAACAACTTTTGATAAAGTTGAAAATTTGTGTAATTATTTGTTATTGAAAAGGAAAATCCCCAAATTTAATTTTGAAGGTTTAAAGGAAAAGGAAGCAAACAATAAGATTTTCTGCGTTTCAAATCGTAGGGAACAACAATTACCAGCTGTTGGATTACTGCTATCTGCTGCCTTTGAATCGCTACCAAAAATTAGAACTGTTCATTTTAGTGAAGGTGGTGTTAGAGAAGGTGTTTTATATTCGATGCTCGATGAAAAAATTAAATCAGAAGATCCAATACTTGTTGCAACTAGACCTTATCAACCATTACTTGCTCATAAATACATGGAATTGTTAAGATCAGGCTTGCCATCAAATAATGGTGTTGTCCCATCAGAAGTTGAAAATAGAATTATACCTGCACTTTGTAATATTGCCTTCGTTCATTGTTCGTATCCAAAAGAATTACAACCTACTGCTGCTTTATGTGTTGCAACTTCAGGTATTATAGCAGGGTGTCATGGTTTATCACATAGAACTAGAGCATTAATTGGTATTGCATTATGTGAAAGATGGGGGGCAGAATTACCAGTTTCTGAGTTGAATTATTATTTGAGTTTGGAAAAATTAGTAATTGATTCTGCACCTAGAAGAGGTGAAAGAATGATTTATTGGACAAAATTATGTGGTAAAATGATGCATATTATTTGTGGTATTCATCCAGGTGGAAATATACGACCAGGTTCATTAAAATTTGAATTTATTGAAAATTATAACAAAAATGATAATAAAGAAAATGACGATGTTAAGAACAGTTTAATTATTACACTACCAGCAACTGATGATATTAAATATAGTTATAGTATAAAATCCAGAGCTTTAGGATTCCAAAAGAAAATAAAAAAGCTAAATAAGAGGTACAATATTACAGGTAAGGTTAAAGTTAGTGTTCAACACGATAACATATGAATTCATTATTTATTTGTTTGAATAAATTTTTGTTTTGATAAATAAAAGTATACTTATATACCTACATACATGTATACATACAGACATACACATAAACATACATACATATATAAATACATAGATACATACATATATATAATAAATATTATAATTATAGAGAAGAATGAATGAATAAATATTTTTGCGTATAGAGTATTAAATTGATTTAAGCCTTACCAATACCTCTACCTTCACCTAAATCTTCAATAGTTTCAGATAATGGTCTTCTATATAACAATTCCCAAAATCCTTGTTTTTTGTAAGTACCATTTGCAAAGTCTTCATCTAAAGATTTATTAGATTCTTGGTTTTTAATTTCACCATTATAATACATGTTAGTAAAGTTAGTGTTGAAATTTCCAATCAAACCACCAGTCCAATTAAACAATCCAACAAATGCAGCCATACCTAAAGCTAAACCGATTTTTTGATTTAATGGGCCGGATTTGAAAATAGTTGCAACAAGAATACCAGAAGATGCTGCAATCATTTCATTCTTTGCGGTTCTACCTTCATCTAAATTATATAAAGAGCTTGAAAGGAAAGAATAAGTAGATAATGCCAATGGGATCGATATGAAATGTCTTGGGGTTAATTCAAATAATTTAAGATAACGTTCTTGACCTGGTCTCGCTGAACCCATTCTATGTTGTAATAGTCTTCTAACGTGCATACCACCAAGGAATAGAGTGGAATAGATTGCAATATTTTTTGTTTCAGAGAATGTATCAATTGGTTCAAATTTATTATTTGATTCAACATCTGTATCCCTGAAAAAGAATGGTCTAGGTAATTTAAAAGATTCTGTTTCAGACATATTTATTATATGTTTCTATTTTAATATGAATAATAGGGTCTTTGGTGAAGTGTATATAGCTCTATCAAGCGCTGTGTATCCTTGTCTAACACGTTTCTCTATCTCTTCTTATTCATGAAGCTGTCTGTTAGTTCCCCTCACTGAAAAACGCAAATTCTCGTTCTGCCAATTTTCAATTCGGCGACCAAAAATCCCAGACGCCGATCGACGGAGGCTCGTGCAGTTGGGCTTTTAAAGACGCTTCTTGTTTAGGAAATTAAGTTGAATATAAAGATAAGCTGTTGTCCAAAAGATTATAAAATGGATTTTTACTCTGTAGAGCAAGCAATAAATTGGGTTTTGTTTGTGAAATAAAAAATTTATGATTGGGGAATACATAGATTATTTAATTTATACACTATATGCATTAGCATGCAATCTTTTACAACCGTGGCCAACGCTGATGGAACAGCCTAATGCCAAGGTGCCAGATTTCGATGAGCCACTTAGGAGGCTAAATCATGGCAAAATTAATTTCTTACATACAACAGACACACATGGATGGTACTTAGGGCATACAAATCAAAAACAATATTCTGCAGATTGGGGAGATTTTATTTCATTTCATCTAAGAATGAAAGAGTTGATAACAATAGAAGGCGGTGATTTATTACTTATAGATTCTGGAGATCGACACGATGGTAATGGCTTGAGTGATTTGACACAACCAAATGGCATTTATTCAACAGATGTATTTTTATTGGCAGATTATGATTTGATAACAGTTGGTAATCATGAATTGTACGTTGAAGATGTAAGCACTTACGAATATGATAACGTTGTCCCTTTATACGGGGACCGATTTATTTCTACAAATGTAAGATATCTCAATGACAATGGAGATTGGGTTGTTTTTGGAAATAATACATACCGGTATTTTAAATCTCAAGTGAATGGATACGATATTTTGAGTTTTTCTTTTTTATTTGATTTTAAAATGTTCAATAGAAGAGTGAATGTAATTCCAATATCACAAGTTTTACTTCAGACTTGGTTTGTGGAGTTGGTTGAAGATTTTGCATATAATTATAATGTTGATATGATCATAGTTTTTGGCCATTTGCCTGTGGCTCATGGATGGTTGGAATTACATCATTTACATGTTTTCTTGAGGAAGTTTTTCCCAAATATTATAATTCAATATTTTGGAGGCCATTCTCACATAAGAGATTTTTCAATTTTAGATAAATATTCAACTGGTTTACAATCGGGTAGATATTGTGAAACGGTTGGATTTTTATCAATTGATGAATTACCCGATAAGGTAAAATATGATATTGTCGATCAAGTTGATAGAAAATATATCGATTTTAATACTCATTCATTTCTTTATCATTCTAACTATACTAATAAGCAAGAGTTTGATACTCTCTTAGGTAAGAATGCATCATCTAGATTAATAAAATATTCTAATAAATTAAATTTGAATGAAGTTTATGGTTACGTTCCACAAAATTATTACACATCAGCAGCTGATTATCAAGCTAACGATCCCAAATCATTATTAAGATTTTTAGAAAATTCCATTTTACCACAATTGGTTCAAAAATCATGCTCTAAAGTTCCCGTTGAGCCACTTAGTCAAGATAATGATAGAATAATTTTAATCAACACAGGTGGAATACGATATGACCTTTATAAAGGAGAATTCACAAGAAATTCGTTATTTACAGTTTCTCCATTCAAAAATAAATGGCGAATTATACCGGATGTACCAACAGATATAGCACTGGCTCTTCAAACTATCTTAAATGCAGGCGACTACATTTTGTCCAACGAAATGTTGAAGAATGTACATCAATATGCAATTGAAAGTAAATTACAGAGTGCTCGTGTGATTCGTGGCAACTCTAAAAAGCGTCTTTCATATGGATATACAACAATAGATGATTTAGGTGACAATGGCGATGATACAATTCATAAACCCCTACAAGATTATTATGTACCTAATGTCATCCAATCACATGAACAGGCCAACAAAGTCGAATCTAATAATACTAATGTCATATATTATGATTTTATTGAACCTTTCATTTTACATGCACTTCGTATAGCATGTGCTGATAACACCGTGTTATATGATTCCCTGACCGCAAGCACAGCTATGTACAACGACTGTTCCAATGAATGGAATTTGGGTGAAATGTTAAAACGATATGTACAGAAAGAATGGTTTGAGCCGAGCCTTTGAGGTTTTAGTTAGCACCCCGCACACCGCAGCTTAAGCACACAGAAGCCCTCATCCACGCACAAAATTTTTTTCCAAAATTTTTTCCAAAATTTTCATCTCCAAAGTTTTTCTGCGCACTATTAAAGGGCGAAAATTTCCACTTGAAGTTTTTCAATTAACTTGTTTTTTTTCTTTCTTTTAACAAATCAATTCAAAATGGGTAGAGGACCGTACGTATATCATCATATGAAAATCACTTTTTTTAATCAATAAAAAAAGAGACTTAAGGTATTTATACTTTTTTTCTGTTCATTTTTTTTTGCTTACTTTGTTGTTTGACTTAGTAGGTTGTTGGTTAAATCCTTTGAGATTTTTCCAACCTATGTCTTCAGTTTTCTTGCATAAAAGATTTTTTTGCAGGTAATTCTTTGAAGTCATATGAAATAGATTGTTTGATACAATCAAAGCTTGATGCTTTATTAAACTATTTAAAAAATTACAGTAAAATATTTTAAATGACTTATGTTATTTTTTTATTGATTGTTTTACAAATGATCAATTTTACTAACCTCTATTATCTTCATTGTATTATAGAAAGCACCACTTAAAGAGATTAGCTGCACCAAAGCACTGGATGTTAGACAAGTTATCCGGTGTCTACGCACCAAGACCATCTGCTGGTCCACACAAGTTAAGAGAATCTTTACCATTAATCGTTTTCTTAAGAAACAGATTAAAGTATGCTCTTAACGGTAGAGAAGTCAAGGCAATCTTAATGCAAAGACACGTCAAGGTCGATGGTAAGGTCAGAACTGACACCACCTTCCCAGCTGGTTTCATGGATGTTATCACCTTAGAAGCAACCAACGAAAACTTCAGATTAATCTACGACATCAAGGGTAGATTCGCAATCCACAGAATCACCCCAGAAGAAGCTGCATACAAGTTATGTAAGGTTAAGAAGGTCCAATTAGGTAAGAAGGGTATTCCTTACGTTGTTACCCACGACGGTAGAACTATCAGATACCCAGACCCATCTATCAAGGTTGGTGACTCTGTTAAGGTTGAATTAGAAACCGGTAAGATTTCTGATATCATCTCCTTTGCACCAGGTAAGTTAGCTATGGTTACTGGTGGTAGATCTTTAGGTAGAGTTGGTGTTATCACCCACAGAGAAAGACACGAAGGTGGTTTCGATTTAGTCCACTTAAAGGATTCCTTAGACAACTCTTTCATTACCAGATTATCCAACGTTTTCATCATTGGTAACGAAGCAGGTAAGCCATACGTTTCTTTACCAAAGGGTAAGGGTATCAAGCTTTCTATTGCTGAAGAAAGAGACAGAAGAAGAGCAATTCAAGGTTTATAAATTAATTAACTTTTAGTTTATTGACTTTTTCTAATTGTATATATTTTTCTACTATTTAATGGGGATTTAACTATTCCTTTTTTTTAAATATTTTAGTAACGGCTTTTTTTTGGGTAGCATTAAGTGAACGAAAAAAGTAAAACAAAGCAAAGCAAAGCAAAGTATAATAGAGTAAAGTAAAGTAGAGTAAAGTAAAGTAAAGTAAAGTAAAGCAAATCATTAGCCCAAAATCAAATAACCTATATACAGAGAATATACAAAATCTTATCTTTTAAATGGATATTCAACATCTTCATCATTTCTCTTCCAAATCTTCTTCTTCTTTTTGGTTGGAACGTATTCAACAAAAATGTTTTCACAATTTTTCTTTTTGAATTTCTTAATAAACCGTGGATCCCATAACTCAGAAGCAATACCTAAATCTTTACAGCATCTCATTAAAGCATTACTTTTACAGCCCTCGGTAGCAGTTGGAATACCTGATTCTTTAAAAAATGTTTGCTCACCTCTTGCAATCGAAACTAATCTACCATGAATAATCAGCCCGTATTCTCTGGTTAATAAACCGCCATTATCTTGCATTTGAATCAGAGTTTCACTTCTTGGTGCTAGACCCCATGCACCTGCACCAAATGCACGATTTAAGATTCTTCTATATTTGATTTCTGGTAAATATAACAATCCATCAGGAGTAATTTCAATATCGTTGTCGGGTAATTCCGCATATAATGTATCTTGTGCTTCTCTACTGAATGCTTCATTACCTAGCCCATGAAACGATTCTGACCAATTTTTAGTACCATTAGCCTCATTGATATCGGATTTTAATCCGTTAAAATCATTCAATGTTTTAGTAAAAGATCCTTCAATAGTTCCATTAGTTTCTTTACCAAAATTACGGTTAATATTAATAACCGGATCTGTTGGTTTAGGCGACTCCTTTAGTGTTGACGTCGTTGTTGTTGATGAGGCGGTTGCTGGCTTTTTGGCACTAACTTGGGCACCATTTCCAAATGCTTCAAACATTTCATTTGAAGACAGAAAGCGCCTCTGCTGAACTGTAGAAAAGGCAACACTTCTACTCAGAAGGTTTCTGAACATATTGATTAGCTTAAAGAACGACCAAAAGAACGACCAAAAGACTTAATAGACAAAATTTCTTGGTTTCTTGGAACTAATTAAATAAATTTGGTGTTTACAGAGCGAACGGAACTTACACGGTTTGTTTTTCAAACCAATGACTTGTCATTTTTTGTTTTTGTTTTTTCAGCTTCTTTTTTCTCCATTGGAAATGGCACATAAGAAATCCAATAAAAAGGTAACATCAACGGAAGTTGATGATATACTGGATCAAAAGATCCAGAAACCCGAAACGATTTCCAATGATTCGGATATGAAAAAATGGTATAAAATTGCAAATATAACTGTCACATCACTTGCATTTTTCACAAGATTCTATTATATCTGGTACCCTTCAGAAGTTGTTTTCGATGAAGTTCATTTTGGTAAATTTGCTTCTTATTATTTGGAAAGAACTTACTTTTTTGATTTACATCCACCTTTTGCAAAAATGTTAATTGCTTTTGTTGGTTGGTTAGTGGGATTTGACGGCAAATTTAAATTTGAAAATATTGCCGATTCTTATATTGAAAACTCTATTCCTTATATCCCATTAAGAGCATTATCTGCAATTTTAGGTAGTTTTACTGTCACATTGGTATTTGAAATTTTAAAAGAATCTAATTATTCAATTTGGACGTGTATCTTAGGTTCTGCAATTGTTGCATTTGACAATGCACATGTTGCAGAAACTAGATTGATTTTACTAGATGCAACTTTAGTTATTTCAATTGCTGCTTCTTTATATTGCTATGTCAGATTTACCAAATTAAGAAAATATCCATTTAGCTTTGCTTGGTACAAATGGTTGTTTTTAACTGGTGTTTCTCTCTCTTGTGTTATTTCAACTAAATATGTGGGGATATTGACATTTTTTTCTGTTGGTATTGCAGTTGCAGTTGATTTATGGAATTTATTAGATTATAAGACTGGATTAACTATGAGTCAATTTTTCAAACATT
The DNA here is from genome assembly GCA_030563725.1 of Pichia awuae. Lineage (NCBI taxonomy): Eukaryota > Fungi > Ascomycota > Pichiomycetes > Pichiales > Pichiaceae > Pichia > Pichia awuae. Next base: position 148,891 of record JAJMJV010000001.1, read on the forward strand.
TATATGCAAGATTCATGCTTTTAATCGTTGTTCCTTTTATTATTTACCTTGGTTGGTTTTATATCCATTTTTCAATTTTGATTAAATCAGGTCCAGGTGATGTTTTTATGAGTTCTGAATTCCAAGAAACTTTAGGAGATTCAATTTTAGCACGTGAAGCAAAAGATGTCAACTTTTATGATATTATTACAATCAGACACAAACTTACCGATTGTTTATTACATTCCCATCCATATAGATATCCTTTACGTTATGATGATGGTAGAATTTCATCTCAAGGTCAACAAGTTACTTGTTACAATGGAGAAGCTGCAGTTGCAGACCAATGGGAAATTTTGCCAGTTAAAGCATTCCCAAACAAGAAACTAGGTCATCCAGTTCATCAAGGTGATGTATTCAGATTAAGACATATTGAAACCAACGGTTATTTATTAACCCATGATGTTGCATCTCCACTTTATCCAACTAACGAAGAATTCACTGTTATTTCCATCGAAGAGGGTGATGGTCCAAGATTTAATGACACATTATTTAGATTTGATCCAGTTGATGGAAGAAAACAAGAACGTTTGAAAACTAAAGGTTCAATTGTTAAATTTCTTCATGTTCCAACAGTTGTTGCGATGTGGACACATAATGATGTCTTTTTACCTCAATGGGCATTCGGCCAACAAGAAGTTAATGGTCAAAAGAAAATTTTAGATAATGAAAATAACTGGTACATTGATTCAATTGTTGGTTTAACAGGTCCAAGAGCTGAATTCAGACCAAAACCTATAAAGAAAATGTCATTTTTGAGAAAATGGTGGGAACTTCAATTTTTAATGTTTGAACATAATAATAATTTATCTAGTGACCATCCATATGCGTCTCAACCGGATTCTTGGCCAATTTGTAAAAATGGTGTTTCATTTTGGACAAACAATGATTTAAGACAACAAATCTTTTTTGTTGGTAATATCCCAGGATGGTGGTTTGAATGTATTATGATGCTTATTTTCTTAGCAATTTTGGCACTTGACCAACTGACGATTCAAAGAGATATTCATGTTTTGACCAAACAGTCAAGGGTTAGACTATACCAAAATATTGGATTTTTTTTCATTGCATATTTAATCCATTATTTACCATTTTTCCTTATGGGCAGACAAAAGTTTTTACATCATTACCTACCAGCACATTTAATTGCCGCAATTTGTGCTGCAGCATTAAGTGAAGTTTTATTTACCAACAATAGAACTCCTGAATTTAGTGCAAAGGATGAGAAACCAAATACTTTAAATACTACACCATATATTTCATTTGTTGTTTTAGTATTATCTGTTTTAGTGGCGGGTTTCATCTTTTTTGCACCAATTACTTATGGTAACACATCATTATCTATTTCTGAAGTTTTGAGCAGACAATGGATGGATATTAAATTACATTTTGGTAAATAATAAATTAGAAGAGTTATATTACATATAAATAAATTATTTATTAACTTAGTTACCTTTTATTGGGAATGGTAAAAATCTGTGTAATCTATTCGTAATTTCTAGGTAATCATTTTCTGACTCAGCAGTTATGATTGAATGTCTTACCATGAAATCTATTATAATTGCTCCACAGTTATCTTTAAATTCACCATTGAGTAATCTTTGCTTGATTTCACTCAGGTTCATAAGTTGAAAATCCTCGGATTCATTGTCAACAGGATGAGGGATTTTATCTTTATGAAGTTCAATATCATAAATATATTGAATTTCAGGTTGAACCAAACCTGATTCATTTTCAAATTCAAAAGGCTTCAACTGATAAAAATATGAAACAGCACCACATGCCTTGATTCTATTTTTGATATATTCCCTCTCTAAACCTGCTTCTTCGTAGCATTCTTTAAAGACAGTTTCAAGAGGTCCATATGGATATCCCAAACCACCGGCAACTGTATTGTCCAACATACCAGGATATGTTGGTTTGTCAGCTGCTCTTCTCGGAACCCATAGACTATAATCACCATCTTCATGTTTCACAAAACCATTGATATGAACACCATACATTACAACACCTAACAATGGACACATTGCACGTTCTAAATTAAAATAAGCCTTCTTTGATGGTTCATAAATAGTATACTTTTCATTTCTCCAACCTTTCAGAGTATCAAATTTGTCTGATGCTCTCCAGATTTCACCTATTTCCAATAGAGCCTTTTCTCTCAATTCCAGAGTTTTTAAACTTGGGTTAAATTGAACCGTTCTTTTTGATTCACATATGATAAAATAATCAGAATGTTTAGATAATGCTTCAACTACCGATTTCAGTAAATAACCTATTTGGAATGTCCCATCATGTGAAACTAAAACATGTAAATTTTTCATATAATCAACATAGGTTGATTCATGAGAATATGGAACAACATCTACCTTCTTAACAATATCAAGGAATGTGTTCATTTGTACTATGTGCTCATCAACCAAGATAAAAGAAAAATATCCAGTTTATAGATATCTTGAAATTAGGCGAGAAAAATGGTTAAGATTAAATTAAGCTTCAAAAGGGTATAAAAATAAAAGTATAGCATGTATTTATATTTAAATATATACATATATATGATATTCAAGGAACTATTGATCAAGTTGATCAAGTAAATAAAGTGAGTTTACGTTCATATTTCCCAGCTCCAAATGATAATTGTGAAAAAGATCATAATCATAAGGAGATCTAGGTGGGAGCTCATCGCCTTTGGTGAGGCAAAAGTCCACTGAAACTAGACCATTTGTAGAATAGAGAGTGCCTGAGTGACTAACAGGATTTAAACTTGGATGGAATTTCAAAATAGATTTAAATGAATGGGTATTTTTGAGTTTAATTTCAAAATGAAGTTTGATATAAGGCTCGTCTTCGTTGACGGAGAGACACAATTTTCCATCAGTTCCATGTGCTCCATCATAAATTTTTGTTTCTGTTTGCTCTCTATTCAGCGGGTTATGAGTGTATTGCAAATCTCCTAATTGAAATGTGGTATTATATTGAGATTGCGATTGCTGATGTAGTTTTTGAAACAAGAAAGAAGAAGGACTGTTGCTGATCTGATTAAGTTTATTCGAAACCGCATCAAGATCAATAGGTGTGAGCCCAGTATTTGATTTAGGAGTTTGAATTCCCGATCCTGGGTTTGAAACGCAGATCGTGTTGAATGTTTCTACCAAATGATTATGTGTTTGCGGCGAATAAACACTTATAAAGATTTGGTCATTCTCTGACGTCAACCTGTTGATTTGCGAATAGATAGTGCAAAAGGAAAGTGTGTTTAAAAAGGAATTGGTGAGAAGCATGTTCAATAAACTCCGGCATGACAGCTTCTCAATTATTAGCATTTGAATCTCCGTGGGAAGGTCGCTGAATGTCATATTAGACAAATGTTTAGGTACTATACATATCACTAGCAGCAGTATTAATAGCAGCAGTATTAATAGCACAAGGATTAATAGCACAAGGATTAATAGCAGAAGAATTAATAGCACAAGGATTAATAACTATAGTATTACTAGCACCACTGTTACAAAAATCGGAAACAACCTTTCTACTTATACCCATACAAGAAAATCTTTTCACTTGCTATTACATAATGTGAATCACGGAACTATTTAAGATTTCAATTCGCATTATGATTCCACTCTCCGGGAATTTTGCGCGCCGAGCCCCCAACCAGTTACCCGGCGGCACAACCTGGCCGTGGAACTTTTCTTGCTCGTCCAGTGAACTTTTCAGATATCAAGCTGGATCTGAGGAGCATAAATTACAAAAGTACAGCACAGGAGTAGAGCCCACTACACAGTCGCAATGTTTATCAATCGTGGTACTAGAGTGTTAATTCAAGTAAGATCAATGGCTACTGAGGCATCGGAAGTTGCTAGCGCAACTTCCAGCCAGTCGTCGGCTGGTGCTAGTGATATTAAGATGAACTCTCTACTTGAAAAGTTGTCATCAATCACAAACACTACCACAAGTTCAGAATCTACTACAATGATTGCAAAAACTGCTAAAAAACCATACAAACAGTCAGGTTCAGGTTTTAAAAAGAACAACCAACAGAGAGAAAAACGTGAATTTAGAAAAAATAACAATAAGCAGAACAGCGGTAACAACGGTAACAGCAGTTTTCAAAGAAGATCCGAAGATAGACCCCAAAGAGCCAGACAAACTATTTCTCATTTTGACAAGATCAGAAACCCAAAGAAATCATCATCAGGCTCAAACAAATCCAATGAAGAGACATTAAATGCGTCAGGATTAACTTTTGCCGAGTTACAAGAACAGAAAGCATTGTATATTAGAAGAAAGCTTCAAGAAGATACAATTACTAAATTGATTACACCAGGCCAATTAATTTACAATTTTGTTTCTTCACGTGCACTGCATAAAACTCAAACTTATGATGCACTATCAGATAGATTTGCTCCTTTCAAGGCTGCTAACAACACGTATAAACTAAAAACCGTCAACCAAGCGGAATTAGAGTTATCTAAGGATCATCTGGGTTACGATTCCAAGTCTCGTTTATTGAGAGCTTTGGAACAACTGACTCTTAAGAGAGGTTTCAAATTATTGGATGTTGAAAAAAATAATGTTCAATATTTACCATACAACTCAACTCTCTATCCATTCGCAAATACCTCCTTACCAAATAATTTGATTAGACCATTTGCAAACTTGAAGAATTTGAAGAACATTTCTCCAGAAGAAATTGCTTTTACTATTTCAACTGTTGTGAACGGTAAGAGACAAGAATTAACTCTTGATCCAAACTCAACTTACCCTACTGAAAAGGCCAAAGTTAATGCATATGTTGTTGTCAACAACTTGAATAGAAATGCCCAATTACAGGTTGATAATCTACACAAATCCATGGCCCCAGTGATGTTGGGACAAGCTCCAGTTAAACAGATCCCACAACCTATTCTTGCACCAAAGAAAATATAATAAAAACTCTCTACTTACTCTGTATATAGACTTTCCTCCTTCCTCTCTATAAATATTTAATCACAATATTCTGGAATGCGACGATCGACCCCTATTTTTAAATTTTTGAGGTTTTCTGAAATTCTTCGACATTAACTTCAAAATGAAAAATGAAAAATAGAATATAAGGAGTTTTGATTTAGAATACTCCTTTTTAGAGACCAACCAAAGGATCATAATTAACCATGTCGTCTATTTTTGGATCCGTGAGCAAACGTATGTTTGGCTCATCTAGAATAATACTTCAAAAGGAAACTTCAAGTTTGGACACACAAAAAGTTAATCATATGCAAAATTTACTTAAATATTATGAACCTGAAGTTGTTGATTCTATTCTTAAAGCAGAAAGTGCCATTGAACCACATCATTTTGCAAAGAGAAAATTAAACCCAGTTCAATTTGCTCCACACTTCATGACCGATTTCACCGAAAAGAGTGATTATTTTGACCATAAAGTAACGAATTCTAATAATTTCACTGCAGTTTCTCAGCCAAATCAAGTTGAAATCCCAAAAGATCAAATCTTAGATACCGAAGGTAATGAAAAACGTTCTGAATTAGGTGAATTGGCAAAAAAGTTATCATTAGCTACAGGATTTAATGAAAGATATATTATGGGTTTAAAAGTTAAAACTTTAATTTTGAAGACTGTTAAAAATCAAACTTCAAAGGGTAAAATTGTTTCATTTTATGCTATGGTTTGTGCTGGTGATGGTAATGGTATGGTTGGTATTGGTGAAGGTAAAGATCCAGAAGAACCAAGTTCTGCAATCTTAAAAGCACATTGGCAAGCTGTTAAAAACTTGGTTAAAGTTCCAAGATTAGAAGATAGAACCATTTTTGGTAATATAGAACACAAATATGGTGCATCTATTGTTCACTTGAGATCATCTCCTCCTGGTTCTGGTTTAAGATGTAACCCAATGGTTTTCGAATTAGCACAATGTGCTGGTATCAAAGATTTATCTTCAAAAGTTTACAGATCAAGAAATAAAATGAATGTTGTTAAATGTACTATAGAAGCTTTATTAAAGCAAAAGACAACAGAAGAAATGGCTTTAGAAAGAGGTAAGAAGGTTGTCGATTTGAGAAAGGTATATTACTCTGTCGAAAAGAAAAACTAATTCTAATCAATTATTTATATTTATATTAATATTCATACATATATAGATATATATATATATTCTCTGTACATACTTTAAATAAACGAAACTAAAATATTTATTTCTTTTTCGTTCTCTTCTGTGTAGCTTCTGCAACCAACTCTTCAAAAATTTTTGCTTCTTCAGCTTCCCATTTGGATCTTTGCGTATTTTTAAAAACAGTACCAATAAGTTTCAACGCCTCAGCTCTTTCAATTCTTTTGGATTTTGATACAGTTTCATCATATAAAACATTGCTTACAACTTCTCTTAAATTTGATGATATTTCCATATGTGATCCCCTCCATGCTGCAGCCAAAATTTTACCCATCAGTAATTTTTCCATTTCTGCTACCTCCTCTTCAGTTGGTACAGGCCCTTCATCTTCTTTCGTTTTGTTAATTTCATCATGCTCTTTTTTCTGTTCTTCTTCCTGTTCAGTATTCTGTAAAGGTTCTTTATCGTCAGGCTTATTTTCTTGACCTTCACTAGTTTCGCCACTTTCTTCATCTTCATTATTTTTACTCAATTCTTTCTCTCTACGTTCGTTCATTGTCGCTAACTCCTGCATAGTACGTTGTGCCTCTAGTGCAATACTGATAGTTGAGTAAGTATCCTTAATAATACCTCCTTTTTCCTTCAATGATCCATACCAACCCCCGATTCCCCAGAATGTATTTTGTGATTTCAAGTAAGTGCTGGCCTTATTATAATAGACAGAACCAATAGTATGTAATAATTCTAAACCAAAAGATTCCATCTTAAGATTTTCTGCTTCTAGTCTAAATTTTTCTTTGAAAGATTCAACAACATCTTCAGACTTATCAGTTTCTGTATATAATGACAACCTATTTATTAATTTTTTAGTAAGATCTTTTTGAATTTCTTCTCTTTGAAGTCTTTGTTCCTCTTCAAGCCTTTCCCTTTCAGCTTCTAATTTCTTATTTTTTTCTTCCTCAATCAATTTGTTTTGTTCTTCAACACTTAAATTACTTAAATTATTATCACCTAAATATTTACTTGATGAAATGTTAGTTGCATGTGCATCATAATATCGTTCAGCAGTTTCCCTTTCCCTTTCATTTTCGGCTTTGTCTTCCTCTTCTTTATTTTGTAATTCCATTTCTTTTGTTAAATTCTTCAATAATGTCAATTCACCGACATAGGGAACGAATGTTTCACCACCAAAAATATCATCAAAGAATTTTTCTGGGTCAGCCATTTCTGATGCACCTGCTTCCTGAATACCATATTGATCATATTTAGCTCTCTTTTCCTTATCACTTAAAATTTGATATGCTTCACTCACCTTTTTAAATGTTTCTGCTGCTTGCTCATTATCTGGATTTTTATCTGGGTGATATCTAATCGCTAATTTTCGATATGCCTTTTTAATTTCAAGCTCTGTAGCTATTGTTTGAACTTCCAAAAGCTCATAGTATTGAGTATCTTTAACCATAATCAACTGCTGTAATTGAATAAGATATGTACTAGAAAAATATAAAATTTTTTTTATTTTTAAAATTAAACTGTTGATGTTTTTTTAACTCGTTTTTGATGCTGCGATTTTCCATGATTTCCTTTTTTACACTACAAAATTCCGTTTACTTAGTCTATAAACCTGCTCTTCTTTTCTTTTGAGCTGGAGTGCATTCTTCACCCTCCAAAATATCTTCTTTGACAAGTGTATCTGCTTGAACCCTTTTAGGAATATATTCAAGAATTGAAATCAATTCTTCATCATTTGGCACCTTCACAACCCCATTATCATCACCCATAATTATATCACCGGGGTTGATGATCTCAGTGTAAGGTTCAGGATACCCGTCAATTAATATTTCAACAGGAACATTAATACCAACAATTTTAACTACAGGGCCATGAGCAGCGGTTCCTAAACCATATGAGAAGACATCTCGTTTGATTTCTAAATGTTCATCGATATCTCTGACTCTACCGAACACAACTGTGCCATTGCTTTTCAAATAATTGGCTCTAGCAGACATCAAACCGCCATATAAGGCATTGGTCATTTTTGTAAATGGAGCATCAGGCTTTTGTAAATTAAGAGTGGTTGCAATGACTAAGATCGAATCTTCTGGTAATTTATCAATATATCCACCTCCGATTGCATCTCGAGGATCGTCCTTTGGCGCAAATAACACGGTATATGCTTTACCAACCATTGTAGTTTTTTCTGCATTAGAGGAGTACCTGTGCAAATTGGGTAATGATCCTCCATACTTCTTTTTGTACTTAACTAATGCGTCGGACAAGTCACACGTTGCATACTTTGAAAGAACTTCAATAAGTTTTTTGGTTTCTTGAGGCATTTTGAATGCAAAATATTCCAAAATAGAAATATATTTCTTATTGTCATGAAAGAACTGAATATGGCATTCCATCTATCTTTAAATACTCAAATTAAATCATTATCAATCCCCATATCTCCGGTAAAATCTCGGACCCCCGGAAATTGCGTCGATCGACTAAATTGTACTTGAAGATTGATTACACGACCATCAGCACAGGTGCTATACAGTATCTTTTATTACTGATGGTTTATAAAAATACCCCAATATTCTTTCTGTTGTTAGCCTGTTAGAAATTGAAAAAAAAAATTCATAATTCACAAAGATAGTCGGATTTAATATCAGGGATTTCAAATTATGGCAAATTCATGTGTCATGTAGCACACAAGTATGAAATACAAATAACATATGTTAATATCACAGTAATTGTGCAGCGCAAACGGTTTTATTATAACACTTACCTCCTTCAATAGCCCAGCACAATCAGAAACGAACAATCCAAAGTTTAACAGGAAATAAGTACAAATATTCAGATCAGATATCTGTTTTTGTCAAGCGGGGCTCAACTCCGAAGAGTTCAACAGGGCGAGGTGGGTTTATAATAAAAACAAGATAACAAAGGGCAGATATACTTGCCAATCAGAAGTTTTCTCTCTGGTTAACCCATCTTTGCTACCTATCTATTAAAAAAATAAAACAAAGAAAAACTTGAATAATAATGAAGATTAAATATAATTTGCTCATACTGTTTATAATATTAATAATTTTGAATATTAAAGTATTTGCTATTCCTACATTGGTTGATACGACAGACGTGAAACCATATACTTCTAGTGTAATAAATAGAATATTGAAATTCTGGCTGTTTAACACTAATCCAAAAAAGTCAACAAGTATTGTTATTAAAGATGGAATATTGAGTGTTTACAATCTTGAGAAAAAAGAGAGTGTTTTCTTTGAATCATGGCTTGATAAACAAAAAGATATTTCATTTAATGGAATATTGGCGAATATTGGTGGTGTAGGAAATTTTTCACAACCAGTTTCTGATGGTGCAGTAATTGCGTCTCCATCTGAATACGAGCCAAACTATTTTTATCAATGGGTTAGAGATGCCGCAATTAGCATTGGTTCATTAATTGAATATTTACAGGATAACGCACCCGACTTAGATTGTGCTTTTCATAAGAAATTGAGATGTATAATTGAGTCCTACATTTTTAATAATTATAAGCTACAAAGATTAAATAATAAATCAGGAACTTGGGAATCGGGCGATAGTCTTGGAGAACCCAAATTTATGAGCAACTCAACCACATTCGATGATCATTGGGGTAGACCGCAGAGAGATGGACCTGGATTACGGGTCATAACAATTTCAAATTATATTAAATTCTTAATCAATCAAAATATTGAAATCTCCAATGAAAATTTGCACAATGTAGAATATATTTATGACACTATTTTGAAACCAGATTTGAAATACATCATTAATACTTGGGATAAAATAGGTTTTGATTTGTGGGAAGAGGTTAACTCTTTTCATTTTTTCACCTCTCTTACAATGTTGAAAGCGTTGAAGATGGGAATGGAGCTTGCTGGTGAATTTGATGATACCAATTTTCTTTTTAGATTAAGATTTGCATTTACTTCCCTAAGAATGTTTATTCAGGTTGAATCTGGTTTTAAAGATCCAAAAATTCCCTATATCATCGAAACACCATCATTACTATATACGGGCGAAAGGTCAGGTTTAGATATTGGTTCAATATTAGGATGCTTAAGATCTCATGACTTAGATGATAATACTGATATGATTGGAATTCCATTTCCAATTACAGATTCCGCAATTATGAGCTCTTTAACCGGCCTTATAAATGATATGAAATATAGATATCCAATTAACCATGTTGATGGCGCTTTTAATAAAGGAATTGCATTAGGTCGGTACCCCGAAGATGTTTATGATGGCTATGGTATTAGTGAAGGTAACCCATGGTTTATTGCAACTTCAAGTGCAGCCGAATTCATCTTTAAATTAGCATATCATCTTTACAATCAAAAGCAGAATTTGGTAATAACTAAAGATCAGTACACTTTTTTTTCTTCTTTTATTAATTTGAATCCAAATATGATACATGATCTTATTATAATGCCATATAATTCAGATGCATATATAAAGACCACTCTATCCCTATTCAATTATGCCGACTCTTTCTTAGAAGTTATTCAAAAACATGTAGATGGTGAAGGTAGCATGAGTGAACAGTTTAATAAATATACAGGTTACATGGAAGGTGCAAAAAAATTAACTTGGAGTTATGGCTCTTTTTGGAGTGCCATTAGATGGAGGAATAGAGCAAAACAAGTGATGAACAATTCCATAAATACAAATTAATAGATTTTTTTACATAGAGAAATTTTTTTATATAAACAATACATAATAGTACTTGAATCTAATGAAATATTATTTAGACCCTGAATGCAACTTCTTCAGGCAGTTCAAATGAAATACAATACATTAATTTACAGGGAGCAACTTGTCTAACAACGTGAAACTTGATACTTTCAATAGGTATGTCAAAATCTAATTGTTGAACAATCTTTACATGCATTCTTCTTTCAAGTTCAATTTTAATATCGCCTTCAATTTCATCATCTTTGTATTTTTCAAAATGATGAACATTAATAATTGGAAGTTTATAACCCGGTAGCTTCATAACTTCTTCTTTACTCATTCCTTCAAAACCATTAGAGAATAAGCCTCTATAAGCATCAACAAAAGTAATAGCAGAATCTGGTAAGTTCATAACATAATGTGATGCAAATAATGGGACCGTGAATTCAGATGTTCTTTTCTTTTTTGGTTGTTCACTGTCTTTGCTTTTTTGATTCAAGTCTTTTTTAAAGCCACTATTTGCAATTCGTGTTGGATACTTAATAGTTGATGTGGATTTTTGAAATTCTGAAATGATTTTTGGTGATTGTTTGATGAATTCTCTACCATCTAAATTAAATGGTTTAACAAAAGAATCAACTTTATTTGTATTAATATTGGTGTTCAAAAATTTGTATGATTCTGGGTTGAGATCATTTGCAAACACCAGGCATGGTCTTTTACCAGCTGGAACAGCAAATGGTCCAACACCTGCCATAACATCACAGACAATCTCACCTGATTTAAATGATTCGATTAATCTTTCGTGTTCTGTTGCTAATCTTGAATTCCAATAAACCTTTCGGAAATCAAATGTGAATTGACACCCACTTTCTTTTTGCGTAACTAAAAAGTCATCTATACCTGCAAGAACCTCCATTTGAAAAGTTCTAAATTCCGAAGTAATGTTGTTAGTTTTGTTAACAACAGTTTTGATATTTGGGAACTTTTCTAAAATTACTTCACCTATAATATGTCTATATGGCATGTATTGTTCTTTTAAATTTAAATGTGCCAAATGTCCTGCAATAGTAAATGCACTTGGACATTGCTCTATAAGTTCATCAGGTAAAATAGCTTTAAGAATATCATCGTAAGCCCAATATTCAAAATCAAATGTAAGTTCATAAATCTTATAAATTGCGCCAAGTTCCTTTAATCTATCTTGTTGTGTTTGTGTTAAATTTTTACTTAAAAATTCTGGTTCATAACTTTCTTCATCTATATGTTTTTCATCTTCTTCAGTCACTTTTATATCTTCCTTCAACAAAAGAGCTTTAAGCTTCGAATTTTTCGGACTAATTTTTTCAAATAATGACGGAGTTAATTGTTCCTTTGTAAATTCGATCAGGGAACTCTGCTGAGGTAAACTCAAAACAATTGGTGAATCTGTAGATTTATTTTTTCTTCCTAAGAATTCATTAATGTATCTGATTTCAGGTAATAATAACGCCCAAACCTTTCTATTTACAATAAATTTTGATTTATCAAGCTTGGTCATTCCCAAGTTTCTTGGAGGCTTAAGTTGTGAAAGTGGTATCAACGTAGTCATTTTTTTGATTGATCGCTCAAAAATATTCATACACAACAATAATCTTATCTTGTACAGAGTTAACACCTATTGACAAAATAAAAAAATAGTTATTTATTTTACTGGAACAGCTGAAAAATTATTTTCAAATCTGAAATTCATGAATTCAAAAATTTGAATCACGTGCGAAATCGGCTTGTTTCAAAATGATGATATATTTCTTCTTTTCTGTAAGGTGTCTCTACTACTGTATTATGAGGTGTTAAGTAAGATCCAATTCGGTGATACTCATTTCAATTGAAAGCTTAGTTATGTATCTTACAAAGTTTTAGCACTAAAGAGGATTGATCTCATGTAAATATTTATTTAAAAGTCTACAACAAACATAGACGCCAAGGTTCAGAGCTCGACAGATGAAATAAAGAAAAACAGGGCAAGTTTTCAAAAAATACCCTTTTTTTATCAAAGAGTTAATATTAATTCTAATATGGGATTTAAATTTGCCTTTGGATAAACTCTTTCTGTTTTTTATTGAAATAGAATGTTTTTCTAAAGAAATCAAGGTTAAATATCGGAAATGGAAGATCAGGAGTTGTACCGGCAGCAGGTACAGGATGAAGTATCTGTTGACAAAACTATTTCTAATAATCAAAATTTAAATGTATCTCAGGATAGCAATTTGAGCAAGCCATCTTTGCAAAATGAAAACTCTAATAAAAATTTAGAGGCAGCTATTCCCAATGCGGACCCAAGCCTAACTAACACATTTTCTCATCATAGTAGAAAATCACGTCGTCAAATTAAAGAAGAATCTAAAGCATTGTTAAATGATGATCTTTATTCAGCATATAATACTGATGAAACGCAACCGCTATTTGAAAAAGAAATTCATACAATTTTTCATGATATCTGTGATATTTTTGGGTTTCAACATGATAATTGTGAAAATGTTTTTGAATTATTTATGTCTCAATTAGACTCAAAATCAAGCCGTATGTCTGCAGATAAGGCTTTTACTTTAATCCATTCCGAATATATTGGCGGTGAAAATGCCAATTATAGAAAATGGTATTTTTGTGCAATGCTAGATGAAGATCTCACTTTATTAGAAGGTTTTAACGATATTCATTTCGATAAAAATGAACCAAATAAAAGAAAAAATAACATTTATGGATTCAATTTTTCCAAGGTTAATAAACGTGGAATTGTCGAATATAACTGGAGGAAAAGAATGTATGATCTAACTCCTCAAGACATGGTTTATCATATTGCTCTATATCTTATGATTTGGGGAGAATCTAACAATATGAGATTTGCTCCCGAATTATTATGCTTTATTTTTAAATGTGCTCTTGATCATTTAAACCATATTAAAAATAACGGTGTAATAAAAACGTATCCTCCAACTGATTTTTTGAATCGTATTATCACACCTTTATATGAATATTACCGAGATCAACAATATGAGTTTCTAAATGGGGATTACATTAGATCCGAAAAAGATCATGATCAAATTATTGGGTATGATGATATAAATCAATTTTTTTGGTATTATGAGGGTATCAAAAAATTAAAAATGTCTAAAAATGGTGATAGTAAGTTTGTTGATATCCAAAAGGAAAATAGATATGATCAAATAGGAAATATTGCTTGGAAATATTCGTTTTATAAGACATATAAAGAAAAACGTTCTTGGTGTCACATGATAACTAACTTTAGCAGAATTTGGATAATACATTTAAATATTTTTTGGTATTATTCAAGCTTTAATTCTCCTACTTTATATACATATGATTACCATTACCTTCTAAATAATCAACCCACTTTACAGTCAAGATTTTCAATTGTTGCATTAGGAAGTACTATTGGTTGCTTGATTCAAATTTTAGGAACAATATTTGAATTCGTTTATGTTCCAAAAAAATGGCCGGGAAGACCAAATTTGTGGAAAAGGTTAGTTCTATTAACTATATGTACACTAATCAATTTTTTACCATCTGTTTTTGTTTTAGGTTATATTCCGCTAAATTCAGTTTCATATGTTGGTTTAGTGGTTTCAATAATTCAATTTTCAATTTCAATTTTGACCACTTTTTGGATGTCTTTTCAAGCTCCATTTAATTTTTTTAATTTTTCACTATCTTCAAAATATGTTTATGATCCCCTGAAAGTTTTTACTGCTGAGTTTCCAACTTTAAAGAAATCTAGTAGAGTGATTTCAATTCTATTATGGATTTTAGTTTTTGGTGCTAAATTTACAGAATCATATTTTTTTTTAACTCTTTCGTTAAGGGATCCAATTAGAAATTTAAATTTAATTGATTTATCAAGATGTCATGGTGATCATTATATTAAAAAATTATTTTGTAGACAGCAAAATAATTTTGTTTTGATTCTTATGTTTTTAACAGATTTGATTTTGTTTTTCCTAGACACTTACCTTTGGTATATCATTTGGAATTGTATGATATCTCTATCTTTATCATTTTTAAGTGGTATTTCAATGTTGTCACCATGGAGAAATGTGTTCACTCATCTACCATCCCGTATATATTCAAAACTTCTTGCAACTTCAAAAATAGAAGTTAAATATGAAACTGCTGCCCTAGTCTCTCAAATTTGGAATGCTTTTGTCATATCATTATTCAGAGAACACTTGATAACTCAAGATCAATTACAAAATATGGCATATAGTTTGGTTTTAGATGACGTTACTGGTAGTATGTCCTTACGTGCTCCATCCTTTTTCCTTTACCAAGATGACAATGGAAATGATATTAAAATTTTTTTTGATCCTGATTCTGAAGCTGAACGAAGAATTTCATTTTTTGCTCAAAGTATGAGCACCTCAATACCTGAACCAGTTCCAGTCGAGTCACTGCCTTCATTTACTGTTTTCATTCCACATTATTCTGAAAAAATTTTGCTTGAATTGAAAGAAATTATTAGGCAAGATCCGAGCTCGAAGCTTTCCTTACTAGAATATTTGAAAGTAATGTATGCTAAGGAATGGTCTAATTTTGTTTCCGATACTAAGATTATGGCACTCTCCCAGATGAATACGGTCGGAAGTGAACCTCATTCTGAATTTAATAGTGGTACAATTTTTAATGGACGCAACTATATGAAAACTGAAAAAGAATATGTTGATAATAAAAATAATGATTTACCTTTGTATTGCATTGGTTATAAATCTTCTGCTCCAGAATATATTATGAGAACACGAATTTGGGCTTCGTTAAAGACACAAACGTTGTATAGAACAGTTTCTGGTTTTATGAATTATTCCAAGGCTATAACTATTTTACACAAGGTTGAAAATCCAGAAATGAATAGTTTTTTTAACGATAAAGATGTTTTTGAAAGATATCTAGAAATATTATCAGCACGAAAGTACCGCATGTTAATTTCAATGCAAAGACTCCAAGATTTTAATGATCATGAACTATCTAATTTAAATGCAATGATTAATATATATCCTTCTATTTTAATTGCATCTCTCAATATTGAAGTTACCCCAGAAACTGAACAAAAGAAATATTTTTCTGTCTTATACACTGTTGAAGAAAGAGAAGACGAATCTGATCCATCAAAAAGAGTCAATTATTTAGCTGAGAAATATAGGATTCAATTATCAGGTAATCCAATTTTAGGTGATGGTAAATCTGATAATCAAAATCTTTCAGTAATTTACTACAGGGGGGAGTTTATTCAAGTTATTGATGCAAATCAAGATAATTACATTGAAGAATGTATGAAAATTAGATCAGTTTTAGCAGAATTTGAGACAATTGACGAAGAACCCGATTATCCATATATACCATCAATTCCATATAAGAACAATCCTCCCGTTGCAATTTTAGGTGCCAGAGAATACATATTTTCTGAAAATTTTGGTGTTTTAGGTGATGTCGCAGCTTCTAAAGAACAAACGTTTGGAACGATGTTTGCTCGAACATTATCAGAAATTGGCGGGAAGTTGCATTATGGTCATCCCGACTTTTTGAATGCTGTTTTCATGTGTACTAGAGGTGGTATTTCTAAAGCTCAAAAAGGACTTCATTTAAATGAGGATATTTATGCTGGTATGAGTGCTATATGCCGAGGCGGTAGAATTAAGCATTGTGATTATTATCAATGTGGTAAGGGACGAGATTTGGGTTTTAGCTCTATTTTGAATTTTACTACAAAGATTGGCGGTGGTATGGGTGAACAACTTCTTTCAAGGGAGTACTATTATATTGGGACTCAAATGCCATTAGATCGTTTTTTATCCTTTTATTATGCACATCCCGGATTTCATATTAACAATCTTTTCATTATGCTATCATTAGAAATTTTTATGTTAACAATTGTTAATTTAGGTGCTTTGAATTATGAATTAATCCCATGTATTTATGACAAAAATGCCCCAATTACAGATGTGCAACTTCCAATAGGATGCCAAAATTTACAACCTGTTTTGGATTGGGTTTATAGATATGTTTTATCTATTTTCATTTGTTTTTTCATATCATTTGTTCCTTTAGTATTGCATGAATTATCAGAAAGAGGTTTATGGAAAGCCTGCAGTCGTTTATTTATGCACTTTTTATCATTATCACCAATTTTTGAAGTATTTGTGTGCCAAATTTATGCTGATTCATTAAAAAAAGATATTATTTTTGGAGGTGCAAAATACATTTCAACAGGACGTAGCTTTTCAATAACAAGAGCTTCATTTACTAAATTATATTCAGTATATGCTTCTACTTCTATTTATTCTGGTGCAAGATTATTTTTGTTATTACTATTTGCAACTATTACTATGTGGCAACCATCAATTTTATGGTTTTGGATTACATTAGTTTCGTTGACCCTTTCGCCATTTATTTTTAATCCACATCAATTTTCATGGGTTGAGTTTTTTTTAGATTACAGGGAATTTGTGATGTGGTTAAGTAGAGGTAATTCTAAATGGCATGTGAATTCGTGGATAACATTTACAAGGGTTACAAGATCTAAATTTACTGGTTTTAAAAGGAAAAATCTGAAATTTAATGGTACATTTGAAAGAATTCAAGATGACAATAACAAAGCACCGTTTTTGAATGCATTTTTTGCTGAAGTTTTAGCTCTATTTTTGCAAACTTTCATATTGGTTATTGCATATATGTTCCTGAATTCTCAATCAGGAGTTGAGAATCCTGAAGAAGTTAATCTAATTATAAGATTAATTATTGTAACAATACTGCCGATAATTTTAAATTCACTGGTATTAATTTTTGTTTTATTATTATCATTGTTTGCGGGCCCAATATTAAGCATTTGCTATGCAAGAATTCCAGCAATTTTAGCTGGAATTGCACACCTCAGTGCAATTATGATTCATATTCTTGCCTTTGATGTTATTTGGATTTTAGAAGGATTCAATTTTTGTAGAGCATTGATTTTATTTATTTCTGCAATGTTTTTACAAAGATTCATGTTTCAATTGAATAAATTGCTATTTTTGAGCAGAGAACTGAAGGAAGATTTGAGTAATAAAGCCTGGTGGTCTGGCAAATGGATTTTATTGGGCAAATATGCATTTACACAATTAGCCAGGGAGTTTGTTGTTAAAATCAGCGAGATGAGTTTGTTCACTGCCGATTTTTTTATTGGACATGGCATTTTGTTATTATTAACACCCCTGTTATTCGTGCCCTATATCGATCATTGGCATTCGTGTCTGATCATGTGGATCAGTCCTATGTGCAAGTTGCGGCCTCCTATTTTTACAACATCCAACGAGAAGCGAAGAAAGAGAGAAGCTACCAAATACTCGATAGTGTATTTCTGTTGTATATTTTGCTTTGCTACTTTGATCATTGCACCCATAATTGTGGCCCTAGCATTCCAGCAAGATGTCGCCATACTGCTACCCCAACAATCTTTTGGCTTGATCCAACCTAATCATCAGGATAACAATGACACGGGGCCGCGTGCACCCCCTACTATTGTTAGGGAAACTCCTGCTGCCAGGACGTTCAGTACCTTCTGGATGTAAATGTGTAGCTATTGTATTGTGCAAACACCTGCTCCCGAAAACCGCCGAGCCTCCGGAGGCTCGGCGCATCACGGAACAACAGAGGCACCGGGTTCGAGACCGAGACATGGCAACGCGGTTGTTTCCAAAACGGGCGAAACGTAAACATGTGCAATCACCGTTTTCAATTGTTTTTGTGGAGTGACAAATTTGGAAGTTTTTTTGAACACGGAACACGCGCGGAATCAAGATTGCTAGGCCAAAATGACAGGCTTAGCAACGGTGGTTTGAAAGTATGGCAGAATGTATGGGGAAACTAATTTCTTCTCTTTTCTTTTCTTTTGGATTTCAGCCTTTTTTAAGTTTGTGTTACTTTTCGCCGGAACTTTTTAGCATACCAGACCAACGATGTTATTAGGCAAACTTTCAAGTATCGCAATTTCTGTCATCTCCTGTTTATCTACAGTCAGAGCTGAAGATTTCCCAACCATCGAAGTGGTTGGCAACAAGTTTTTCTACTCCAATAACCAATCACAATTCTATATTAGGGGTATTGCATATCAAAACGATGTCACTGCTGAAGACAACTCTACCTTTGTAGATCCGTTATCCGACGAGACTACCTGTAAAAGAGATTTACCATATTTGACAGCATTAAACACCAATGTGCTTAGAGTTTATGCGTTAGACGCAACTGCTGATCACGATGCTTGTATGAATTTATTCAAAGACGCAGGTATCTATATCATCGCGGATTTAGCAGAACCAACACTTGCTATTTCATCAAGTGATCCATCATGGAATTTAGAATTATACGACAGATACACCTCTGTTATTGATGAGATGCAACAATACGATAATGTTTTAGGTTTCTTTGCCGGTAATGAAGTTGTCACCAACTCAACCAACGCTGATTCCGCACCATATGTTAAAGCTGCAATCAGAGACATGAAGAGCTATATTTCCGAAAAGGGCTACAGAGATATTCCAGTTGGTTATTCCGCAAATGATGATGCAGGCACTAGAGTCGCATCCGCTGATTTCTTTTCATGTGGCTCTGATGATATTAAAGCAGATTTCTACGGTATCAACATGTACGAATGGTGTGGTGATTCCACTTTCAAGACATCTGGTTACCAAGAAAGAACCGAAGAATTCTCCAACTTGACAGTCCCTGTTTTCTTCTCAGAATACGGTTGTAACGAAGTTCAACCAAGAAAGTTCACTGAAATTGCTACTATCTTTTCTGACGAAATGACAGATGTTTGGTCCGGTGGTATTGTCTACATGTACTATCAAGAAGTTAATGATTACGGTTTAGTTTCTGTTGTTGATGACAGCAGCGTCTCTACTATGGCTGACTACAAGTATTATTCATCTGAAATTAACGCAGTCTCTCCAACCACTGCTACTGCAGGCGCAACCTCATCTGCTGCAAACTTCCAATGTCCTGCTTCTTCTAAGGGATGGCCTGTTGCAACCAAGTTACCACCAACTCCAAACCAAGGTGCTTGTGACTGTATGGAAAAATCTTTATCATGTGTTATTGACGACAGTGTTGACGAAGATGACTACGAAGACTTATTCTCTTACATCTGTGGTGTCATTGATTGTGATGGTATTAATGGTAGTGGTAGTACCGGTAAATATGGTGCATACTCCTTCTGTTCTTCTAAGGATCAATTATCTTTTGTCTTGAACTTATACTACTTATCTCAAAACAAAAACAAAAGTGCTTGTGATTTCTCTGGTTCTGCAAAAATTGTTAGCGCAACTACTGCATCTTCTTGTTCATCTGTTCTTTCAGCAGCAGGAACTTCTGGTTTAGGTTCTGCAGGTTTTATTTCAGCAACATCAACTGAATCAACTACCAAGGGTACCAAGACCACCACCACCTCTACTGATGACGGAAAATCAACATCCAAAACATCCGTTTCTTCTATTTCTTCTACCCATAAAGGTGCTGCAGATACCATCGGTTCATCATCTTTCTTAGGTTTCTTTGGTGTTGCTGCTGCTTTATTATTATAAGTATAACAAATACTTGAAATCATTACCAGCGTATAGGTTTGATGCCATCACTCATTCAACGTTTTATCAACTTTTCATTTCTTTTTTACTTTCAAAAATCCCGTTTCTACCCAAAACATTTTATCTCTTTCCTTGATAATGTCATCAGAAAAAGAGCCAGATCAGATATATATATCGTGGGTATGTTTGGGAATCTCATTGGAGATTATATGATATTTTTCTATACTTTTTTTTACTAACTGTATTTGAACTATAATTAGACCAACCTGTATCCATATTTCCACCCTACCCATCCTTGCAGCTGTAAATCATGTATTATCCAATGGCATCTGAATGCCCTTGCAAATCAAAACTCAGCCTCGACGCGGTCGTTTCTTTTGTCGTTTCAAAGCTCCCAATGCCATTACATCAGTGGATTGTCACTCCGAAATATACACAAAACCTCTTCTAAAATTAGAACCATTAACAAACAGGCGATACGGGCCAACCCAGTAACGGAAGGGTAAATTAGGCTAGGGGTTGTCGTTTCTCTTTTTGTTTGGACCGTGTCTGTATATGGTCTTTGCACTTCTTGCATTGAGGTGAAGGCTTATACAGCTTTATTTTTATATAAGACTGAGATGTTCTGCTCTTCTTCTCCAGAACAGTATCATTTTGTTCTTCTTGCAACTAGAAGAACCGTTTTCTTTTAATTTTTTCACTGAGGTACAGTCTTTCTTTTACTACTTTAACATAGTCACTCGTTATGAAATTGGGCAATACATTGAAATTATTTAGTGCATTAGTGCTCTCTGCACAAAACGTAATAGCCGATTTCCCAACTGTTGAAGTTGTTGGAAATAAGTTTTTTTACTCTAATAACGGATCACAGTTTTATATTCGTGGTGTTGCATACCAGCAAAACACAGCGGGTTTAGATACGGATGCTAAGTATGTTGATCCTTTGGCGGATGAAGATACGTGTAAAAGAGATATTCCATATTTGACCCAGCTGAATACCAATGTTGTTAGAATTTATGCACTTAATGCAACAGCAGACCATGACGCTTGTATGGAAGCATTACAAGATGCTGGAATTTACGTGATTGCTGATTTATCATCACCAGATGAATCTATTATCACCACTGATCCTGAATGGACTGTGGAAATTTACGATAGATATACATCTGTTATCGACATGATGCAACAATATGATAATGTCTTGGGTTTCTTTGCCGGTAATGAAGTTTTGACGAATTCCACCAATACAGATACTGCACCATTTGTCAAAGCTGCAATCAGAGACATGAAAAGCTATATTTCCGAAAAGGGCTACAGAAATATTCCAGTTGGTTATTCCGCAAATGATGATGCTGATACTAGAATTCCATCTGCTGACTATTTTGCATGTGGCTCTGATGATATTAAAGCAGATTTCTACGGTATCAACATGTACGAATGGTGTGGTGATTCCACATTTCAAAAATCCGGCTACCAAGACAGAACCGAAGAATTCTCCAACTTAACAGTCCCTGTTTTCTTCTCAGAATACGGTTGTAATGCTGTTCAACCAAGAAAGTTCACTGAAGTCGGTACCATTTTTTCTGACGAAATGACAGATGTTTGGTCCGGTGGTATTGTCTACATGTATTTCGAAGAAGAAAATAATTACGGTTTAGTTTCTGTTGATGATGGAACAGTTTCAACGTTGGCAGATTTTAACTATCTCAAATCTGAAATGGCAAGTATTTCTCCAACTTCTGCTACTGCTTCTGCTGCTTCTGCAAGTGCTCATGAATTAAGTTGTCCTACAACAAACTCAAATTGGGAGGCTGCAACTGGACTACCGCCAACACCAGATGATGCTATATGTAAATGTGCAGCAGAGTCCGTTTTATGTGCTATTTCTGATGATGTGGATGAAGATGATTATGGCACCTTATTTGGAGTTGTCTGTAATTATGTTTCTTGTGATGAAATTAATGCTGATGGTAAAACTGGAGAATATGGCTCGATCTCATTTTGTTCTCCAAAGGAAAAATTAAGTTATATTTTAAATAAGTACTATATTGCACAAAGCAAAAATAAATCAGCTTGTGATTTTTCAGGCTCTGCAACTATAGTTTCTTCATCAGCTGCATCTACATGTTCTTCAGTTCTTAAATCTGCTTCCGCAAATCAAACTTTTCAAAATAGTGCTACATCAGGTAAATCTACAGCAACTGGTTCATCATCTGGAAAATCAAGTGTTTCAAGTATTAGCTCAACCTCAAAGGGTGCTGCATCATCTCTTGAATCTCCATTACACTCTTTGGGTGGTCTCTCAACATTCTATGTTTTCACATTAGTTGGATCACTTGTTTTATGTAGTGCTTCCATGATTTTTGTCTAAAGAATCTGATTCTATCATTTATTTAATTCTTTAATTTATAATTGTTTTTAAACTGAAAATCCTTTAAAATTTGTTGACCAAAAAAAAGTATACAGTTTTATCATACAGCTATATATATATCATATCATATAGGACTCTATTTAATCATGAAAATTTCAGCCAGTGCCTTTTCGTCCATAACCGCAGCTCGCTTTTGTCTAATCCACTTGGCACGTAATGCCATTTTACTTCCTATCACACTGGTTGAGGTAGTTTCTTTAGGCTTTAACATTGATTCTCTCGTCACTTCCGATTCCTTCTCCTTTTTGTCCTTCTTTAATTTCTTTTCCTTTTTGTTCTTCTTCTCCTTTTTGTCTTTCTTGTCCTTTTTCTCTTTCTTCTCTTTCTTGTCCTTCTTCTCTTTCTTGTCCTTCTTGTCCTTCTTCTCTTTCTTCTCTTTTTTGTCCTTCTTGTCCTTTTTCTCTCTCTTGTCCTTCTTTTCTTTTTTCTCTTTCTTAGATTTCTTGGATTTTTTAGACTCTGGTTCACCATTATCGGCATCATCTGTAGCCTTTCTCTTTAACCCATTATCAATTTCTGCTACCTTGAACTTTCTGTTTTCTTTATCCCAGGTACTAGATAATGTACTACCTTGAACAAAATGAATACCCCAACGTCCATTAATAATTCTTTCATTTCTTTTTCTGTCAACTTCTTTATTAATCTCTTCTTCTTTTCCATTCAATCTACCTAATAATCTTTGGAATGCATCTAAATGGACATTTTCACCACTATCGAATTCATCTGCCTTCTCTTTTTTTTTTGCTAAATTAGCACCCAATCCAATATTATCATTCTTAACAGTAATCTTAATATGTGATGTTAGTGAATCATTTGTTAGACCCAAACCTTTTCCTGGTTTCCAACCAAGTTTTATTAAATGCTGATGTCCAAATCTATTTGTGTTGTTTGACCAATTTGTGTTTCTTGGATCCAATCCAAATCTTTGCTTCGTTCTAGTACCAGATAATCCCATATTTACTTGCTACGATGCTCAATATCTTCCACTATTCTATAAAACTTTAGGTTATTGATTTGAAAAGTTCAGATAAAAATATTTTTTTCAAATTTTTTTAATTTAATTTTTATTTTTTAATTTATTTGAATTTTTAATTTATTTGAATTTTTAATTTATTTTTATTTTATTTTAATTTTTTGACCTGTGCACCAAATTTTTGCTGAAATTTTTTGTTGTAATTTTTCACTATGAAAGGCAATATTTGGATTGATGTTATACACGTCAACTTGCTTTTACAAGTAAACAGGCTTTAACTAAAGTTAATATGTCTAATATCCCTCAAGAAATTCAAGAGGTGTTAGGTAACCTCCTTTTAGCGCTTACCTCAACAGATAATGCATATCGTAAGCAAGCCGAAGCTGCTCTCAATAATGACTGGACTACAAAAGATAAGATTGATATTTTATTAGTATATCTTGCAGAACAAGCAGCAAATGGTAACGACGACAACATCAGAGCTTTTGCGTCAGTCTTGTTTAGACGTTTTGCAATAAGAGCACCAACATATCAAGGATTTTCCGTTGCAGATAGACAAGTCGATCATATTACAGCAGGTGCCAAAACTGAAATTCGTCGTATTCTTTTACAGGGTTTTACATCGCAACAAATTAGGAATGTTAGACATAAACTAGCAGATGCAATTGCAGAAGTGGCTAAAGATGATTTTGAATGGTTAGACTTATTACCAACTATTTTACAAGCATCAAATAGCTCTGATCCATCAATGAAAGAATCGGCATTCAGAATGATTTCAACAACCCCACAGATCATCAGTAATCATGACTTAAATGAATCATTTTTGAAAATGTTTCATTCTGGTTTTGAAGATGCATCTGATGATGTTAGAATTGCAACTTGTACCGCATTCGTTGCCTTCTTTGAAAATTTACCAAAATCAACATGGTCAGTGTTATCCCAATTGTTACCAAATTTATTGAATTCATTGCCAAGATTATTGAGTAATGGTAATGATTCCGCATTAGCATCAGTTTTAGAAAGTTTAATTGATTTAGTAATTCTGGCACCAAAGATTTTTAAACCAATGTTTGAAACAATTATCAACTTTTGTTCAGAAGTTTCTCAAAATAAAGATTTAGAATCAAATGCAAGACTTACTGCTTTGGAATTACTTACTTCATTTGCTGAATCATCTCCAAACATGTGTAAAAGAGAACCATCATATTCAACTACTGTTGTTGTTGTCACTTTAAAAATGATGACAGAAGTTTGTGTTGACGATGATGATTGTTCTGAATGGATTAATGTAGAAGATCCAAATGATGAAGGCGAAGAAGAGGAGCACAGTGCTGCAAGGCAAGCACTTGATAGAGTTGCACTTAAATTGAATGGGCAATGCTTGGCTGGTCCATTATTCCAATATTTACCACAAATGTTACAATCTCAGGATTGGCATGAAAGGCAAGCCGCATTAATGGCATTATCATCTGCTTGTGAAGGTTGTTCAGATGTTTTAATATCTGAAATTCCAAAATTACTTGATTTAATCTTACCTTCATTAAATGATTCCCACCCAAGAGTTCAATATTCTTGTTGTAATGCTTTAGGTCAAATGTCAACAGATTTTGCCACTGTCATTCAAAGAACTTCGGGTGATAGAATTTTACCTGCTCTTATTTCAATGCTATCAACTTCAAATGTTCCTCGTGTTCAAAATCACGCAGCTGCAGCTTTAGTTAATTTCTGTGAAGAAGCATCTCAGGACATTCTTGAGCCATACCTTGATGAGCTGTTAAACAATCTTTTGAACTTACTAAAATCAGCTCAACAAAAATATGTTCAAGAGCAAGTTATTACCACTATCGCTGTTGTTGCCGATGCTGCAGAAAATAAGTTTATTAAGTATTATGATACATTGATGCCATTATTACTATCTGTTATGAAATCTGATGTTGATAAATCTAACAGATCTTTAGTTGCAAAATCCATTGAATGTGCAACATTAATTGCCTCTGCTGTTGGCCAAGAAAAATTCTCTGAAACGGCAAATGAAATCTTGGAAATATTTACTTTCTTGCAAAATAATCTGCAAGGTGAAGATGATCCAGTTAAGTCTTACTTAGAAAAGGGTTGGTCAAGAGTTTGTAAACTTATTGGAAAAGCTTTTTTACCATTTTTACCTGGAGTTTTACCTCCTTTATTAGAGCAAGCTAAGGCAACTCAAGATATTTCTATTGTTGAAGAAGACCAATTAGAAGAAATTAATCAAAATGAAGATTATGAAGTTATTCAATTATCTGGTAGACACATTGCAGTTCATACATCTCTTTTAGATGACAAAGCTTCAGCAATTGAACTTTTGAAACTTTATGCTGAAGTTTTAAATGAAGCTTTTGGTCCATACGTTTTCGAAATTGCCAATGAGATTGTTATTCCTGGTTTAGATTTCTATTTACATGATGGTGTTAGAGGTACATGTGCAGTTACTATGCCATCATTATTAAAATCTTGTATTGATTCTACTGGTTCTTCTCAATCTAACGAAGTATTTGCATTATGGAAGAGCATGGCAAATAAATTAATTTCACAATTAGAATCTGATCCTGCTATTGAACTATATTTCGCATATTATTATGCTTTATCTAAATGTTTATCCATTATGGGCCCGCAAGCATTAGATGATTCACAATTACAAAACGCAGCTAAATCTATTAATGCAAACTTGACTGATCTTTATGAAAGAATAACTAATCGTGATGACATAGATGATGAATACAATGAGGAAGTTTCTGATTACGAAGATGATTGTTCCGATGAAGAATTACTTGAAGAAGTTGGAAAAGGTATAACTGCTATTTTCGAAAACACAGGTTCTAGATTTATATCGGCATTTGTTTCAATTACTCCAATAATAAATAAATTCATGTTTGAAGAAAATCCAATATTAAAGAAATTTGCTATTTCAGTAATTTGTGATTTGGTCAAATATGGAGAAACTGAAGCATACAATCTTCGTGAACTATTCCTTAATCCAGTTGGTGAAGCATTGACTTCACCTGATTCTAAAATTCGTGAAAGTGCTGCAAGATGTGTTGGTTATTGCGCACAATCTCCAAATAGCGCAGAATATGCTCAGTTTGCATTAGCATGCATTTCACCACTCACTCAAATGACTAATATTCCAGACGCTCGTGCACCGGATAACATTGATGCAACAGAATTCATGTGTTCAACAATTGCCATTATTATTCAATGTTATGGTAACCAAATACCTAATGTCAATGATTTGATCACTGCGTGGATTGGTCTATTACCAGTTTGTCAAAATGAAGAAGCTGCTAAAACTGCATATACCTTTTTATCCAATTTGATTAATCAACAACATCCGGTTGTTACTTCAAAGATCAACGAAATTGTTGATAGTGTAGTTCAATCTCTTCTATATGCATCTATTTCTGGCGAAACTGAAAACAATGTGATCGCGTCAGTCAAGAGTTTATTAGCTACTTTACCAGAAGACCAAAGCATTGCTATGATGAATAATTATAGTACCGAAGCAAAGACAGTTATTGCCAAGTGGTTTGCATAATTTTTTCACGTTTCCCATTAGTACCCATACTCATACGCATACACGTACACATACAGTTTTTTTGTTATTTATTTGTCTCTTCGTTTCTCCATCTATATATATATATTCTCAATTTTATCTGCCCTGTATAAAATTAGTTATAATTTGTTGATATTAAAATATAAATAATTTACTAGTTTAAAACACTTGCATAATAATCTAAGTCTAACGTGACGGTACCTTTCAAAATTTTTGAAGGCTTAAGTGTTGATGGGTGAGCTTTTAAAAATCTATTTAACGATTTAAAAGGCTTTGATTGACCATCATCAAAGAGTTCGACAAATTGTCTTAATAAATTACTTGCAATTACACTTTTTTCAAGAATACCTGAAATTAATTCCAAGTTTGACATTTCTTCGTGTTGTAAATTTTCGGTTATGTTTAATTCAGTGTGATTATTGGAATTTACATATTTATTTTGAAACAATTTGGAAAGCAAAATCGACGATGTAAAAATCAGTTTGGAATTTTCTAAATTTAAATTTCTAATATTTTTAAATAAGCTAAGTAATCCAAATTCTTGATACATTAGAACAAAAGTTGATGTGAAGTCAGAGGCAAATTCATTTAATAATTTAGATAATGAGTTGTCAACTGCATTGCCTGCGGGTTTCAAAAGTCTGTAATTTTCAGCAATTATCAAGATATTTAAATTGGCTATAATTCCTAAAGAAATTGAAGAATTAAGCAATTTGTGGTTTAAAAAATTATTTGACTTGAAATTGCTAATTTTTGTGGAAACACCTTGTTTGAAAACGTTAATTGAATAAACACTTTGTTTATTTTCTTCAGTAAGCAATTGAGGTAATCTAAGGACATTAGATTCATCATTTAACTCTTTTAAGAATTTGAACACTTTAGATTTTACGGACAAAATCAAGGCTAATGACTCTTCTAATAATGTAATAGATCTACTTTCGACAATGCATGAAACGTTTTCTACATCTCTCAAAGCATTGAAAGTTGGACCAAAATTTTCAGCTTGAAGATCGATATTATTAACAGAATTGAAATCAGAACGGTAAACGGGTGGAATAGTGTCAAAACCTAAAATCTCAGAAAAACGTTTGGGAATTTTATTAAAAAACACTGAATCAAATTTTATTTGATTAAGAACAATACATATCAATATTTGAATTGTATCAACTAAGGCATGAATACTACGAGAACAACCAATATCAACCAATAAACTATTCAAATTTATAAAATCTTCAAACTTATTTAAATTTAAATCTAAATTGATTAACGATAATTTGAAATTTGTTAATATATCACGTTCTCTTAAAAAATTCAGTTTAATATTTTGATCATATAATTCAAAAATTGGAATCAAAGTTAAAATATTAAGCTCGCAATGATCACTATCCTCTTTCAAGCCAAGTATAGAAATATAATTTGGGTTATTGTATTCAATCAAATATAACAGCAATGTTTTTCCAGGGTTTTGGAAAATATTGAAATTTAATATATAGTTTTGAGCTATTTTGAGTAATAAGAACATAGAAAGATCCAATAACTTTTGTTGATCACTATCTTCAGATTTTGCAATTTTATCAAGTTTAGAAAAGTTGCCAACATTGATGGTAGCAAATAACGTTAGATAATCCAAGGTATTTGGATGTAGCAAAATTTCATTAGAAATATCAAATAGTATCTGAAACGTAAACTTATCCAAAAAAAGATTATTCATTTTTTGAAGATTGTTGAGCAAGTTTTTTAAAAAAGCTTTTTGAAACGAAGAATAAAACAAAATATTCAACAAATTGGCTGACTTAGGATCAATTGCGAGTGATGATGTTTCTAAAGAAATGGATATTCTGAACCTTTGCATTAATTGAAACAAATTTGGGGCCGTTTCTGTTACTGAATTTGAAACTGAATTTAGTTCAAATTGAACAATAACATCATTTGCAATGGTAACATCAGAAAACAATGTTGTTAAAAATTCTAACAAATCTGTATTAAAACAATGAAGAATGCATATGAAACAAAAGGCCTTTTCGATGATTTCTGTTTTATTGAAAGCAGATGATGAGCGTTTCATATAACTAATAAATGGAGTAATTGTGTTAGTTTTTGGGGATGTTAACAATTTACCAAAATTTTTTAACCCATAATTTTCATGGTTAACTGGTAACCAAAAATGGTATTTAAATAAAGAGATTAGTGTCAGTAAAAAAACATCAAGTTTGCGTGATGAATCGACAGCTATAGGTTTGTTGAGCAGATTGTTGATATGGCCAACTGTTTTGATAATCAGAACAACAGTGATTAATTCTAGTTTATTTTCATCCCTTTCATTATTATTAGAATATGAAATCATTTCTTGTAAAATCGTTTCTATATCATCGCCAACTGTTTCAACCAATCCTGCGACGTCCTGAACTATAGAATCAAAAATGTTGTTTAAAACTGTCTCATCTTCTTTGCTGGATTCCATTTTTAACACTTCGTCGTGCAACGGTAATCTCAGAACAGTATCGTCTAAGCTTACATTCATTGCTGTTTTGACGCCCTTATTTGCTTCGGCTTTTCTACAATTTTTTCTTGTCTTTTGTTGAATAACCTAAATGATTTTCAAAAAGCAAAAACAGATAAAAAAACGGGAAATGCCTTAATATCAGTGAAATCTGCTGAGCCGTGTCGAAAACCAAATCAATTTCCTTTTATGGAAGAGTTGGGATTCTTCTTTCCTTTTATTCTCTATTTCTTTGCAGTTCCATAGTTAATAACTTAACATGGGCAAAACAGCATTGATTATTGTGGATCTTCAGGAAGACTTTTTACCTTCAAGTGGAACATTGGCAATAAAAAATGGAAGAGACATCATTTCCCCAATTATTGGATTGATGAAATCAAATGTGCACAAGTGGGATGTGATCATGGCTACAAAAGATTGGCATCCAAACGATCATATTTCTTTTGCATCTACTCACGGGGAGAAACCATACAGCTCAAAATTAATAAATAATCCAGTGGACCCAACCCAAAATCCAATGCAACATACATTGTGGCCGGATCATTGTGTGCAAGATACTGCGGGATCTGAGTTTCCTAGTGAATTCAAAAATGAAATTGAAAAGTTGCAGGCTGCACAAAAAACCCCAACAAAAATATTGCTCAAAGGGTATTTACAAGAAAGAGAATACTACTCTTGTTTTCAGGACGTTTGGGGAATTCATAAGACTGAATGTGCCGATTATTTGAAAAATAAAGGCATTACTGATCTTGTTGTCGTCGGTCTTGCGTATGATTACTGTGTCTTGAATTCATGTATTGATGCGGTCAAAAACGGCTTTAATACAAAAGTGATTAAAGGTTTGACAAAATCGGTTTTTCCTGAAAATGATGAAAAAACAACTGCTAAATATGTTTCCAGTGGTGTCAGTGTAATCGAAACACCACTCGAAATATAATAAAAATGGGTCTCTCATTTTTGTTCGATTATAGCTGTAATTATTTGCTTAAATTTTCATTGGTTTTTTTTGTTTGTTTGTATATTTCTTTTATACTTAGTTCATGATCTTTTTCGATGGTTTGTTTATTTTGTTAAACTTATTTCATGTTTTTTCTAAATTTCAGAAAATTGAAATGAATTTCAAAACGCTGCATTTTTTTTCAAGTTTATTTATCTATATATACAATGCTTTCATTTCTTCATCTTTTCAGAAAAGTACTATACAGTATAATTATTACTGACCCACATTAAATATAGAAACATCATGTCATTTGATTTTGGTAAGGTTTTTGGAAGAGGTGACCCTTCAAAAAAGACTGATGCGGTGTTGGAATACAACGAAAGAAGATTCTATCAAATGGCAACTTTCTATGGTTTCACCTTAGCTACATATATTGCATCCAAAATCGCATATAGGGGTGTGATAAAGAGAAGATACAACCCTACATTTTATCAACATAATCATGTTCCACCAAAATTCAGTTTTTACAGAGATGCAATGGTTGCTGTTACACATGCAAGTTTATTGGCAACAAGTTCTATGGGTATGATCTGCGCCGGTGGCTTCTGGTACTGTGACATATCTAATTTAAAAGAATTTACCTACAGAATGAAAATTTTCCTTGGTGGTTATGAAGCTGAAAAGGCACTTAAGGCAATGCCTGAAGACGAAGAAACTAAACAAATCACAGATTCTATAGATAGTCTCCTCAACGGTAATCTTCTTGATGCTTTTGATGAAACAGAAGAAGAAAAGAAGTAAAAACACTTATAGCTTATTTCATGTATATATATATCCCTCTTTATAAGCGTTAAATCCCCCAGAAGTACTTTACTCGTTCATTTCCTTCTCTTTTTTCGGATACATGATGATAACAATTCTGTCATCAAAAATTTTATGTTTTTTTGTTTGTCTGAATTTTACAGCACATTTATCATATCATTATTACACAATATGACTGGTGAATATGCACCACTCAATCAGATTGAAGACGAAATTTACTATGTTGAACTGGAAAATGATAGTATGATACCATCATTTATAAAGAATAACAAATCAATTAAATTCATTACCATTTCAGTATGTGGATTTTTACTACTTGGCTTCCTGTACCTGATGATCATCATACTTCCTAATCTAGCTCCCGAAGGGGTTCAGATACCTGATATTATGATGGTCAAAAATTTAAACGTGTATTTGCATCCAGTAAATTCTGACAAGAAGGATAAAAATTCAGATTCAGAAGATCCTGTTAAAATTATTCCAAATTTCAGGCAAATGAATTATGTTTCAGACAATAATCCTATTTTAAAAAAACATTTAAAAAAATTACAAAATGATGATTCGGGATTAGATGATAAATTGAAGAAAAAAAGACTAATTTTGATAGGTGATGTTCATGGTTCCTTAAAACAACTTAAAACATTTTTGAATCATATTAAATATGATGGTGGTGAAGAAGATCATGTTATTTTACTTGGCGATTTTTTAAATAAAGGGGCAGATTCGATTGGAGTACTTCATTATATCATGGAAAATAACATTGACTGTATTTTGGGCAACCACGAACTTGCAATAATGAAAAGATATTCACAATTCCATGGTGTAAAACCGCCTAGTTTTGTTAATGATAACGAAGCTCCAAACTCTTTCTTAAAAATTAAAGAAGCTTACGATTTAGATGACTTGATGAAGCTGGCTAAAAAATTGACTCCTGAACATATTCAATTCTTGAGCAACTTATCGGCAATTAAAAGATTAGGACCAGTGCCACATTATTTCAATAAAAAACAGAGCAAACACGCAGAATATTTAGCCAGTGGGATTGCCGTACATGCCGGATTACTGTGGCATAAGGATATTGATGCACAAGATGTTGAAGAAGTTACAACTATTAGAAATTTATTACCACCCGACTGGAAAACTCCAACTGAAAACAGGCATGATAAAAAAAATAATCAAAAATCAGTTGCATGGACGAAAATCTGGAATCAACATCAACTTGAAAGGTATAACAAGGAAATGCAGACTGTGTCAAAGGATACCCTAACTATTGCAGAAAAGGTATATTATGGACATGATGCAAAACGTGGTGTTGTGATTAAAGAATTTTCCAACGGTTTAGATTCTGGCTGTGTTTACGGTAAACAACTAACTGGTGTCATAATATGGTCGCAAATGTCCAATGCCGCTACAGACCCTAGAATTGAATATAAACAGATGATTGTAGATGTGAATTGTTAGTGTATAGCTCTCTCTTTGTACCAAACCTTCAATTCATGCAGTCGCGTTCAATCTATATCTAGTACTACAAAGATCAACATGAATTGAAGATAAAAAAACCTTTTTTTCTTGATCATTTCCAGGCACAATGACAGTAGCTGTATTTAAAAGAGGGTTTCACACTTCTAGTGTAAAACGAAACATTATCACTGCAGTTTGCCCTGGGCAAGGAAATGTTTCACCGCATCTTTTTAAGCTTTCACATCATCAAATTGACCATCTTAAAAACCATAAATACACCGAACTTATCAATCATGCACAATCGATTCTTCCGGATGTCCCAATATCTGCATATTTTAGTAGAATTACATATCCTTCAGAAGAATTAATGAACCACCAAATAGGACAGACCTCAATCGTTCAACCTTTAGTTTTATTGGCTACATATTTAAATTATTCAATTTTCAAAGATATGTTTGGATGGGATGTCAAAACCTCTGATTATTTACTCGGTCATTCACTTGGAGAGTTGAGTGCATTGGTTATTCAAGACGCTATTACTTTGGAAGATGGATTGGTTGCAGCGTATAAACGTGGAAAATTAATGGAAAATGTTTTATTGAAAGATGAAAGGGAATGGGGAATGATTGCTTTGATATTTCGAGAACGTGATTTTAATAGTATCCTCAAAGTATGTCAAGAGAATCTGAATTTGAATGTGGCCAATATAAATGGGTATGAACAAATTGTTGTTTCCGGGGAAGTTGAAGAACTACAGGAAAAGTTGAATAAATTGGATGAAATCCAGAAAGAAATGGTACAACTCAAACAATGGAAGAGTCGAATCAAGAAAGTTAAATTAACCACTAAAATTCCTGCCCATCACCCAATTTTTAATGATATAAAACAAGAATTAAGAGAAAGTATTAGGTTGAATACAGAAACTTTAAGTGTTCCAATTGTATGCAATTTAAATGGCCTAACAGTAATGAAAAATAGTCAAAGAGTCGTTGATAATTTTATCAATGTTACAAGTGAGCCTGTTCAATTTGTTAAATGTTTGGAAACTATAAGTGGTGAAGTTGGTGAAAATGAAAAGATGAAATTTGTAAATTTTAGTGATGTGACGTATGGACTAACAAAGAGATTTTTCCATTCAAAAAAAAATGTTAAAGTTTATGACCTAATTAATGAAGCCTCGAGGGAGTTTAATATATAATGTACATAGAAAAACCTATCTAATAGGAATAAAATTGCCCACGATACAGCTTGGAATATTATACCTATCTCTTCTAATGGTAAAACTAAAACAACATTTCTTTTTCTTCCTTCCATCTTTTGTACGTAAATTACAGCTTGTTAGCACAGCTTTTTGTGTTTTATCAAAGGCTATTGAACCATATTTTTCCCAAAAGTTCACACTACTCTCTTCAGTCATTAATTCGTAAATTGTTAACTTACCATTCTTCAAATCTTCGATTGAAACTTCAACTAAAGAGGCAAATTCTTTATTACCTCTATATATTTCCCCAGTTCTACGCCATAGACATGCAGGTATTGCCATTGATGTAAAAACTCTGTCGTAATCTAATAACATTCTTTCAAAACTTTCTTCAACTAAAATCAAATCAATATCTTTGAGTGTTTTTGCAATGGCTCGAAATCCTGGTCTAAACGTACTCAAAGGCTTTAAAATTCTAGCTCTGCTTGATGTTGCCATATATTTATCCATATATGATTGCAATCTTTGGTATCCCTTAGCATAATTGTATGGTTTAAGTAAGCCAGCTTCTAATTTAGCATTAATAACCTGCTTTAATCTTTCTTCTGGTGAAATTTCTGTTGTTGGATCAGCAGCTGTAAGGAAGAATTTGTCTCGTGCAGCATCTGAAATATGAGGTGTTTGATTTGTAGAAATTCTTTTAGATTTTGGTGATGTTATGTATTGATCTGATGGCTGGTATGCTGATTTTGATGGATCATATTGCTTCTGACTGATTTGAGATTGAAATTGATTCAAATTGGCATTGTCCTGGTGGGTTTGTGGATCAAATGACAATAAATTAAGTTTTGCATTCGATTGAATTAGTGGTAAATTCATATCGTTTGTTGGTTTGGAATTAGATATATTGTTTAAATTGGTGGAGCTTGTCATGTTTGTTAAATTGTTTGTGGCTTCTAATTTTTGTAGCAGTGGATCGTTATTCATATTTATTGAATCTACCATATCATGATCATCAATCATTGATAAGAATTCAGTCAAGGAGTTGAATTCCGACCCTGCATGTTCGGAATAAAAAAATGGTTGCTGATTCAATGTATTAGTTGAGGGAAACGAGTTCAAAAACAGTGAGCTATTTGTTGTTGGAAATGGCAAGGCTTGTTGAGCCTGTATTTGCTCTGAAGGCTTTTTCATTTCCACTATATTTGAAACCATTGGTTTCGCCGTCTTTAAAGATTTATCGTGGCATAAATGTCCTATATTTCTTTTAATGCATCTTTTACAAGGTCTAGATTCATCGCAATTCATATGTGATCTTCTACAGTAAACACACGCAGCAACAACTTTCTTTCTTTTCCTATTTGGAATTGACTCATCTGCAACGTTGATTGACTCTCCACTGTTTGCAAAACCTTCTGACTTAATACAGGTTGAAGTAAACCTATTATCTTCATCTTTCGGCTGCTGTTGTATATCATTATCTTTTGTTTGTAAATCTCCACTCTCTTGACCAGTAGCTTCAACAACTTCCCCATTAGATGCTAATTCATCACCATGGTCCATATTTGACTCCTGAGCCACTGTTTGATCCGATTCCATTTCCATATGAACTAATTCTAACCCCATATATCTAAAGTACCCCAGAATCTTAACTCTCTAAACAAAAATTCCGGAACACAGTTTTTCACTCCTTTCTGTTCTTGTTTTCGTGAAAAACCGGGATCAAAAAAAGATATTTCGTATGGAATCGGTCGGAAAAAAGCCGTGTCGAGCGGTTTTTATTTGCCGCCTTGAACGTTGAAAACCTGAGTTTCTTGAATCTCAATAGTTGGAAAACAACATGAGAAAGATTGGCTACACTTTCGGACGTTTGTTGAGCAACGTAGTAGAGGTTATAAAGGAATGAGATGGACCTATGTAAGAGGTTCAGACATAATAGTGAAGCTTTTTCCGGTACCAGGGCAGCACCAGAATGGCTCGTCAAGCAAAACTATGGGTGGAATTTTTATTCCGCACAACGAGGTTTAATATGTAAATGAGTAAGAAGATGATTCATTTTAAAGTAACAAATTGGCTGTCTTCAGCTAGGTAAGAATAGCTTAAATATCTATTGATTCGCCTTTATAGAGTCTATTTAAAAAATATACTTTGGTTCTGACAAAACCATCAAAGTACAATCATGAAGATTCATTGGGAGAAAGAGTTGATATCGCTAAAGACAACGAAAGGTATCAAATATTCGCCTGAAGATATCGAAAAAAGAGTTTGTGGAGATGATAGAATCAAAGCTCAGAAGAGATTTTTATATCCTTTACTTTGGGATAAAACAGTACCTCCAATTCCAACTGAAGATGAACGAATTCCATTCACTTATACGCAAAATAATCTGTTTTCGGAGTGGTTTTATTCTTGGCTGCATCCGTTACTGAATGTTGGATATCGAAGAACATTGGTTCAGCAGGATTTGTACAAAATCGAAAAGGGATCCCAGTATGATGTTCGTGAAGCGGTCAATTCTTTTAATGTCGAATTTGAATACCAGATCAATAAAGCTGAATTGGCATACTTGAAAAAATTAGGACTGGAGGATAATCAAAAGAATAGAAAGTGGATTAAATCAGATCCAAATTTTAAATATCCAACACATTTATTGTTAATTGCTGTTTTTAAAACTATCGGTTGGAATTTTGTTCTGGCTATTTTGTTCAAAGGTTTATCTGATTTGGCTGCTGGTTTAAACACATTGCAGATTCGTACATTAATTTTATTCATACATGATAAAAAGCTTGGAATGACCACATCTAAAAGGGGTTATGGATATTCCGTTGGAATTTCTCTTATCGTCTATTTTGTTGGGGTCATTTCAGCACATGGTTTTAATAGAACTGGTATTTTTGGGGCTGAAGCAAAAGGTTTGTTAACTAAAGTTATTCTTGAAAAGTCTCTCAGACTAAATAAAAAGTCCAGATATGAGTTTTCAAACGCTTCAATCTCCTCTTTTGTGGGAAATGATGTTTTCA
This sequence comes from Pichia awuae, assembly GCA_030563725.1. Classification (NCBI taxonomy): domain Eukaryota; kingdom Fungi; phylum Ascomycota; class Pichiomycetes; order Pichiales; family Pichiaceae; genus Pichia; species Pichia awuae. The sequence goes on from JAJMJV010000001.1 coordinate 186,295, forward strand.
AGATTGATTTAGCTGCAAATTATTTACCTTTTGCAATTTGTTTACCTATTGGTTTGACAATTACAATTATTTTATTGAGCATCCATTTAGGTGGTGCTTCATTAGCAGGAGTTGCCTATTTTATTATTGCTACACTACTTATTTTTATTTTTACGAAACAATTAATGAAATGGAGAAAGTCTGCCAATGTTGAAACAGATTCTCGAGTAAGATACATTAAAGAAATTTTAACCAATATGAAAATGCTTAAATACTATGCATGGGAACTTCCATTCTTTAAGTTAGTTAAAGATGTTAGAACAAAAGAAATGAAAATTATGTTGAAAATCCAATTTGCTAGAAATATCATTTCAGGTTGTGCAGTTACATTACCTTTGGTTTCAGCAATGATTGGTTTCTTATGTATGTATGCAGAATGGGGTGGTCTAAAAAATGCTGCCAATATTTTCTCTTCCCTTACATTATTTAATATTTTGACGTTACATATTTCATTATTCCCATTGGCTATGAGCTCTGCGGGTGATGCTTTGATTGCGTTTAAAAGAATTCAAAGTTTTTTGCTTGCAGATGAAGAAGAACCCGATCTAGAATATAATAAATATCCATATAACCCTTCATTGGCAGCAATATGTATCAATGATGCTGATTTTTCTTGGGATTTTGAACCAATCCGTGATTCTGAGGATTTAACCTCAATTGATGATAAATTCACTGATGATAATTCCTTTTTGAAAAATATTAATTTAGATATAAAACATGGTGAGTTTGTTGTTATTACAGGTCCAATTGGTAGTGGTAAGTCTTCACTATTAGCAGCTATGAATAGTTTAATGACAAGAGTTCGTGGTTCAGTTAATATTTCTGGTGATCTATTGTTATGCTCAGTTCCCTGGATTCAGAATACTACAGTGAGAGAAAATATAATATTTGGTTTGGATTATGATAAGAAAATATATACCCAAGTTATTGAAAGTTGTTCCCTATCCAGCGATTTTGACATTCTCCCTGCTGGTGACTTGACTGAAATCGGTGAACGAGGTGTTAATCTAAGTGGTGGCCAAAAAGCACGTATAAATTTGGCAAGAACTGCTTATCGTTCTATTTTTCTTAATGAGCAATATAATATTGTTATGTTCGATGATGTTCTGAGTGCTGTTGATGCTAAAGTTGGTAAACATATCATGAAAGAATGTATACTTGGCTTACTTTCTGGTAAAACTAGGGTTTTAGCTACACATCAATTATCGTTAATTAATGATGCGGATAGGATTATTTTTATGAATGGTGATAGCACTATTCATGTGGGTAGACAGAGTGAATTGATTGATTCGAATGAAGGTTTCAAAGCATTGATGAATTTTCAAATGGAAAGTCTTGAAAAAGAGAAAGGAATTAAAGATGATGAAAGGGACGAAGAGGAAGATAATGAAGTGAAAGAGGAAGAGTTAGAGTTGATTAGAAAACAAACCACCAAGAATGAAATTATTGGTAAGACGATTCAAGCAGAAGCAATTAAGAGCAACAGTATTTCAAAAGAAATGTTTCTTGAATATTTAAGGTCCGGTTGTGGTAAATTGGGTGTCAAATTTATTCTTGTTAATCTATTATTAGCTATTACATTTTCAACATTTTGTATGCTATTTGAAAATATCTGGCTATCCTTTTGGTCGCTCAAAAAGTTTGAAGAATCAAATTCATTTTACATCGGTATTTATGTTATGATCACTTGTATGTTTGTTTTATGTGCAATTTGGCAATTTTGTACAATTGCATATATCTCTAACCGTGCATCTAATGTTTTAAACATTAAATGTATTCAAAGAATAATGTTTGCTCCAATGGCATTTTTTGATACAACACCGATGGGTAGAATCATTAATAGATTTACTAAGGACACTGATGTTTTAGATAATGAAATTGCAGAACAGGCAAGATTGACTTGTATGTCATTTGGTAATGTTTCTGGTATTTTAATTTTAGCTATTATTTATTTACCGTGGTTTGCACTTCTTATTCCACCGTTGGTAATTTACGTTTTTCTTTCGTTTTCAGTGTATCAAGCATCATCACGAGAAGTCAAAAGGTTAGAAGGTGTGGCTAGATCATTTGTTTTCTCAAATTTTGATGAAATTCTTCAAGGTATGTCAACGATCAAATTATTTTCAGCAACCAAAAAGTTTGTGAATATAAATGCTAATAATATTAATTCAATGAATGAATCATATTTTATGTCTATTTGTTTGATGAAATGGATTTCAGTTTTACTTCATGCATCGGCATCAACTGTTAATTTGCTGGTAACTCTACTTTGTGTTTCTGATGCATATCCAATTTCAGCTGCCGGTTCAGGTTTATTGGTTTCATATACTATTCAATTTGCTATGCAAATCATTACAGCTACTAGAGCATTGGGTCAGGTTGAGCAATTAATGTCATCAGTTGAAAGAATTGGTGAATATGCAACTGAATTGCCGCAAGAAGCAAGTTATGAAACACCAGATGAATATGCAGTTGTCAAATCATGGCCAGAACAAGGATCAATTAAATTTACAAATGTTTCATTAAGATACAGACCAGAATTACCGTTTGTTCTGAAAAATATGAATTTGGATATTAAAGCAGGTGAAAAAATTGGAATTTGTGGTAGAACAGGTGCAGGTAAATCAACAATAATGACAGCACTTTATCGGTTGAGTGAAGCAGAAGGTGGTGTGATGGAAATAGATGGTATCAATATTCAAAATATTGGTATGTTTGATTTAAGATCTAGATTAGCAATCATTCCACAAGATCCTGTTTTATTTCGTGGGTCAATTCGCCGAAATTTAGATCCATTTGAAGAAATGAGTGATACTGTATTACAACAAGCAATCGATCTAGCAGCAGGTGGACGTAATGAAAAATTTGGATTAGATAATTTTGTTGAAGATGATGGTGCTAATTTTTCACTTGGTGAAAGACAGGTCCTTGCATTATGTAGGGCATTAGTTAGAGACTCAAAAATTTTAATTTTAGATGAAGCAACTTCAAGTGTTGATTATGAAACAGACGCAAGAATTCAAAATACTATTTCAAAGGGTTTTGAGGGATGTACCATTCTTTGTATTGCTCATAGATTGCGTACTATCTTAAATTATGATCGAATTTTGGTTATGGATAAAGGTGAATGTGCTGAGTTTGATACTCCATTTGAATTATGGAAACAGGGTGGTATTTTTAAATCAATGTGTGAAAAGTCAGGAATTGAAGAAATTGATTTTATTAACTAGTATAGCAGAGTTAAGTGAATCTATAACATGATTTATAAAAAAGAGTTGAATTGATTTTAACCAAGTATCTAATTATAAACAAAGTCTTATTTTTATTTAGTGAAATTGAAAAAAACTTTATGAACTAAACCAATAAAATTAAGTATGGAGATGAAAACGAAGCACATTAAGAAATCTAATGCAATTTTAATAATATTTAATAGTATATATATATATATATATAATGTACATAAAAATTAGAAAGGATGTGAACTAAATATTAAACAAGACTTTACATCTTTCATAAACGAAGAAACTACATGCAAACATGGGCACAACTTTCAAGAACCCTATACCTAAACCGACATAAAAACCTTTAAAACCACGTTCTCTAACTATCAAAAAGGCAGTTTCTTTTAAACTATGGTATTCACCAGTAACACCACCAACTTGCATTCTCCTACGAATGACTTCAAATGGATAAGCAGAAGCTTGAGCAAGCATTCCTGCACCACCGCCTGCTAATAATTGAGCCCATGTATTTAATGGTGGTCTTTCTAAGGTACTTTCTTGGATTGTATATTCAGAGAAGTATGGAGATCGAAAAATATCGTGCATCATATCATGGGAATAAAAACTCACCCCTGCATATGGTATCATTCCCATTATTGTTGGTATAAAACCACGATAGAAATTAGATAACGGAAGAAAAATTGGAATATTATAATTGGGATAACCTCCAGTTGTATAGTTGATCCTTGGTTTTTCATTGTAAATTAATTTTAAAATATGGTACAGTTTATTTTTCGAATTAATTTGAAGATGGGACGTTTCAAAGGCCAATCGTACACGAATTAAATCAAGTGGATATGTAAAAAACACAGACGTTATACCGGCTAACGAGCCAGCCAAAATCCTACGGCCGGCAGTTTCATATGTTGAATCAGGTATAAGCGTCGTTCGTATTTGTTCATAACACACAAATTTAATTGCGGCATATGGGAAAATTCGAAGTAAGGTGGCCGAATGTCCTTGGTACAGGCCTCTGAGTCCATCGTTTTTATATATGTGCTTTACAGCTCGAAACAGTCCTTTAAATGATCCCACATACTGTTTATAATGAGGATTATTAGTTTGAAAAAGAATTTTGACTCTATCAAGAGGAGCTATTAAAGTTTTAGCAGATATTCCAGCTAGACCACCTGCCAATCCCGATCGCAAAACATAGTCAACGGACTTTTTGTTCGATTGGCTTGTCATCACTCAATTGTTTGAACCCTATTTGACAAAAAAAAATTAAAAATAAAATAAAAATTATCTAAATTTTCTTATATCATGTTAAAATACATTCAATACACTAAAATTCAAACATTTATCCAATTAAAGGCAGTTGATTGTGTGAATTTCGTAGTGAAAAATTATTCTATCCGCTTTTCCGTGGAATTTTCAAATTGTCTGGGGGACCCTCGAGGCTTTCCGCCCATTGAAACACCTGCACCAGCCGCGGAATCCGCCCTGCGGTTGCAGTCGTGGATTCGCCTGAGCTTTGGCCTACCAGCTCGGCCCGCTCCGCCCTCCATTCTGCCACGTCCACCGCGGGTGCACCCGCCAACTCTCCGAGCACCGCCCGCATCTTCTGCACATCGACCCTGCCGCGCCCGCCCGCCGTGGTGGCTGCGTCTGCCTGCGTGCGCAAAAACTGCAATACGTCGTCGGCGCCGTGGCCACGAGCCACGCGCTCCGCCACTGCCCAAGCAAGCCACCCGGGGTCCCTTGGAATAGGAGCAGGCTCGGCCTCTCCACGTAGCACCCTGCCAAGTTCGTGCTTGCGCTGCAGAACTCCGGAGGGAGCAGGGGTACCTCGTTCGTCAGCAAACGCTTCTGCGGCGAGGGCGTACCCTCGGTCTGCCAAGTGTTCAGCCACCGCATCCTCAAGCGAAGATTGGAGGGCAAAGAAAGACGCCGGCAGAGAGAAGGCATCAGGGGTATTATCGTTCTCTCCTAGAAGCCGGTGGTCAATTGGCAGTGGAATACTGCTTTTGATCTCTGACTTAGATTTCATATCTGTTGGTAATCTTTAAGTTTATCTTTATCAGTTGTTTATCTTTATCTGATATGCTAATATCTAATACACTAATAAATTTTTGAGTGAGGAAATATAATAGAGATAAAAAATGGCGTAGAAATAAATAAAATAAAATAAAATAAAATAAAATAAAATAAAATAAAATAAAATAAAATAAAATAAAATAAAATAAAATAAAATAAAATAAAATAAAACTCGGCTATAAAAAAATCAATTTGACATGTTTTTTTTCAATTACGGCTTAACAGCATAGAAAGTAGATCTTAATATATCCAAGTCTTTTACCCTTTTATAATACTCTCATAAGAATTTGCATATTTAAACGAAATGGAAGTGTTCTTTTTTTCAGATACTCAAGGAATCATAACTATAGATAAGGCTAACTTACGAGCTTACAATATTCCTTTACCTAATAACTCATTACAATGTCCGTATGGTCTCAACACTTTGATGGGTCATAAAGGATATAAACCTAAAGTCTATGATGTAAACGAATCAGCCATCGAACCGTTCTTAACCGCAATTTCAACGTTGGACTGTAAAAAATATAAAGTTTTGGCACCCTCTGCATTTTTCCAATATGTTACAACACGTCGCCGATCTGAATTTCATATTACCAAAACTGATGGGAAGTTAATAATTGCAAATGCAGAAACTAGGGCCGGCCAAGATGCAAAAATGTCCTATGTTGGTATAAGATTCGAAGATTTATTGATTCATGGAACCAGATATAAAACAAAGCATAATTTGGATTCTTACTATACTATTGTGGAAAAAAATATTTCGGGTATCAATTGTTTATACTACGCAGAAGTAGATTCAATCAAAGATGATAAATATACAGAAATAAAAATGATCCTATGTAAAGGCAATATTCCTGTTTGTAAAATGACAAACAAGAGAAAAGTATTGCAAATGTTGACATTAGGTAATGCTTATGTTGGATCTTTTTTATTTCGGCTCGTTGTACAGTGCAAATTTGCTCTTATTGATAATGTTGTAATAGGAATTAGAGACCAAGCGTTTAATATTAGAAATATTAATGAATATAGTGTGGAAAAGGATCTGCTGCCATTTTTGAAAAATAGGTTTCCTGACTACTATGCTGAATATACAAAAAGCGATGAAAAGATACATGAGGTATTAAAAGAGCTAATAACTCGTGAAAATGTCAAGTGTTTGAAAATTGGTATAAATTCTAATATATATGCATAAATACAATAACCTAATGCATTTTCTCATTATCGGGTTTCCATGAACCATTAAACCTATGCATGACAAAGGCTAGGATATCACGTGGTGACTTACTACCCATTTGACCAACACCGGGAGAAAAACTAGTGATTGGTAAAATCATTATATCATCATAAATGACAGGCTCTTTCAGTCCTGTGAATGTTTTGTAATTTATTTTCATATTTTTAGCATGTAATGGCAAACCCGATTCATCAACTTCCTGTTTGGTCAAAAGATATTTTTCCCCCTCTACCCAATATTTGCTTCCAATACCCCATCCGTCACCATATTCACCTCCACTTTCCACATTATTCAAATAATCAAATAGTGTATCTGTGAAAATCCCCGGTCCTGTCCATGACATCACATCACCACCTGCATCTTTTCCTCTGATCTTTTTTAGAGTACCTGTCTTTTCCCGGAATAAAGTCTCTTCCGTGACTCTAGCAATGACTTCTCGCAAGAAAGGATGTCCTTTCTTTCCAATAAGTGTCCATTGAACAAATTGAATCCTTCTAGCGTACCATTCTGCCCAATCTGGTCTATCTGGATCGGCTTCTATACCCACTCCAAATCCTATATTTTGCCCCAAATTCCATTCCTTATTAAAAATAGCCCATTCATATATAGGTTTCAAACAAATTGTATCCACATCAGAATAAACCCCACCCCGTGCAAACACTGCTAAATATCTGAAAAAATCAGCCTTTAAAATAACTTTCGGCAGCAAATCCCATGCTCTAACCACTTCTGGAATGTTTGCATACTCATTCCTAACCCAATCATCAATAATGTCATCTGTGATCACCGTATGCCTGAATCCATCATCACTATTTTTAACATGCCATGATTCACATGATCTTTTAAATTCTTTCGGAAATTTGGGGTCATTGTAACTCGTCTTCCATGTTTGAAAAATGTTTGGTGGTATAGGTGCATAACTATCATAAGGAATATAGTATCCCAATTTACTTCTTATACTATCCAATGGTTTGTCATATGCAATTTTCATGTATTTAGAATCATCTTCACCACCAATCTTTGTGCTTTTTCTCGGGTATAAAACATAGACCAACCCCAAAACCAAAAGCGTAATCACCCATTTTCCTCGTGTTGTTATATTCCCCTTATTCATATATAACGTCCTGCAATTTTTCGCTTTGGATCAATCTGAAATCCCTTCAATCGTTCAATTGATGTTGTAACATTTCATGAAAAAGCCATGGTTCTATCCAACACGTGTGTTTTCCATTTACAAGCTGCAGCGCGCAAACACAATGTTATAAATAGACATTGATGCAGAATGACATAACTGTAACGAACGATGGATAATATTTTTACGAACTAACTAATATACAGATTATCTACCAACACCAGCAACTCTAAGAGTTTCTCTCTTTCTACGTCTCAAATTACGTTCCTTTTCAGTCTCTCTCTTTTCGATTTCCCATTCACTCAATTTTTCAACACTTGGAGTGAATTCCTCTCCGTATTTCTTGATGTCGTACCTTAGACCTTGGAATGCATTGGGATGCACCAAGTTGAAATATGGAAGCGAGTCGATGTATTGGGACACCTGTTGGGGGTTTTCAATGAGTTCTTTCCTCAGTTTGAAGATTTCGTCATAGATGGCTATTGCTATAGCGGTTTCGAATTCGGGCTTGAGTCCGATGTCTTCGACTATAGTTTTGGCAAACTTTTCAGGTGTTATGGTATTGTCCAGTAAATCCCATTCGATTTTATCCGTGAAAAAGTCTTCACCGATATTAGTAGAAATATCCAACACAACATGGAACTCTTTTTCGTTCAGTAGAAATTGCTCGATAATTGAATTGTTTGGATTGGCAAGTAAGTCTTTAAAGTATTGGATCTGATCTTTAATCTGGTTCAATACTAAGGATTCTGTATTTCTATTCAAATCCAGTTCTTGAGCCAAGATTGACGAGAACAGTTCTGGTGTGGTCAAGGAATCGTTCAAATCCCATAAAAATCGGTCTGTTATAATGGCACCGTTCGTGGTGATTTTCAGTTTGATTGGTACAATCAAACTGTCACCTATAGCTTCGACTTCAGATGCCAAAAAATTAATCTTCGGTAGCTCTTTTGGTGCCTCTTTATTGCCAACAGACATGTTAATTTTCGAATTATTATTCACCATATTCCGATACGATAGATCATCATAGTAGAAGTCATCATCCACATAATCTTCATCGTCGTCTTCCACATTACTATTTTGCTCATCGCCTCCGCCAGGTATGACATCTGGGCCTTCAAAATCCGGGAAATCTGTCGATTCCTGTTTGCCTTCGTCAAAATCAAAGTCGTCATTGAAATCTTCTGCGTAGTTAATTTTAGAAGCCTGTCTTTTAGCTGCTCTCGATGTCGAAAGATTGGAGAAAAGTGCATTGTCCGAATTCGACAGTCTGTGTGCAAACGTCGTTGACAAAGCTTGTGGAAATAGCGGTTTACCTGTAGGTCTAGACATTCTGATTTTGTCTTTATAATTCCACTATCAATCTTCTAAATTTCTCTAGCTTATCTAGCTTATTTGGTTTTTCTAGCTGATCTGGCTTGTACTTAAGAGTTGTTTGGGTTTGTACTGCTGCTCCTGTGCTGCTGCTCTTGATCCTGATCCTGATCCTGCCCCTGATCTTGCTCGTGCTCATACCCAAACACTCACTTAACATGGTGTAAACAACGCCTTCAAAGAAACCCTCAGCGAACCCTGTCGCGCGCACACAAGGTTTTTGCACAGGTGGTTTTCCCTTTTTCGTCGACTTTTGCAGTTTAAAAGGTTAACAATTTAGTAGTGGAAGTTTCTTTCTTCGACCAACAAGCATGTCTTTCTCCGATTTCTCCAAGATTGAAACTGTCGCTGCACTTGATGCACACTTAAAGGACGCATCTTACGTCTCTGGGTATGTAAATTAAAGGTTCAAAGTGAAAAAAAAAAAGCAAAAAGAACAAGAACGAAAAAGAACGAAAAAGAACAAGAAAATGTTTGGAGTTTTTTTTGAATGATGACTATATTCTTTGGTCCATGTTTATGAGGCGGACTCAAGACCCGCTGTATGAGTATCAAAAGGAAGGCTGTTGACGCAGCTGTTAACTGACACAAAAAAAACACCGATAATTTTGATTGTTTTGTTTTAATGATTATTTGAAAAAACATATACTAACATTATTTGCATTTTTTGACTATTATAGTACTGCTCCATCCCAAGCAGATGTTACTGCTTTTAAGGCATTCCAAGCTGCATACCCATCATTCTCCAGATGGTTCAACCACATTGCTTCCTTCTCTGAAGATTTTGAATCTCTTCCAGCAGGTGAAGCACCAGCTGCTGCAGCTGCTGCAGAAGACGATGAAGACTTAGATCTTTTCGGTTCTGATGACGAAGAAGATGCAGAAGCTGAAAAATTAAAGGCTGAAAGAGTTGCTGCATACAATGAAAGAAAGGCAGCAAAGGGTCCAAAGCCAGCTGCTAAGTCCATTGTCACTTTAGATGTTAAGCCATGGGATGACGAAACCGATTTAGAAGCTATGGTTGCTCACGTCAAGGGTGTCGAAATGGACGGTTTAGTTTGGGGTGCACACACCTTCATTCCAGTTGGTTTCGGTATCAAGAAGTTACAAATCAACTGTGTTATTGAAGATGATAAGGTCTCTCTTGATGACTTACAAGGTCAAATTGAAGAAGGTGAAGACTGGGTTCAATCTTCCGATGTTGCAGCTATGCAAAAATTATAAGCTATGTTAACATCTTAGCCAGTATAAGTTTTTTACAGTTCTTTTTATAACTTTTCAATGTTATTAAGTAATATTTATTTTGTTGCGCTTGTTTGTATTTTGAGAAAATTGAAGATTGTTCGTTGATCTTATCGACAGTTGACCATATCGAGAGTTGTCCATATCGAGAATTGAAGAGATAATTGACGGGAGTTAATGCGCATGACGCCGTTGGTTTAATAATGAAAGCGAAGATAACAAGATCTAGAAATGGATGTGCAACCTGTAAAAGGAGGAGACGCAAATGTGATGAAACGAAACCGTATTGCTTGAATTGCACAAATTCAGGTAGACAATGTGAAGGATACGCAATAAAGCTCGTTTTCGATGTTGATGATGTACGCAAAGAAAAGCATGCAGTCTTCAAAGGTAAGCCTAAAAAACAGGAAGAAGTACCTGTAAGTTTGTTGGAAAATATTACATCACTCAACTCTTTTGAGCCTATTGAACCGCTAAACCCAGTTCAGCCCCTTGGATACCTGGAGTCTCTCGGTTCTGATGGAAGTTCGGCTTTAGAAAGCAATTCAAGTATTGGTCTTGCTACAATACTTTCAAAAGATCCTAGTCTACAATCTACTGTGTCTAGTGAAGATTTGGAATTTACTGATGAGAAACAGTTCGAAACTGCCTTTTTGTCAGGATTGGACTACATATTAGATAATTACGATACCGACTTGATTAGTACATTGGATGAGCAAATTCGACATGATGAAATTAATATGCAACCATTAGATGTAGAAGATCATGATTCTGTGCCACAGTTGAAAAAAAAAGAGGAATCTCATATTCTTGAACATTTTTTCAAAAAAGTCATCTTTTTACTTGATGCCCATCCACAGACTCCATGGCCACAATTGATGATGAAGTTTGGATCAATGGATTTAGCAAAATCGTGTTTTCTTTCCTTGAGCTCAATGCATCTGTATGTTAATAATGGTGGTGATGAATTTTACAAAAAAGGTCTAATGCATATAAATAATACAATGGAATATCTAATTAAATATGTTAAATCATCAGATTCAGATGTTGAGATACCTACAATTATATCTAAGATAAAATCAGAATCCAATAAAAAATTAGAAAAAAATAAGAATTTCATGGTGGTTCTACTCTTACTATATGTTCACCTACTCTTTGCAATTCTAGAAAGTGGTAGGTCGGCACTGTCTCGTATGTTCCTGAAACTTTCAGCATCAATTGCATCAGATCCAATTTTTAACAAAAAATTAAAAGAAATCAAGCAGTCTAAATATTTATTATGTGTTCTGTCATGGTGGGACACAGTAAGTTCACTTGTTTCACCAGACTGTAGAATGCCGTATTGTGACAGCAAATGGTTTGGTGAATCTCAAAATCTAATATCCACTGATCAAATGAGTGGATGTGCAGTAGGAATTTTCCGTACTTTGTATGATCTGGCTATATTCAGGCAGGATAACATGGTTTTGTTCTCACAAAAACAATGTGACATCGACGCCATAAGACTAAATTATAAAAACCTTAGAGATTTAAAGGATAGATTCTTACATTACAGAGATCAAGTGATGCTTGATTTGCCTTCAGGGTCAACATATTCTTATATATATAGGCTCAAATGTGCACAACTATGGTCATTAGCTGGTATTTTAAACACAATTCAGCTTGAAATCCATTATTTCACCAACTTGCCTGATTGGATTCAACAAAATCGAAACATCATAAATGAATCTAGTCTTCCATCAAACATCCCTACACAACACTATTACTCTGAGAAAACAACGGCCGTTGTAACGGAGTTTCTTTCATTATATAAAACTTTACCCTCTGAATCTCCTATTATTACACAAATGGTATGGCCTATATTTTACGTTGCTCTATGTTCTTATACCAAGGAAAACCGACAAGATTCCTGGAATGCTTTACAGACATTATATGATACAGTAAAAATGGGAACGATCAAATCTATAATGGATATTGTTAAACAGGTTTGGAGTGAAGGAACAAGTCTGGAGTCGATACTGGCTGATGAAGGCTGGCTGCAAAATGGTATTGATCTCTTACCTTGTTGAGGGTAATGAAAGTCAATGTGAGGAAAAAAAAATTTCAATTTTTTCAACAGTGTATAAGTTTATTCTATAATTTAGCTATACTTTAGTAGACAATGACAGTAGTTGAAAGCATCTTCTCAGGGTGTAATCGTACACTTGGAATTTTTGACTATAATGAAAAACATAAGATTATAGCTTATGGTTCATCAAACACGGTTTCTATTTCTAGTCCAATTTTAACATCTACTGGATGGGATGTTAATTCACAAGTTCAAGAGACTTTAAAACAGCATTCAACAGAAGTTACATGTGTTAAATGGATTCAGAAGTCTAATATTCTTATTTCTGGTTGCCAAGAAGGATTGGTCAATTTATGGAAGTATGAAGAAGGTGAGTTTAAATTGTTACAAGGATTAAAACCAACATCACATTCAATTTCATGTCTTGGTTTAGTTAAAAATGATATAAGCTGCCTGGATTTTGTTGTTGCTGATAGCAAGGGTTTTATTTTTTACTATTCTTATGATATTGAATCATTTAAATTTAATGAAATTGGAAAGTTTGAGTTACCATACGGTTATTATGCAATGGCGGTAAATTTAATTAAGATTTCTGAAAGTGAGATGATTATTGTTACTGGAGGTTCTAAACCTGTCATAAACGTTCTAAGTTTCAGCAAATTAGTTAAAGAGTTCAAATTTGAATTAAGTATACCAGGCCATGAAGATTGGGTTAGATCTATTGATATTAGAGAAGTTAAACCAACATTAGAAAAAATCGATAATGTTGAATTTGAAAAAAAGAGATTTATTATAGCAACAAGTTCACTTGATAGAATTATCAGATTGTGGAAGTTGACGCTGGAAGACTCTGATATGCCTGTTTATGTTGAAACTAACAAGTTAAAATTATTAACATCTAAAGAATTCAAGTTTGAAACTAAAACTAAAAGATGTGTGTTAAGTTTAGATGCAATATTAATGGGTCATGATGATTGGGTTTCTGAAGTTTCTTGGAAATCATCCAAAACTATTCAAGATTATAACGACCTACAGTTACTTTCATCAAGTGCAGATTCATCAATTATGATTTGGAAATCTGATCCAACTTCTGGTGTTTGGTTCCCTGAAATCAGATTAGGTGAAATGGCTATTAAAGGTGCATCCACCGCTACAGGATCATCAGGTGGTTTCTACACTAGTAAATGGATTATAGATGATGAGTTGAAAACTGAATTGATTTTAAGTAATGGTAAAACTGGGTCATTCCGTTGTTGGATGAAAAATCCTAGAGAAAACAATATTTACGATTCTAAGAATTGTTTTACAGGACCAATAAAACCAATTAGTGATATATCATGGTGCAAATCGGGAGATTATTTAATTGTCACTTCATATGACCAATCTACTAGATTATATGCTAAGTTTGGAGAATCAGGTAAATGGTTTGAATTTGGACGTCCGCAAATTCATGGTTTTGATATGATTTCATGTAAATCTATTAGTGCTACAAGATTTGTTAGTGCAGGTGATGAAAAAGTCATCAGAGTTTTTGATATGCCTAAAAATATTGCAACAATGTTAAGCAAAATTGCAGGCTTAAATAATTTTGATGAAACCAAATTACCTGAGTTTGCAAGTTTGCCTGTTTTAGGATTGAGTAATAAGGCAAGTTTAGAAGAAGGTGAAGAAGAAGGGGATATAAATAACGATGCAATTAATGGATTAGTTGGACCACCAGTTGAAGATATTTTACAACGTCACACATTATGGCCAGAAATTGAAAAATTATATGGACATGGGTTTGAGATAACAACATTGGATGTCTCAAATGACGGTAAAATTATTTCAAGTGCATGTAGATCAAATGTTAGTAAACATGCAGTTATTAGAAATTTTAATATTGATACATGGTTAGAATGTAAGGATACTTTACCTGCGCATGATTTAACAATTACAAGATTGAGATTCAGTTTACCGGATGAAACTAATCATAATGAATATTTATTGAGTGTTTCAAGAGATCGTAAGTTTTCAGTTTGGTTAAGAGACGGCGACGAAGGTTTTAAATTGATTAAAATTCAAGAAAAGGCACATAGTAGAATCATTTGGGATTGTGCATGGGTTAATTTTAAGGATACAATTGCATTTGTTACCGTTTCAAGAGATAAAGAAGTCAAACTTTGGAAAATGGAAGAAAATGAAGATATTGTTTGTAAAGGTAATATCAAATTTGAAAACTCTGCAGTTACAGCAATTGATTCAATAAAGATGGATAATGAAGGTAACTTCAAATTAATTATTGGCCTAGACAATGGGGATATTTATGTATACCAGGTCAATGTTTTAACATATGAATTTGAAGAACTTGAAGCCATTTCTGAGAGAGACCTGCCTGGAGATGGAATCAGCAGAATCAGCATTTCACCAAAGGTGGTTGATGGTAAAATCAGTGTCGCTGTTGGTAGTAAAGATAATAGTTTACGTATTTTAAATGTTTAGTTAAATAGATAAATAAATAAATAATAGTTAGTTAGTTAGTTATATATAAGCAAGCATTTTAAATAGTATATATCGTAAAGATGAGTGAAAAATATAAGGCAGGAAATAATATCATGAAATAAATAATTTTTTGTCAGACAAAATTTTAAATAATCTATTTGGAAGCTTCAAGCATGTAAGTGACTAAATCGTTTCTGTCCTTTGCCTTCTTTAAACCACCGAAAGCCATCTTGGTACCTGGGATGTATTTCTTTGGGTTTTCTAAGTAGTCAGACATGGTTTGTTCAGACCATGCAACACCTGCTCTCTTGTTAGCATCAGTGTATGAGTAACCTTCTGCGTTACCGGAGGTTCTACCGAAAACACCGTGAAGATTTGGACCAACCTTGTGTGGTCCACCAGCTTCGATGGTGTGACATTGTGCACATCTAGTCTTGAAAAGAGTTGCACCCTTCTTTGCGGAACCTTGTTCAAATGGAGCTGGCATTGTTAAACGATATATGAAATCTTGACGAAAGTAAGAACCAAAAAGCTGAAAAAAAGAAGAAGAAACCGACAAGACACAAACATTAAAAAGAAAAGTATGTGGAAAATGACCTAACAATAAATAAATCTATATGACCAGCACAACTCCCCTTCGCAAAGAAAAAACTCATCCAATCCGCGCAGAATTTGAAATTGCGCTACATTTATTGGCCGAAGAACCGGGTGCCGTTTTTACGGGGAGTTTGCACTTGGCAGCGGGTGCAAAAGCGGCTGTAAAAAGTTGCGTAGAAAATCGGAAGCGGAAAAAACCGGCTTAGGGGGTGCGAGCATGAAAGCGGCAAAAAACAAGGCACGAGCGGGAAAAAACCGGAAAAAGTTGGGACGTTAGTGTGGTGTACGGATGTGTCCGCAAAATCAAAAAATTAAAAAATTAAAAAAATTAAAAAATATAAAAATATGAAAAGGGCTGCTGACGTAATTAATTTTGTATTTTGTATTTTTCCTGGTTTGTTTTTTTTTCTGGTTTTTTTATTCTGTTTTTTTGCTAATATGGAGATTTTCTCGCCCGGATGAACATGCGGGATGGCGTTTTAAGGTGAGACTTCATTTGGGTGGGTGGCAAAAGGAACATCTAAGGTTTCTGATAGTCCCTTTCTTTTTTATCTACTTTAATTAATTTCAGTGACTAGATAAAACAATGTCTCGCCTTCTAAGGTTGATGTTGAGACCTTCGTTTGTCAGCAGAGTAAACTACTCTTCAAAATACAAAAATGCTTATCAAAATCTACTTATTTCAAGAACTTCCTTGATGAAAAGGTACGCTTCAACTATTCCTTCTACTCAGGATTTAGCTGCATTGGAGAAAGAAGCTAATGATAACTTATCAAGTTCTTCACTTCAAGCAGCATTTTACAGATCTTTATTAGATGCAAGTTACCCTCATATTGTTGTTTCAAGATTCGAAACTCCAGGAATATCGACTGATACAGATTGTAATAAACTATATCTTGAAGCTTTATTAAAAATGGGTAATAAGGAAAAGGCAGAATCAACTGCTAAGGCTCTTGGTGTCCCTTTACCTGATTTATCACAGCCTAAAATCGAACCTTCAGCTAATGACAAAACACAAAATACTGGAACAAAAGCAGATCCAATTCATGTTATAGTTACTGAAACTTATTGGATGTCGATATCAAAATGGATTAAATGGTTAATTCCTTTGGGTTTGGTTTCATATGCAGTTTATTATGGTTTTAATTTATTATTAGAAAATGGTTCAATAGTAAAAGGTGCATCATCAGATGATAAATCTGTTGAAGTAACTGATTCAGATGTTAGATTCACTGATTGTAAAGGTGTTGATGAAGCCAAAGCTGAATTAGAAGAAGTTGTTGATTTCCTTAAAGATCCTTCAAAGTATGTTAGTTTAGGTGCTGAATTACCAAGAGGTGTCCTTTTAACTGGTCCACCGGGTACTGGTAAAACTTTATTAGCTAGAGCAACTGCAGGTGAAGCAGGTGTTCCATTCTTTTTTATGTCTGGCTCGGAATTTGATGAATTATATGTTGGTGTTGGTGCTAAAAGAGTTAGAGAATTATTTACAAAGGCAAGAGCTAGAGCACCTGCAATTGTTTTCATTGATGAATTAGATGCAATTGGAGGTAAAAGAAAATCAAGAGATCAAGCTTATGCTAAACAAACTTTAAATCAATTATTGGTTGAATTAGATGGTTTCTCTCAAACTGAAGGTATCATTATTTTGGGTGCAACAAATTTCCCTGATTCTTTGGATAAAGCGTTAACAAGACCTGGTAGATTTGATAAAATTGTACCTGTTGATTTACCTGATGTTCGTGGTAGAATTGAAATTTTAAAACATCATTTGAACAAAGTTTCATTAGCTAAAGATGTTGATGCATCAGTTATTGCAAGAAGTACTACTGGTATGTCAGGTGCCGCTCTTAAAAATTTAGTTAATCAAGCAGCCTTACATGCGGCTCAAATTAGTGCTTTAAATGTTACTATGAGTGATTTGGAATGGGCAAAGGATAAAGTTCTGCTGGGTGGTGAAAGGAAAACTATGGTAATGACTGAAGAAACTAGAAGAAATACTGCTTATCATGAAGCTGGTCATGCAATTGCTGCAATGTTTACAGATGGTGCAACACCTTTATATAAGGCAACGATTTTACCAAGAGGTAGAGCTTTAGGTGTTACATTTCAATTACCTGAAATGGATAAACATGACATTACAAAACAAGAATGTTTTGCAAGACTGGATGTTTGTATGGGTGGTAAAATTGCTGAAGAAATGCTTTATGGTCCAAGCAATGTCACATCAGGATGTTCATCTGATTTATCAAGTGCAACTGGTATGGCCAGAGCTATGGTTACAAGTTATGGGATGAGTGATAAAGTGGGACCTGTTAAATTAAGTGATAAGTGGGAAACTTGGTCACCAAAATTGAGAGATTTAGCTGATCAAGAAACAAGGGATTATTTAATTGAATCAGAAAAACGTTGCAGAAAATTATTAAATGATAGACGTGTTGAATTAAAACGACTAGCAGAAGGTTTATTAGAATATGAGACTCTTAATAAGGAGGAAATTGAAAAAGTTGTTAAGGGTGAAAAGCTTGATAAATTAAAGGTGATAACTAATAAAATCATTAAAGGTCCAACAACTAGACAAGAATATGATATTGCTCCTGAAGAAAGCGGTGCACAACCTTTAAGTTCAGCACTTGGAAAAGAACTATAATACTAAAAAAAATTACTTAATGTTTACGATTCTTGTTATATAGTTTACTTTATAAAAATAAAAATTAAAATTAAAGTAAAAAGCATTTTGGCAAAGATAAACTAGATGGTTTATTGTGTAAAGGGGAACGATGAGGCAAATGAACTTATATCTGTTGATTCAACGGGGTCTAGTTTCTCTGTATGATCATCCATGTCCTGGTCTGCATCATCGACATCACTAAATTCAATATCTTCTTCCAATTGATTAAACCTTTCAGCTTCTTTCTCATCATCTGAATTTTCAATTGGATCGTCTGGATCTTCACCATCCATTTCATTTTCACTCTCTTCGTCAGTTTCTTCAATAAGTTTTCTTTTCCTAACTAATTCAGTAATTTTCTTTTGTTTCAAAGTTTTCTTTTCTTCAACTTGTTCATCAACAAGCTCACCTGTTTGGACTAAAACTTTTTTGAACATATCACCTAAACAGTCAGTATTTTTGGTGATACGAAAAATCACATTTTCATTTTCAATTAATCCTAACTTACAAACAAGTATCAACTTAGCACCTAATTCACAAACGTAAAACTCATAAACACTAGAATCTACATCATCAGAATTGACACTATAGTTTGAAAAATTAACATCTTCATTTTCATCTCTCTCAATCTTATCTTGAGTTCCCAGTATTTCAGCATACTGGAATTCTCTAATACACCATACCTTAAGTATTCTTGCAACAACGGTATGGTTAATACTTGAATCGATTAAGTTGATAATATCGTCATCCTGTCCAACAACATGACTAAATTCCGCTTTGAATGCATAAATAGAAAGAATATTATCAAGATAGCTTATAGTAATATCTTGAATCACGTCCAGTGATAGCAATCCCTCATCTGGACTGATACATTTCAATATAGAATGTTGAATTTTGCTAATTGTAATAATTGAAGATGAATCTGATTCAGTTTGTTCTTCATAAATTTTATGAAGTGTTTGATTAAGATATGAGTTGAAGATGTAAAGAAAGGTTGATATTTCTGAAGCCGAGTTTGTATTGTTCATAGATCGTATATGGCTGTCGTAAAATGATTCCGAATAAGCATTTAAACCAATTCTTAATTCTTCTAATGAATTTCTGTTAATTGATTTGTTATGGGAAAATATGAAAATTTTGTTCAAAATATCAATTAATGTTTTTGAATTTGATTCAAGCTCCGTAGAAAGATTAATTTTTAATTCAGTAAACACAGAATCGACTTGTGAAATAAGGTCCAATTCTTCAATATTAATAATTTTTAAAAGTTCAATGTACTGGAATGTGATGGAATCAAAATATATAGATGTTGATATTTCAGTTGTTTTGAATGTTGGAAAATTAATAACAAGAAAGTATCTAAGAAGCTGAGCAACTGTATTTTTTAAATCCTTATTTTCATTTTGATACTTTAATAAATTAACAGTTATTTGAATAATAACTTTTATTTTCTCAATATCTGCATGAAAATAATTACATATCGTTGATAATTTTTCAACGATTTTGGAAATAAAATGTGTACAATCCAAATCTGTAGATTTTGCACCTCTGATTGATGGAAATAGAGCCTTATAAGATGGGTGTTTGATTCCTTGTGAGTAGATCGCTGTGGCCCCGTTAATCAAATTCAATAGCAAATATTGAAGTTTGGAATCAAGTTCAAAAGATTTTCTAATTGAATCTGAAATTTCAAATGCTGTGAAATCAAAATTAATGTAAGAAAGCAATAATTCAAGATTCTTATTTGTATCATTGTATGTTTTTAATGAATAAATAACTTCAAAAATTCTTTCAAACTTTGAAATTTTAGAATTATTTGGCTTTTTTTTAATTTTATTTGTTGAATAGTGATTAATGTAGTATTCATAAGAATCAGATAAAACCTTTAGCAAAGTTTTAATTTTTAAAACGTTTTTTGAATTAAATGGTAAAATATCGTTGACTTGATTATACTCAATTTCATCAGTTTCAACTAATTCCATAACTTGGGCGTTTTCAACCTTGGAAATTAATTTAGCAATTTCTTTGAAAAATCTTGGTGGATTAAGTTTTGATCCATAGTATGGATAAATTGTATCTTCATTATCAAGAAAAATCAAACTTGTAAGTCTTATATTATCATCTTCTTCAAGATATCCTTTGTCAATGATTTCATTAAGTAATTGTAAACAATTAATCCTGGTGTTAAAATCAGTTTCATAAATAACAATTTCAATTAATTTATGTTTAAAATATGATGTGAATTGGCGCAATGCTGCAATTGTAACTCGTTTTTTGTAAAGTTTAATTAAGACTTTAAAAACTTCACATCGAATATTAGAATCTTGATCTGTTAATAACCAACCAAGATACCTGAGATAAGAACTTTCAAAAAACATTTCAGGATATTCTTCAATCCATTCACCTAATGAAACAATGCACTTCAATCTAATCTCACTTGCAACATCTCTATATCTATGAACAAACAATGTATTAAAAAAGTCACCAATCAAATTATCGATGACATTTTTCTGGCGTTTATATAAATCAACATTATTTTCAATCACTTTGATTCTTTCACTTGCAGAATCAACTTGTCTTTTCAAATTTCTATTTTTATTACCTCTATTTTCAATTAAACTTTTCAAACTTTCATTTTCTTTCTTCAATTGTCTTAAAAATTTATCAATAAAGTTTGAAATATTAACTGAGAGTTTACATAAGACAGATTGAATTGTTAAACCAAATAACGTAGAACTGTACCTTAATGCTCTTATATTAGACGTTGACATTGCACCAATCCATTCCAACAATAATTGAATGAATTGATCATCGTCTTCATATAAAATACCAGATTCACCAGCTATTAATATAATTGACGAAATAAAAGCCAATGCATTATTAGGATATTCTTTCCAATCTTTATTTGAACGAATTGTTGAAAATAGCATTGGAAATTCATGGTATTTTTGTCTAGCAAAAAGAGTTTGGATTTCATTGACGGTTTCCTTTGCATTATCTGTATTGATAACATCATAACGACTCAACTGTGCGATACAGCCAGAAGATCTCAAAATAAAGTTAAGAAAATCTTTTAATGCATCAAATTTAGTGTTCATGTCCATAGTAATAAAGTCATCAAACCAAGATTGAGCCAAATCTGATGGTGATAAATCTTCGTTACTCAAAGTTTGAAAAATTGGATTTTCAATATAATTTTCAACATCATCAATATTAGAAATAATTGAATTATTTTTCTTTTGTTTTAGATTTTTAGTGTTCCTTTTTTGCCTTTTTTTGGATGGTTGGAAATCATCATCTTCTGATTGTGATCCATCATCTGAATTTGGGAAAGCTGTTGACGCGTCGTAGTCAATAGTCTGTTGTTTCCTTGTGGAATCACGCATCCTCATTTTAGTTTTGGAGGCGAGCATGACAGTGGTAAAGGAGAGATGTAATTTGGGCTAATTACTTGGTCAATTAGGTCAACCGAAATACAATAGTACCAAAGAAAACATGTTTATCAACACTGAGCATTTTGCCATCTCTAGCGTTACGCGTTTTTAAATTTTGGATCGTGAGAGTAAATTTTATTTAAACTGAATAAATCAAGACATGACAAAATAAATAAATAAATATGTAGACACAGTACTATATACGAATCTAATGTAAAGCGGTAGTTAAAGCTTCTAAAACTTCGACTTCAATAGAAGCTTCAGCAGCAATTGTTTCATCAGAAGAAGCAGCGTTCTTTTGAGCTTCAGCTAAAAGGGTCTTTGCAGTTGCTGCATCAAAGGAATCTAATGGGAAAGCTTCAACAGAAGTGATAGCAATCTTAGAGTCTGGTAAAACGTTAACAAAACCACCAGAAATGAAGTATTTAGAAGAAGTTGCACCTTCGAAAACTTCAACGACACCTGGCTTTAATTGTTCAACAATTGGAACGTGATTTGCTAAGATACCCATATCACCAGAGACAGCTGGAACATTAACTTGAGTAACTTCCTTGTTCTTGAAAATGGTCTGATAAAAAAAAGAAAGAAAGAAATGTTAGTATTTTGTGTTTCTGATTCAAAAATAGGTTCCAAATTTTGAAAAATCATCGTAGCCAGAATCTAATGGGAACAAATTAAAACTAATCAAATCAAAAAAAATGGTGTTTACGCTAATAACAACAGAACTTGTTAGCTGACTTGAAATAATATTCAACATGTTAAGTAATTTCAAAAATATTTTTTCATGCCCTTAAGAAAACAAGTGGAAAACAAACCGGTGCCTATTACATCGTCTATCTGATTAATTTGCATGTACTCTCGTAATATTCTGCTAGCTCAAAATTGTATCATCATTGGAACATCTTAAAACAAATGCTGACTCTTGTATACATACATCATGTGGCATAGAGAAGGATAACTTTAAAGCGTTAGCAGCTTCTGCATATGATCTAACACCAGCGATTCTGTTGACCTTGGTGGCGGTTCTGAGGGTTTGTCTGAACATTGTGCTGTGTAGTTGGCTACTTGTAGGAGTCCCTTATATTACACTTCAAAGTTCTAACACCTCAAGTTGCCCTCAACAAAAAGTTGCCCTTTTCCACGGCCAATGAGCGAAATTGGAAAATGGCACAAGTAGAATGTACATATTTTTATCCACCCGTTGTGTGCCGCGGCGATCGACGCCGCGTCCAAGACATCAGTGCTGACGTAAGCAGGGAAGCAGAGGCATGGAACAGAAGGTATTGAAATTAAAGTGCTAAAGAAGAAATTCAAATATGTAACGAATTTGACTTAAAGTTTGGATAAAGTTCAACAGGATATCAACTGCATCTATGCAAAATGCATTAGTGAATGCGGCAGACAATGTTTTTGTCACATCCGCCAAAATATTAGATACTCTGACGTACCGATTTTCAGACACAGCAACTAACATGAGTGTTCCAAATAATACAGATACTTTAATTGCGCCATTGACGGAACAATTGGCCAAAGAATATGCCAAATTCAATCAAGTTTTGGATGATTATGCATTGGATGTAAAGAATTGTAAACATTTGATTGAAAGTTTCAGGATTAAAAACGAAAAAGAAAATCTGATAAAACAGGAACAAGAATCTGAACGTTTAAAACAGGAACAGGAACAAAAAGAAGCACAGAAAGAAGTACAACAGGGAAGTGAACATCAAATAAAGACGCAGGCACCGCAAAACAATGAAGATGGGACTGAAAATCAAAATCAAAATCAAAATGCAAATGTTGACGTTGATGTTAATGTTAATGTTGATGTTGATGACAATGATAACGATGATTTAATGCTTGATTTAGATTTAGACAACTTTAATTTTGATGGTTCAAATGGTGATATGACCAACTTTAACTTTGATGATTCTGTAGTAGACCAGCCAGTGAAACAGGTGACTCAAAATCTACAGCAGCAGCAACAACAACAACAAATACCCAAAGATTCTAACCAACCTTCACGATTTCAGACCACAAGTAATGCTACTGCTGGATCAGAAGATTACCTTACGTTTGGGCAAGATGAAGATCTGGCTGATTTGAACCTTGACTTCTTGCAAGGCGGCGAAATGGGCGATTTAATTGATACACAAGGCGGTAACGATATAAACATTGATATCACTCAAAGTAAAAATGAAGATATGGAACAGTTGTTTAATCAATTTGATGACATGGTAGGTAATGATGATATGTAACGCTTTTGTAAAATTAATTTGAATATGTTATTTTTTTTATTTTTTTTTATTTTTGAAAAACTAAGATAATTTAATTTAAGCAGCTATTAAATAGCTCTTTATATTACATGTGTATATGTTTATATATAAAAAAATGTAAAACTCAAAGATATTATTAATTATATAAAGAAAAAATTATGAAGAATATAATGTTTATTTAGTGAATCTAGTACAACAGCCAGAGGATGGAGTGCTTTCAAAAGCAAGTCTTGAAGTTGAATCAGTTAAGGACTTGATTTCTTGGTTACCTGCCTTCTTTGCTTCAGAAGTGGTCATTGCGTGAGATGGTGCAATATCTAATGCAGGGTTTTCAAGGAAGAAATGTCTTGGTCTTAACATAAGAGTAATTGGTTCAGCAGGCATTAATGGGAAATCTTCTGGAGCTGGGAAATGGGAAATACCGAAAGTGTGGTAAACTAAAATATCAGTATCTGTAATTTCATCTGAACCATCTCCAATCCACTTTCTCATACCAATGTTACCATCACCAGACCATTGTGGAACATGGTCACCAGATGGGTAAAGTCTGTCTTCTTCATATTTGATAACTTGCATAGTGTTGTGTGCCCATGGAGCTCTCTTGTAAACTAAAGAACCTGGCTTAGCAAATAATGGAGGAGTTTGGAATGAAACTAACTTATAAGATGCTGGCTTACCAGAATATTCATTGATTTTCTTAGGGTTTAAGATATCCCAGGTTCTACCATTTTCAGCTTGGGTTAAAGATTCCTTAACGGTCTTGAAAACCTTGTTCTTTGCGTAGAAACCATTACCGTATAAGTTATCTGGGGAACCAAGTGGAGCTTCAGCTGCAGAACCATCAGAAACAGCAACAGAGTTACCATCACCATCAATTCTTGGGTGAATTCTTAAAGCGAATAAATGTTGATGGTTGTGAGCATTAACATTTGGATAAACTCTACAACCCCATGGACCAACCTTTTCTCCGGAAGCATCATCAACAACGAAAGTGTTTAGTATACCAGTTAACTTAATGTCTAATCTGATAGCACCATCTTGTAAGAAGTTCCAGTAGATACAATATTCATAGTTTGCAGCAGTGAAAATTTGAGAAATGATTAATCTGGTAGCTCTGGTAACAATAGAAGTTGCAAATGCATCTCTGAAATCAGAATGCTTGTATAATAAACCATCATCTTCTTCGTGAATACAAACAGCATGCTTAACAGTGATTGGTTCACCCGCTCTGTCAGCGAAATGAGCATCTAAGTAGTGAATAACACCCTTACAATCACAACCTAAAGATAATGGGTTAGTCATGTAACCAGCACCATATTCACCAATATCTAAAGCGTGCTTTCTTTGATGTGGGAAATCTGGAGAACCATATGGAACAATCATTTCAGATAAAGAGATTCTGTGGAAGATTGGTCTGTTGTTACCGTGATCGTTGTAGTGAATATCAGATAAAACAATACCTTCTCTGTAGTTGAAACCAACGTGGAAGTTGAAGTTGTTCCAGGTCATTAAGTTACCATCCATCTTGAAGGAGACACCTTCTGGTTGAGTAACATTAATTGGGGTTAAACCATCTCTCATAGCACCATACTTCTTGATCATATCCTTTGGATAGAAGTTAGCATTTGGAGCCTTAGAGACTTGTCTTCTTCTGTTTGGAATATCAATGTAAATAACCTTCTTTTCTTCGGTATCAACAATTGGACAGAAATCTAAAGGATGAGAATATTGAGAATCATCTTCGTCAGATCTGTAGTAAAGTAATGCTTGTTGTAATCTTCTGGAAGCACCCCATCTTTCATCATAACCAATAGTCCATGGATCACAGTAGACTTTGTGCATTTCTTCAGCTGGAACACCAATTAAAGCACATTGTGCAATAACATTTGGATCATTTCTGATGATTTCTTCAGTACCAACTAAATCTTCAACAGTTAAAATTGGTTGGGAGTTTGCTAATGGTTGGACGGATAAGACTTGCATGTTGACTAAATCAACTAAACCATCCTTAACACCTGGAACACCTTGTTCTAAGATAACGTAGTAGACAATTCTTGGTGGTAATGCGCCTTTGTTTTCCTTCCATTCAAGATATGCCTTCTTGGTTGGTTCCTTTAAGGTAACAGTGTTGAAAGAAATGTTTCTACCAGCGAAATATTCCTTAATGATAGTAGTAGCTGCCTTAATTTCATTGATAGATAAAGGATCTAATGGATGTGCTGGTGCTGCTAATGGAGCAACAGAAGCCTTTGCTTGTTTTGCAATTTGTTGTAATCTTTCCATTGTTTGAGGATTGATAATTTTTTCTTGTAGAACCAAAAAGAAAAAACTTAGAAGACACACATATAACTTAAAATCAATTGTGTAGTTTCTGCCTGTATTTATAAGATTTCAATCATCGCAACAGGAATAGACCTTGGTGTCTTAGCCAAGCCGCCAAATTTCATTATCAGCTTGCAATGCGCAGCGTCTTTCCTAATCCAGTAATGTTGTCCGCATTTTTGAATTGTAACTGCCATATCCGGTAACTGGTTCCATAATGCTGATAGTGCCGGATTAGGAAGGTTGAAACACCCGCCGGTTCAGTGGTTCCACTTGATATTGCGAAACAACTCATCGAGGGGTTGCATTGAAGGGCTAACCCTACTGCAGCCTGTCAAGTGTGAAAAAATATCCGATAATTTTCATTAATTATATGAAATAGGTTAAAGATAGCCAATATAGATAGCCAATATAGATATCCAATGTGGAAAGTGAATTACTTGCCTAATGCAAATTAAAATTAAATGCAGATATCCACGGAGAAATCGATTGATAACTGACTAGTCTATGTGGATATCTATTAGATTAATTAGGCGTTAGAGGGTGTAATGATGGGAGATGGGAATCCATGTATCTAAACGATTACCCCAAACGGTAATTAAAAAATACCGAGACAAATTTTTCAAATTTGACTTGAAAAGTTAAAAAAATAAAGGGGTCAACTGGGAATTGAACCCAGGGCCTCTCGCACCCAAAGCGAGAATCATACCACTAGACCATTAACCCTTTTATTGATTTTAAAAGAGAAGTCTTGTTTCTAGCTGTAGTTTAATTTTAGGCTTTAGTCTAAAAAATAATTTTGTTTTTTGTAAATAAATGAATTGATCAATAAAAACTAAAAATTAATGCAGAACAAATCTGCAAGATTATATAATTTATTAAACAACTAAGACACCAATATAAATGTGTTATAAACTAGCAACGTTTACTTGAGAGTGTGTTCCAATGTTTATAGATTGTGGATTATTTATCATGAGCGTTTAATATTATTTTAATAAAAAACATATTTTATATATTCAAGCTCAATTATGTCTAGGGACAACGGCTCTTCACACATATATATACTTACCGTTTGCCAATATTCCTATAAATAGTTTGATCTTTATAAAATTACACATGCATATTCACATTTTTCAGCCATCATGTCACATAACTTATATATGTTTCATATTCATCATTCACATTCTCCAATTCTCTGTTGTCGATCGGTAATTTCAAATTGGTCTGCAATAACCAGATTAGATATAATCGACAATTCCTTTTTTTTTAATTTAATGATCCTACCAACGCCAAAAAAATGCCAAAGAAACGCTTAGAGTGACTATACGGTTATTGGAATACAACTCACAAACGTCAATAGAATCTAATATTGTTTGATTTTATTTGTGGTATACTTGGGCAAAAAACGGTGGTCTACAGCAATCATTGTACTAACTATCATAGGTACTCCATAATATACAAAATGCCATGTTCAACACGGTTTTTGTCTAAAGCGCTGTGAAAACAGCGCATGTTCCAACTAACCGAAGCTGCTTTATATGGAACATAAAACAACATTACAAAGGCCAGTCGGCACTGCATATTGTTAACTAACCACCCAGCTTATTCAAATACATTTGTACGGCAAAATATAACATCCAAAGAATAGTTTATGTGACACGACGAATATTGAACCGTCAATATGCACTGCAAGCTTTCGTTAAGATATTTCCTAAACTAAACAAAAGAAAACCGCCATGATATACTATCCTATAAAATTTTCTGTCTTTTGTCACACAGCTAACTGCTGCATGTACCATAAAGCTCCCAAAGCTCCCAAACCACCCAATGCCAGCAATATTAGTTGGAGGCTATAAACAGGCCTGATCACGTGACCAAAAAAAGAAACGGCTTGCCGGAACGGGGACATATTTTTTTGACATATTTTTACGTCAAAGCGGGGCTCAATTTTAAACGAAGATTTTTAACCCCGCTGACGATTGAGCATTTGAAATGACCAAAAATAAGGCAAGATCCCGATTTTTGCATAATTAGAAAAAAGGTTTCTTTATGAGCTTTTCAGAGTTTTTGATGTAGTTTCTTTCTTTTTTTCTTTATACAACTAACGTTTTAATGGAAACACTCTCATTATCACACTTTCACGATAACAATATATTTGAAAACAAAAACTCTTGTACGCCATCCGAAAAAGAAAATTCACATAACAATGCTGTTGACATTTTTTCTTCATGCTCAGCACCCATACTATTCCCGTTTTCTCCTGAAATCACAGAAAAAATTATAGGTTATGCATACTATATGGACTCGCCACATGTCATTAAAAGTACAGGAGACCACATTAATAGTAAAATTCAAATTTCGTCGTCTGCTAAAAATACAATCAATGGCCGATTTTCAAATTTGAAAAATTTGATGTTGGTGAATTCGGGCTTTCATTTCTTATGTTTACAATATCAATATAAGTATTGTAAGTTCATCAGATCCTTTAATTTCAGCAAGTTTTTACTAAATGTAATTAATAATGAACAATTGGGAAATTATGTTGAAAGTTTGGACTTTCAAGAATTCACAGCCGTTGGCTTGGGAAAATCTATTGAATCAATTTGTAAGATTCCGAATTTAACTAGTGTCACGTTACTTAAATGCTTAAAATTATGTTCAAAAAATTTAAAAAATTTATTATTAAATGAAAGTATCGACATTGATATCAATTTTGAAATTTTACAATATTTTTTCACCGATTTAACCAACCTGAAATCATTGGATTTTTGTGGTTCTTCAAATAATAAATTTATTGATTATTTTGATAACTTAGTAATCAATAAAGATATGATTAAGCTTGAAAACTTATCGTTTCATGAATGTTTAAATTTCCCAACAATTGCCTTTGATAAAATTTTACCCCATGTTCCTAATTTGAAAAAATTAGATTTGTCTCACACTCAAATAACAACCAAGTCTTTAATTTTATTTTTAAATTCAAATATTAGATTGACCCATTTATCTTTACGTAAATGCTCACAGCTTGGCACTATTACAGAATTTATTAAATTTTTAGAACATCCAGCGGTTTGTGGCAACAGAGAAGATGTTAACTTAGAAGAATTAGATGATGAAGGAACACTTTCAAAACCAATTCATAATCTACGTTGGCTTAATATTCAACACTGTTTTTCAAGTGATACATTAACTAGCGATAGACTAGATCAAATTATTAAAATCATTTCAAAAGGTGCACCTAATTTAAAATATTTAAATTTAAATGGTTATGCCAACTTAAATGCTAATCATATTAAAAATATTAGTGATAATTTACTTAATTTGAAAAGTTTAAGTATTTGTGATGTTAACCTAGATCCACGTGATATTAATGACCTAGCAGTTTTTGAAAATCTAAATAACATTCCAAATTTGAAATTCCTAGATATTTCAAACAGAATTTATAATTTTACTGGCTTAAGAAATTTAATCAATAGATTAAATAATATTGAAGTTTATGAAGTCAGACCACATTTAACAGATAATTTAAAACATGTCTTTCAAATCGATGAAGAAAATTGGAGAGTTTTCAATAACAGGGGTATATCTAGAAGATGCTGGATTCATAAATTAATTAATTTACAAGAGAATAAATATTATGACAATTATGAAAATGAAATTTCCGGTGGTAGATTGGTTGAATGGGATATTACCAATGGTGATTTAATTTATAATAAGATCAAAAAGGTCGATTGGTTAGGATTGGCATGTGTCAAAATCAATTGTATTGAAGATGAATTTAACAACACAACTTTGAATGAATATGATGAAAATTATGATAACGATTTTGGAAATGATCTTTCTGTTCGTGGCTTATATAAATATTATTCACTCAATGTTTGATTTCTGATTTACGTGGGTATTTTGGTAAATCTAGAGAAGAAGAATGTACACTGTAATTTATAAACACTTTTTTTGCATATTATCTGTATAATATAGTATATCTATGTATTTCATATTTCAGCCTGACTATTGGTGGAGACGTATAGAGAAAGAATAAGACCGAGTTAAATAAGCATGATATTTCCAGCAGCGTTCCGAAATAGGAAACTTCATATCAAAATTTTTTCAGGTTAAAAATTTATCAATAATTTTATGTTCAACCAAAGAAAGTTATGGCTAGATTTAACAACACAAGAGGCCAAAGTAGAAGCAAAAGCCAGAATCCAAGATCTGGAAGTGTGGGACGTTTTAAAAAATCAAACAAAAAGCCTAGTTTCTCAGATGTGGACTCAGAAAATTCCGGCCCAGAAATTGATGGATTTTATGATGAAGAAATAGACAGTGAAGGTTCAGGACCGGAAGAAGAAGATTTTTTCGAGAAACCAGCATCAAAAAAAATGAATAGTGGTAAGAAGAACAAGCATGCACCAAAGGAAACAAAAATTAGCAAAAGACCTGTTAGTGTTGTTCGTGATATACCGGGATTAGAAATTAAGAAAGATTACACAGGAGATGGATCAGTTGGTGAATTATATGCCAATAGAGATGTCAGATTTGATACAGCGTTAGGTAGATCTGTTGATTATGAAGTTGTGAGAAAGCAATATGCATTTTTAGACGAATATAGAGAAAAGGAAATTAAAGAAATGCAAATGGTACTTAAAGATAAAAAACTTTTAAGTAGAATGGATGAACATGAAGTGGAGGAATTGAAGTATAGATTACAGAGCACAAGGAGTAAGTTAGAAGCATTAAAGAAAAAAGATAAGGAAAAGGAAGCACTGAAGAATTATATAAAGGAGAATAAGAATAATGGAGGAAATGCGAAATTCTTAACTAGAGCTGAAAAGAGGAAGGTTGTTCTTGTTGATAGATTTGAAAGTATGAGCAGCAGACAAAAGACTAAGAGTATAGAAAGAAAGAGAAAGAGAAAGTTAGGTAAGGAAATGAGAGCTTTAGAATTTAGAGGTAGTAGGGATTGATTTAATTAATAAATCTTTTGAATTTTGCATAATTATTATTTACGAAATTTCTATATAATTTTTAGGTAAAATCAATTATTTAATCAGTTAATTTCAGTTTTGGAACAGCATCAGTGTTCTAAAATTTGAAGGTTACCAGTAATAACGACATTTTCAAGAATAGAGCCATTTGGAATATCAATTTTTTGACCATCGGAACAAACGATAATAACAGTACCTTTTAATTGAACACCTTTACCAAAAAACACGTTACCAGTAACTGTTAAATGATCCAATTCAATAATTTTTGGCATGTGAGAAATTCTTTGTTGGAAATTTGAAACCTTTTTAAAATGGGAGCCCAATTTAATCAATGGAGCACCACCAAATCTAGCAGGATTCATGACAAGGGTACCATGTTGTAAATTGAATAGATCTGATTTAACTAATAATAAGTCAGAACATGTTTTAACTGGTAAAAATCTAGATCTTGGGACAACGACACCATGTGCATTATTAAAATATCTAATTGCAGCACCGACAGCAGTTTCTAATTGGATAACATTAATATCGGAATTACCAACGGTAATTGATTTTTGATTTGGAATAATTTCTAATTGTAAAGAATTTGATTCAATTAATCTTTTAATTGCCCTTAAATTAATCCATAAATTGTTTGTGTTAAAATTTGTGAATTTTTTAATTGATTTAAATTCTTCGACATGATCTTTTGGAACTTGAGCAATTTCTAATAATCTAATTGAACCATCATAATTAATTAAAGTACCACCTTTAACATCTGCTCTAGTTTTATCAGTTAATTCCATGATATATTCAGATCCTGATTCAATCATGTGATTTAAAATTTTTGGATCAACAGTTGCACCTAAGTTATCACCATTAGAAACAAACAAGATTTCTTTACCTTCATCTAATAAGGAATCAAGAATACCTGATGATACTAAAGATTCAAACAAATCACCATGACCTGGTGGATACCACGCGTCTAATCTATCATCAACTGATTGAGGAACAGGTAATAAATTATCTTTGAAAATTCTTGGATATCTTGATTGATTGAAAGTTTTGACTGATATTCTATGCGATTGATACTTTTTAACAATCAATTCTGTATCTTTATCGGTGTTGAAAGAATTCATCAATAAAAGAGGCACATCAGTGTCATAGGTTTTATTTAAGAATTCAATTTGTCTAACCGATAAATCAAGGAAGGATTGGCCTTCTCTAACTTCAATGACTGATTTTGGACCAACACAACCCATTGAAGTACCTAAACCACCGTTTAACTTAAGAACCGCCAATTTAGAGAATGCAGAATCGTTACCTTGTGCATTTTCTTTCAATGTAGAGTAATGAACAACTTCATCTGCTGAAGGTGATCTAATCTTATCCCAATCAAGGGTTGTTGCAGACGACTTATCATTAAGATATCTTCTGAAAAGACCAAAGAACGAATCCATTTCGTTTTCAAACCGTTCCTTTTCTGCTGCATCTGTTTCCGGATGCACCGAATCCAGGATCGCATTAAGTGCGTTTCTCATCTGAGAAGCTGCAACATTAGAAGACGCATTTTCAAACGCAAAGGTAGAGAGAGACTTGTTGTGCTTTGACATGATTTTGGGACGCTTACACACTAATACACTGATACGCTGGACAAAACCCTTGAAAACTAAACATCCTTTAACGCAACTGCTTATTTGGCCAGTCTTATTTTCAACTTGGAACATCACCTTCGTTTGCCCCGCGCATTTGAAAAAACACCCTGTTTTTTCGTGTCTTGTTTTGCAATACGAAATAGTCAAAAGAGCCTTTGTGGCGTTGCTTTTTGAGTATTTGGGCGTTTCTTTTGTGCAGAGCCCAAGACAGAAGGTGTAATGGATGCATATACACGTTGGAAGAAAAACACACCATTATTGTACACGCAGCTGCATACATCGTCACTTCTGTGGCCGTCGTTGACGCTGGATTGGCTACCCGACGCGTCGAACTTAGAAGAAACACAATCGCAACATCGACTGGTATTGTCAACATATTCCAACGGACACAACTCTCCTGAGTCTATTCTATTGACGAGTACCAACCTTGTGGACACCACTTGTGGTGGGTGCAAAAACTTACAGAATTTCGACTATTCACAACTCAATCACGAATTCGTTTACTCTCTGCCCATCCAACAGCACCTGAAAAACTCTAAAGAACTTACCAAGGTTGCGGCCAGTGCCGACACGGCACTGGAAGAAACCGGGGCCAGCGGTAAAGTCAACAACTCGCTCGGTTTATTGCAGCGGATCCCACATATTGGCGACATCAACAGAATCAAACACTGTCCACAAAACCCAGACTTGATTGCAACGTCTTCGGACTCGGGACGAGTCCGTGTATTTGACAGAACAAAAAAGCCCAATAACTTTGAACCTAACAAGCCGTCAGAAGTGTGCGATATAATGCTGGATTATCACAGCTCCGAATCCTGGACGCTGGATTGGAACCAGCATAAATATGCCACTTTGGCTACGGCTTCTAACGACGGATCAGTGGCCGTCTGGGACCTACAGGCTCAATTTAAATCTCCACCCAAGAAGAAACTGTCCATTCAAAACGAAGAAGCCAATGGCTGCATCCTCAAGACTCCAAACAATACCATACCGGCCCACGACTTCGGGGTCAACGAGATCAAATGGATTGCCGACCACGACTCCCTCATCCTCAGTGTCGGAGAAGACTCCCAATGCAAACTCTGGGACCTTAGAAACCCACACAGCTCCTCTCTCGTTCGATCTCTGTCCGTCCCCAATCAATCCGATGCTTTTAACACCGTGGACGTCAACCCATTCCAGACCTTCCAGTTTACTACTGGTACTTCCACCGGCCACATACATACCTTTGATTTTAGAAACTCCTCTGGTCCTGTTGCCTCTAACACCTCCACACACACAGACTCTATAACGGCTACCAAGTATTCTCCTCATACGCCCAACACTTATGCCACCTCTTCTACAGATGGCTCGGTAGTGGTATGGTCTAATTCTAACCCTGTTTTCGTACACAGAGGGCATCTCCTTGCCGTCAATGACGTTTCATGGTGTCCGTCTGTCCCCAATACACTTGCATCCTGCTCCAACGACAACTCAGTCCATGTCTGGCAGCCTGTTTATTAGTATATTAGTGTATTAGTGAATTAGTGTATTGCTACACTACTCTATTAACGAATTGCTATATTACTTGTTTAATGTTTTAATGTCTCACTATATTACTATATTACTGTATTGTTGTATTACCATGTTAACGTTTTACTGTATTACTGTATCACCGTGTTAATTTCTTACAGTATTACTATATTACCATATTACCATATTACTATATTACTATATTACCATATTACCGTATTACCATATCACAGTATTACTACATTATTGTATTACTGTATCAGAGCATTACCATATCACAGCATTACCATATTACTATATTACCATATTACAGACCTTCTTTTGGGCGCTGAGCCGCGGCCGCGGCTTCGACATGTCGAACACGTGAAGCACGTGAAGCACGTGGCTGCTTTTGCCAGTGCCTGGTCTTTGTTGGCACAAGCACAGGCACAGGCACAGGACAAACACAGCACAAGTACCACAAACACAAACGATGCTCTCTGCAAACTCCAAGCGGTTCGTGATCTGCGCCGGTGTGGCGCTGTTGATGTTTGCAGCACTCAGCATGACGCCAGCAACGCAGCGGAAATCGCTTTTGAAGCCCATCAAGGCGTTGTATTCTACAGACGAGGAAACGGAACAGGTGGTGGACCTGTCGGACGCCAACAAGGTGATAGTCAAGCCGGCGGACGCCAAGAAAGACCACCTGAACATCCAGATAGACTCGATGCACCCAGGCCAGGTCATACCGGTAGACAACGAAGAAAAAAACAACGAAGTCGATAATTTGGACTTCAAGGATACAGATATAGAAGACGAGAAAATCGAAGAGATCTTGGACTCTGCTCCTCTATAAGGGATGGGACCGGGGAAATGAGAAGATGAAGACGGATGTGGATGGCGATGTGGATGCGAAATCAAGAATATGAATATATATATATATATATAGAAGTATGAATCTATAAATATCTCAATAGGAATATGAAAACAAGAATATGAAAATAAAATTATAAAATTATAAATACATAAATACATAAATACATATATACTTACAAGACCTTATACTTTTTCTGCACCACTGAGACGAACAGCTGCTCCGTATTTTTGTAACTTGGTTAATAACGCATCTCCTGATTTAATCAGTGTTTGATATTGAACATTTCTGTTATCAAACTTGTTGGTTTGAATTATACCGTCAACTTTGTCAATCACGCAATTCAATTTTTTATTTGGAATGAACTTGCACAAATCATTATCAAGAAATTCAACACCGACTTTGAATAACGATGCCATGGATTTAATTGATAATGAACTATAACTTTCCAATAATTGGTTATATGCACGGCAACGGATTTCTCGTAAATAAAAATTAGCATGCTCAAATAAATATTTATCCTTAGTCAAAATTAAATCGTTAGTTTCTAATAAAGATTCAAAAAAGTCTTCATATTTGGTTGAATGGATTGACTTGATTAAATTGAAAATTGGCATCAAATCATCACAGTTTGAATTGATTGATAAAATATCTGGACTTTCTAGTAATTTATTCTTTAAATCTTTTCTATCAAAGACTAGTGCACCACAAATTAATGAATATTTGGCAACATTTTCATATGTTGTCAATTCAGTGGATGTAAAAGTTGACAATGATTCAGTTAATAATTTGGAAGCTTCTTCAAAATTTCTAATTGACATTAAATAGATACCGCTATATGTTTTATATCTATTCCTTCTTTCCCAATCTCCACCTTTCTCAATAAATTCATTAGATTTATCAAGATATTTTTTAATAAATATTAGATCATTATAAAAGAATCCAATTCTTGAAATTGTTAAATATAAATCAATCTTACTACCTGTACTTGGAGCAAATTCAATAGTCTTCAACAATGTACTTTCTGCATTATCTTTATCTCCAATAATTGCATAATATTCACCTAATTCAGTCCATTTCTTTAAAATATCAATTTCAGATTCATCTTCTTTATCTAATTTTTCAATTTCTTGTTTGATTGTGGCAATTTTAGCACTACTATCCTTAAATAATTGATCATATAAACTTTGGTCCCATTCTAATCCATTTAACTTTAAATCGTAGTATAAATAGTGATAATATGACGACATAGAATCTTCTTGGATGCTTGTTAAAATTTCATTGATTAATTTCTCATTCCCAGTTTCTTTTTGTGCAAGAAACACCTTTTGGGAAAGCTCATAATTAGGCACCGATTTTTTCGTCACGGTTTCTGATGACATCGTTGTTATATGGTTCGACAGTAACCTGTTCAAAGGAACAATTAATTTGCCACTCAAAAATTGTTGATTTCAATCAACACAACTCTTCCGCGTCAAACGATTTCAATCCAGCTCTTCTTAAACTTAGTTGAATTTTGGGAATGTTACGTTAGAAGGTAAAAAGGTACAAAGGAGGTCATGGATTTGGCCGTTAAAGAGATCAACACAAAACTTCACGATGTATCTGTGTTAATGCATTTATATAGTTATAACGATGATGCAAAGAGTATGAGTATTTCAGATTTATCAGATGAAATTGAGTTGGATATTTCCCATTTGGAATTTATTCAACTACCTACATTACCACCGAATCCAACGAAGGAAGAAGTAGAATATCAGCTGTTTAAAATTAAAGAAAGATATACTGATTTGCGTTTGTTGTTCAGAAGCAAGAAAATCGAGGAGAAGCAGAAACATTTAGATTTATTGTATTATAAATCGTTTGATAAGTCTGAGCTATTAATTGAATCGGGAAAAGACGCAGAAACCGTGAATGTTGAAGGTAAATACTATGGATCTATCAATGATGATCAATTGGAAGAACTATCGGCACAAGAGAAAATGTTGCAAGAAAATTCCAAATTAACAGATAAACTACAAAACGTAAACGCAATTCTAAAATCTACTATACTTGCAGGGGAAATGAATTTAAATGATTTAGAAAGCTCTACTAAATCAATATCCAATCTATCAGACAGTTATGAGATTTTCGGCAATATATTGAATAAGACAAACTATTTAGTAAAAGAAATTAACAAAGCAAGTAAGAATGAAAGAATAATGATTTATAGATCAATTTATTTTTTTATAGCTGTTTGTTGTTGGATTCTTTGGCGACGAATATTCAAAAGGCCAGTGTTGTTATTGATTTGGTTAATTGTTTCACCCTTAAAAATGATGTTTTGGGGAACTAGCAAAACTACCATAACTACACCTGTCATATCATCAACACTTGCAGCAACATCAACTAACACAGTAACAACTATAATTGAGGAGATACTTTCAAAAGATGAGTTTTAGTTATATACAGTTTTTTTTAAATAAAATTACATACATACATACATATATATGAATATGGGTCCCATAATTTGTAGTTTAATAATCATCCCCTCTAGAAACAACTTCTTTTCTTGTTGGTTGTAGTAAAACTGTATGTTCATATTGTGCGGTATAACAGCCTTTTATATCAACTAATGGTGGATGTTCAGTAACAACACCTTCTCTAACCAAAGAGTTCAAAGCAAGCAAATATTTTTCTTCTCCAATTCTATCTAGATATCTTCTACAAAATGGTAAAGTACCAAAATTTGCATCAATTGTAGCTAACAATTTTCTAGCCCTGTCTAATCTGATATTAGCACCAGGTGGTTGCTCAAATGCCTTCATATAATGAGAACATTCACCACTTTGAACAACATAACCCTTACCTGTTGAACCAAAAGTTTCAATTGCAATAGTATCAAATTCTTCAAGCTTAGTTGTATCACCATTTTTAACAATTGGAATCGATTTACCACCATGAATACGACGGTTGAGGATATTATGACCATTTAAATTTCTAATACATTTGATAGGATAAACTTTACCATCCAATTCAATTTCATGAGATTCCATTACCTCTTCAACTGCTTCACCTATATCGGTTAATCTAACATCTATACCTGCAGTTTTGATACCAGTATTGGTCGCTTCTTTCACTGCATTTAATAATGGATCATATTTTGGATTAAAAGTATGAGTAAATGCACAATCAATTATGTATCCATCAACATGAACACCAAAATCAACTTTCATAACATCATCATATTGTAATACAACTGTATCACCTGCATTTGGAGTATAATGCGCAGCACAATTATTTAATGAGACACCGGTAGGAAATCCCATACCTCCTTGAAGTGAATCATTAGTACCGGACATAGCTCTAACCTGATTTTCAATCATTTCTGCAATCTCAATCATACTCATACCAGGTTTGATGTTTTCTTTTGCATATGTACGAGCTCTTCTGTGAATTTCTGCACCTTTACGGAACTTATTCCATGAAGCCATAGCTTCCTTAACATTCAAATCATTACGTACTTCTTCATCTGTTGTACGCTTAATATTATAATCTTGAAATTCTCCGGCTGGGAAGGTACCGTTGAATTCTTTGTTAATACAATGTTCAAAAACTGCCTTCTTCTTCTTGCTCTTCTTCTTCTTCTTTTTCTTTTTATCTCCGGACTCAACGATGGGACTTGCACCAGTCTCTTCTACGTTTCCATCAACCGGAGTATCCTTAATTTCTAAGTTTTCAACCTTTTCAGCTAACTGTTCTGACATAGTTGTTTATCACCAAGCGTATTTTACAAGAAAATCAAAAGGTTTTCACTATCAAAATTAAATGTTATAAAAGAGCTTCTCCATTTTTGATGTCGCTCAAAATTTTCATTTTCCAAAATCAAGACATGAACGACATTGATAGTATCGTCTTCTCTAACAGCAAGCATGCTTTCCAGAACCTACAGACTCAGTACCGTTTTTGTTAGAAACAACTCACAACAAGCAACCAATGCCATCAACTCTCTCAAGGCAGAAAATGCAGCAAAAAGTGCATCTTCACAAATGAACAATTTGATCAACGAAACATTAGGAAACAACTCAACAGGTTCATTCTATTCTAATAAAAGAACATTCCAGCCATTATCCAATACCGAACCAGATCCATATGATTATGCAACAAGACTTGTAGTCACAGATAAATTAGCAGGTCGTTCTGTGAATGTCACAAATAAAGATTTAGATAGATCAATTTACCAATTGGATTCACTTGCTAAATCTTCCAAATTAAGAGAAATTTCCGCATATCAAAGATTCTATACAAAACCTAACAAGAGACGTTTGGCTAAGAAAATTGCGAATCGTAAAAGAGTCTTTGAATCTGGTATTGCTAAGTTATTTGAAGTGGTTAGAGACGCTGTTAGAAAAGGTTATTAATTTTAATCAAATCCCTGTATATATATATATTAGTTAAAAAAATATAGTTTTAATCTAGATTACTCATTTAAGGCTTCCAAAGCTTCTTTGATTAAATGCGATCCTTTAGGGTCTAAATTTAAAGATATGGTAAATTGTTTGATAGCTTCTTGTTTACGGCCAAAATGCTTGTATAACTTACCAAGTAAGAAATGAACACTTGCTTCATCAGGGACTATATGTTCTAATTTTTGAAAATCTTTTAAAGCATCTTCATACTTACCCAAGGTAAACAGGATCTGTGCCTTTTTAAATAATGCCAACATGGATAATGGCTGTAATTTTGTGGCAAATTCATATTGTTTTAAACTTTCTTCCCTCTTACCCAACTTTTCCAGTACCATACCAATACAACAGAGGAGAATAACATTAACAGGATTTATTTCGGATGCTTTTCTGAAATGGAATTCCGCCTTGCGGAAATCTCCCAACTTAAGATAAACCATCCCAATACCATAAAATGCATTATAATGACGTTTATCCCTTAAAATCGAATGCCTAAAGCTATTTAATGCATTTTCAAATGCATCAGTTGCTAGATATTCATGACCTTGTAAAGTATAAGCATATGCACAATTAGGATTGATCTCAATGGCTTTATTAAAACATTTGATTGCCTCTTCAGGTTCCCTTTTAAAACTGAATAAATTCCCAATAGCAATCCAGGAAATTTCATTATTTGAATCAATTTGAAATAATTCATGGCTCAAAAAACTTAACTCTACCTCTTTATTTAAATGCCATAATAAAGTCGAATAATATTCCATATCTTTCATCCTAGTTCTATCAATTTTCCTCAATTCTTCAAAATATACTTCACTTTCT
The DNA here is from genome assembly GCA_030563725.1 of Pichia awuae. Lineage (NCBI taxonomy): Eukaryota > Fungi > Ascomycota > Pichiomycetes > Pichiales > Pichiaceae > Pichia > Pichia awuae. The sequence continues at coordinate 226,728 of JAJMJV010000001.1, forward strand.
TCATAATTAACAATTTCAAAGTGCAGCTTACCCAATTTAGATAAAACCCACGGGGTATTTCGTTCATTTTCAGGTAAAGAATCAAAAATTCTGATAGATTTGAAACAGTCATAAGATGAAAACGATAAATACCCATTTGCCAATTTATTATAAATTAATGGAATATTCAATTTTAATGCTGTATTAGAATTAGTGGACTCACGTTCCTTAATGTCAAACAAAATCGAGGAGTTGTTGAAAACATTTGAATCTTTTGATCCAAGAATTTTTTTGTTTAATACATCTTCATCGTCCTTTGTATTATTATGTAATAGCCTGGAAGTTATTGAAGCATTTTTTTTTGTAGATGAAGTGATTGCCGATCTCCTATTAACTCTTGCTTTATCAGATTTGTGAATTGGTGTTAAAAATACAGAATCAAGAGGCCGCCTTGATTTTGTAATGGGTGTTTTGAAAATTGGATTTTTTTCAACCTTTTCATTACCACCAAGAGAATCCAAGTCAATTTCCTCTGCCGTATCAACATAGGAGTTATTCAAAGGATAAATTGAGTCGACCTTCACTTTCACACCTAATCTGCACAATTCTTCAAATGCTTCAAAAATCAATGGGTTTAGTTTTAACACATTCGTATAATGCATAGTCGCCCTGGGAATATCATCTACTTTAACATACAATTTAGCAAGTAACATATAACAAGCAATGGAATTTGGGACAATTGAGTTTGTGTATAATTCTGTGTGGGTTTCCCATATACTCAGAGTACTCAACAATGACCGAATACCGTCATTTTCTAATTTCAACTCAAGGCAGCATTGTGCAAAAATATAAGAGCACCCCACATGTTGATGTATATAAGGCGCAGATGCATTATACGCTGCTTTAAACCTTCCTCCTTTAAATAACACATACGCATACAAATAAATCGTTTGTAATTTTAATTCCTTGTCAATATTTCCTTCTTCAGGCTTAATCCCAAGTGTTGTTTTATCCATGGAATTAATCAGTTTGTTGGATTTCAACCTTCTTGTTGATTTACTTTCAAAAACATTGTACTGCGCAAGTAACCTTTCGCAGGTAAATTCGGCAGTTTCTAACATGCCATGTTCAACACAGTATAGTACTAATTGTCTTAACTGTCCTGGGACTGTCTCCATCATTGTGTCCAAATGGTAAACAACACAATAGAATTTGTTGATCTGTGCCTTTCTTATTTTTCAAATAAACATGTTTAAATTCGTGAAATTTTACGTAAGCTGCTTTAATGTTCAAATATATATGTATTATACAATTACAGCTTGTGTGGGATAATACCGACACTCTTGCCAGCAGCCAGTCTCTTCTCTGTAAGACAAGCAATAATAGCAGCACCGACACCAGACCCATCTTCTGCATGAGTAAGCTCAACTGGATAAGTTGAAGAGTTCCATTCAAAAATATCATTGAGTGCATTCATGACACGGTCTTTGAAGTTTGGATACCTGTTGAAGACGGAACCATCACATGCACAATGGCCTGAAATATTTGTTCTCTTTTTCAAAATAGCAGCAATGGCAGTTGCAGAAAATCTAGCAGCACGAGTACCAATTAATACACATAAATCATGAATGATGTTTCTTTCTTCAGATGTAGTTTGAATGCCGAAAGAATCAAAAAATAAAGATTCAACAAATGTAGCTGAATGTTGCTCAATTTGAGATGGAAAAGAAGTATCCATTGCAAAAGGAACCTTTAATTTGTCGATATTTTGGTTGGCAAAAATTAAATCATTAGAATAGTAATCTAATAAAATTAATCTTAAAACTTCACCTAAATAATAACCAGCAATCATTTTTTCATATAACTGTTCACCCGGACGTGGAGATTCTTCATCGATCTGAACATCGTACTTAGTTCTTGGTAAGAACTTACAATCCTTATCAAATGCACCATATTCACAATTGATAGCCATTAGAGGCTTTTCGTCAACAATATCGCCAGGCAATTTACCATTTAACTTACTGATATTATCAATAGTTTCATAATATGCACCATTAACACCGGTACCAAAAATGCAACCCATTGCAGTTTCAGTATCACAATATTTTGAAGCAACTAAAGTTCCTGTAGTATCATTAATTAATGCAATGACTTTAACAGGAGTACCTAATTTATCTAATTCAGATTGTAAAAGAGGAACAACATCATGTCCTTCAACATTAGCAATGTCAAAACCTTTTGTCCATGATTGTAAAACACCATGGTTAATCGCATCTTGTGAGGCTGGGAAACTGAAGGTGAAACCCACAGAGAGGTTTTTAGTAATTGGTTCTTTGAATTGATCTTTAACGAATTTGTCTAATGCATTGGCTATAAAGTTAAATAATTCACTGGATGATCCTGTTCTCATATGACCCGGGATTTGAAATTTTTCAGAAACAGATTGGAATTTGGAGTCTCCAAGAAGAGAGACTTTAATAACTCTCAAATTAGTACCACCCATATCGATAGCTAAATAATCACCCTTTTCATTGCCTGTAGGTAAATCCATTACCCAAGAGGCAATCATTGGAATTTGGTTAGGATCATTAGAACATAATCCACGTTCCAATTCAGAAACAAAGTGTTGAGTAACTTGTTTTAGTGTATCTACTGTAATGGTGAGTTCTTTACTAGTTTTTTCAAAGGCTGATTGTAATGACATTGTTGTTTAATCTATGTGACCTGCACAATGAGTGGTGCTGGATTACCGTAACGTTTAAAACAAGTAAAATCCCCGTTAAAAAGTTAAATATTGAAATTTAACGGTTGAAAAATTTCCACGTGAACCGATTTGCAGATCACGTCACAATTATTACTAAAGTTTGTTACAAAGTATTACATGTTGTTCTTTAAACGGGCCAACGTCTCAAAGAGCTGACTGGCGTCATCAGAAGATGATGCACCAGATGCAGGAGGCTGTTGTTGCTGTTGCTGTTGTTGCTGTTGCTGTTGACTCATACCCTGGAGTTGAGAAAGAAGTCCACCCACGCCGTTTCCTGTAGGAGCAGGTGCTGGGGCTTGTGTAAATACAGGCGGCTGGTGCTGCTGGTGCTGGTGCTGAGAATTATTGACCATGTCTAACATAGCCTTAAGAGATCCTGCATCAAGATTAGATAATTGGTTAATCAATTGAGCAGCAGCATTAGGTGCCGGCGGCTGTGTATAATATTGTTGCTGTGGTTGCTGTGGGGGCTGGTGCCAAGCTCCATGAGCAGGTTGTTGGATATGTTGCATAGGTTGGATATGTTGGATATGTTGAATAGGTTGGACAGGTTCCATTGGAACAACCTGTGGTGGTAAATGTTTTTGTGCATCTTGTTGTCTTGGCGAGTACCTGATATTATTTGACTCAACAGATTTATCATATTTTTTATAAGTGTTGTAATTAGAGTTGTTCTGTCCATATCTGTTGTTATTGTTACCACTATGACGATCATGACGGTCATGGCGGTCCCTATCACGACGGTCACGACGGTCACGACGGTCGTGATCTCTATCACGATGATCACGGTCCCTATCACGACGGTCACGATGATCACGATAATCATCACGACGATTTCTACCTTTCCGATCTCTATCTCTTCTATCTTTGGTATCTCTTTCTCTTTCTCTCTCAAGTTCATGATTTTTAATGAAATTTATTGCACTTTCCATTGAAATATGTTCATACTCGTCAAATTTAATTCCATCGTCTTTACCTTTTTGAAATAAAAACAAATTAACCAATTCTGAATTACAAGTGACTATTACGGCATTAACACCGGAATAGGCCGATTCAGAAATCAGTTCTTGCGGTAAATTTTCAGAATCATAATCAACATGTTTAACGTTACATTCAACATCAATTTCATTGATTGAATTAACTAATAAATGATTAAAACTTGAATCTGATTCATTAGAGATAATTACATTAACCTTTTTAGCTACTCTAACAGGCGAAACATCTCTTTCATTTCTATTAGAATGTTGATTTTTTTCCTTCTTTTCGGTATGTTTTTCATGTGTTTTGGAAACTTGTAAAATCATAAATTTGTTGTGTAATGGAACATTAGATTCACCTTTAATTGCCAGTTGACATGATTCAACATTAGTAAATTGGACAAAACCATAACCAAGTTTCATATTTACAGCTTTAACATCACCATATTGTTTAAAAATTCTCCAAACATCAGATAAGGAAAGAGAATTAACTGCTAAATTACCAACAAACAGTCTTGAACCTGAAGGAAAATCAAGACATTCAAATTCTTTTGAATATATTTCTAAATCATTTTGAAATTGTTCATACTGTTTACGTTCAACTACTGTCATTTCAATTGATAAATCTGGACGACGACAGAATGGATTAATAGGTACCAATAATTGATATTCATCATTTGATTTAAGAATAGGTTTATTATAAGAGATTGTTGCATTAAAATTAAGATTAATGTTAGTTGGATTTACTTTGCAATTTTTAGCATCTTGGTAAGCTTGAATAATAATTTGTTGTTTCTGTGAAGGTTTTTTTGAATTAAATTCTGAATCATTGAAATAAGGTGATTGTAAAAAGAATTGGACAACTTCATTGAATAAAGGAACATCAATATTAGAATAATCGATTGGAGTATCGATAGAGGAAGGGGATGTTAAAGGTTTTTGGGGTAAAAAGGAAGAAGGAACAGGGGAAGAAGAAGTTGGTGATGCAATAGTAGAAGGATTATAACTGGTTTCTGCATCACTATCATCAAAATACTTTTCATCATTAGAGAATTCCTGATGAACATCAGCAAATTTTACACTTTTTGTAGGTTTTGTAGGTTTTGTAGGTTGAGTAGGGTCAGTAGGTTTTGTAGGTTTTGTAGGTTCAGTAGGTTTTGTAGGTTTTGTAGGTTGAGTAGGTTGAGTAGGTTCAGTAGGTTCATTAGATTCATTAGATTCATTAGATTCATTAGATTCATTAGATTCATTAAATTCAGCAGATTCAGAAGGTTCATTAGGTTCAATAGGTTCTGAGGAAATATTGTTTGAGGCAGAATCTACAGCAGATTCAGCTGCTGTCTCTAGATCTGGTTCAGAAACTGTGCTGACAGTTGGAACAGCGGCTGGTGCCGCATCTGGTGCTGTCGAGCTGGTCGATGCAATATTGACTGTCGATGTAGGGCCCTGTGGAACATAATCGTCGTCGCTGTCGTCAAAAATGGGCTCTGACATTGTTTCTGTGTATATTGTGTTGTTATAGTATATCCCGTGCCGGTCTGCTGTATCTTTTTCTGCAAACTCCAAAGCCCAACTGTGCAAAACAGAAAGAAAAATGGCCATAAAAAAACATGGCAAAGCGAAAACACAGCACTACCACAAACGCTGCAGAAACCGAGCAATCAGCGAGCAGCAAAATACTCTGACAAAGCATGTGCAGTCAGCGGGGAGCTACAGGACGATGCGGGCCATGTAACCAAGCAGGCCAAATAGGCCATGTAGGCCATGTAGCAGGGTGTAAGGCATGGATTCTAAAATTGGAACACTAGACAATTGTATACATGTGCATATACAGTATAAAAAAAGAAAAGGCCGTAATATTGGAATTATATGTAGAGTAGCAAGCGTAGAATGTAAAGTATGGTACAACAGACCCACGTCTGTTAGTATGTGCCGTGACGAAGCGGCGGGTACAACTATTTAGGATCTTGGTGTTGTACAGGACGGTTGTGTTGATGCTGATGCTGAATGTGCTGAGCGTTGTACTGATGCTGGTGTTGATGCTGGTGTTTGACGGAGTCGTTAGCCACCTGTCTATCGACAGGACACGGCACCAGCGAATTGGCCAGCACTAAAGAAAAGGCAACGAGGAATGTCGTCGAGAAGATCGATCTAGACAGTGTGTTTCTTGCTGAAGCTTTGATCATCGTGTGTGGTTGCTGTGGCGCCAAGAAAGATAGGTTGACTTTTCTTGTCTGTTCTTTTTCTTTGTTTTTCACATCATGTAATTTCTTCTTTTTCTTTTTTCTCACATAATTTTTCTCACATAATTTTTCACCGTGTTTTTCGGGCGGCTTTTGCAGCCGCTACGCGGTTGCGCTGCGCTGCTGCGCCGGCGCGGTTTGTACGGTTCCCACGAGAAATCAGCGGGCGGCCCATCAAAAACCGATTTTGAACCGCTGCAGTTTGGCTGAGCCTACAATTGGCCGATTTTTCGCACCCGTTACCCGGCCAAAAAGCAAGGGTGTTTTTTTATTTGAAAGCTTTCACAGTGGAATGAAATACATATTGAAAGACAAGAAATCATACAAGAGATCATACAAGAGATCATACAAGAAATCATACAAGAGGTTTAAGTAACAATGCTTTCACGTACATTCTGCAGATACAACTCAACTGCTAAGCTGGCAACCACCCCAAATAAGTTTAATGCCAAATCATCTGCTTTTAATCTGTCTCCAAAGCTACCAAACGGCCTGTTCTTCCACCCAGCACCTGCTTCACAGAACCCAGAAATAACCCCAAAGGCGTTTCTCCCGGACCAGGATGTCAGAAAGGCGTCCGAACTGTACTATCCACAAGACACGTTCCTACAGTGCAAAGAAAATATCAAGTACATGCCTGTAGTTTCCAAGACCCCGCTGCCAAAAAATTATAATGCCACAGTGGAAACAGTCCAGCAAATACAAGAGATGAGAGACACAGGTGCTAGCAGAAATCAGATCAAAGCCAAGTTCAACGTCACCGACAGTTTCATAAGTTTGACCACCAAGGCAAACGAAAAAACGCTTGCCTCACAAGGCAAGCTTTTGAAAAAGAGTGCTAAGAAATGGTCCAGCAAGACCCAGAGAGCAAAGAAAGCAAAGGAACAGAGAAAATTACAATGGGAATATGATTTCTGATGGCAATATACACATATGAAACCCTGTATATATCGGTGTCTATGTCTGTTTCTATATACGTGTATATATATATATAATCTATAAATTTCAACTCATGATAACAAAAGTCCATTCAAAATATCTTCATCTCCAGGACAAAGCTCCATCCTCAACACCACGTAGTCTTTCCCATAATTCACATACACAAAATACATCTCGCCGATGAGATATTGGATGGTCTTTATATCACAGTTGCGTGTTAAGTCTATGCATTTTTTGCTCCGATATCTCAACACATCGTACACCACTGTGCCCACCAGCTCTCCTGTGATTTTCCAGATAACAAGCCGTTTCACCCCGTACCTATCACTGTGTACATCGATCCGCCCGCTGAACACGTACTCCGTGCCGCGCTGCTGTGCATATTCTAATCCTATACCGTCTCCCATTTCAATACATTTAACTGGTCCCGTGGTTTTGTAAAACGAAACGTTCTCCAAACTTGAAATCTTCATTCTTGTATAAGTCGTTCATCTATTTTCAGTAAAAAGCAAAATCATAAAAATACAGCCGATCTGAAAACAAAAAATCTATCACTCTATTAGATCCCATCAACCTATCAGAACCGAAAATCCTGGAATAGATAAATCTTATCGTATGAAATAACTGTTGCAAATAAAGTTTGCTAACCGAATCTGAAAAATTCAGCGATAGAAAATTGCTTTTTATTTTTTATTTTTGAATTTTCCATTTTATTTGATTTTTTGATTTTTTTGATTTTTTTGATTTTCTCATTTTCTCATTTTCTCATTTTCTCATTTTCTCATTTTCTTATTTTATTTGATTTCTCTCTTTGTCTGGATTTTTTCCCTTTCTATTGTCTGCAACTAAAATGCTGCTTTTATCTTTTATATATTAGGCTCGTATGAATAAATGCCAATAATTCTTTATGTGCAAATATCTCTCAAACCTTTCGTTTTTTTTCAGTATAAATGCTTAACCTAGAATGCTTAACCTAAAATGCTTAACTTAAAATGCTTAACCTAAAATCCAAAGCCGTCTCTTTTAACAAAGGGAAATAGCAAAACAAAAATATAAAAAAATTTTCTGTTGTTGTTTAAAATCTGCACGCTTGCATGTCCGTTATATGAAGAAGCCGGTCGTACCGTATTCCCTTTTAAATCGATATCACATTATATACCAGGTAATTTTTTTCACCTGCAATTTCGCCTAATTTGTCCCTCTTTCTCTTACAAAAGTCATTTGCCAATCAAGTGCCGTTTATCGACGTTTCTTGACTGTTTACTACCCCTAGTAGTACAATTTGAGAATACATGCCCAAATTTCTCAAACATTGATGTCCATGGCATTTTTATCTTCGGCCCTTGCAATCTCCGTCAACATTATACTGGCATTGTTTTTACATCTGGCTTACAAATATTTGCAAATACAAACTCGTTCATCCAATTTTTACATGTACCCACTTGACGATGGTTTTGAGAATATGCTTTATACAGACGCAAGATACAATCCGTCATGGTTTTCTCTATAATAGTGGCTGCATGATGCAATTCAGCAATAATAACGTATTTTTTCTCTGTGGGCTCATCAGTAAACACTACCATTTGTAGTTTTTGGTTTCTTTAATGACAATTGCACCTAAAAATTTCACACCCAAATGGCACAAATAACTTTTCAAACATCACCCTCCATAGCCTTACTAAGAATGCCCTTCTAACAGTGTAACAATCCTCTGCCGTACGAAGAGTTTAGGTATTGAAGAGCATTTGGAAGTAGAAGTCGTTATTCCAACTCTGTACAAAAAAATTGCTGAGTCGCTCAACAAGAACCTAAGCCAGCACCCTTCATTTCTAAACACATGAGTTTTACTTTTCCTTACAACAATGTCCATCTCTACAAACGAAGTAAACTACCTGATCTGGAGATACTTACAAGAATCAGGACTTGAGGTATCAGCATATGCCCTTGATGATGAAACTGCCATCAACAAGCTAGACAATGTATATGCCAAACAGGTTCCTATAGGTTGTTTGATAGATTTAATTCAAAAAGGTATATTGTATAGCAAGATGAAGGATTTAGTTGAAGTTTCACGATCCGATAAACTCACACAAGACCAGTTGATCAATATGAACCTTAATTTTTTGGAGTCGGTCAATCAGTTAGATGATACAGACAGAGCGTTAATATGTGAAGAACCAAAACAGGAGTCAAAACAAGAACCAACACAAGAATTAAAACAAAAACCAAAACAGGAACAGGTAAAACAAGAAAATTCAGGGGAAGATGACTTTATTAAAGTTCTTACAGAATTCATGTCATATGATGCTTCGTATTCTGTTTCATTCAACCCTCAAACTCCGGATTTAGTGTCGTGGACCCAGAAGAACAGCCAGTCCACTATATATCACCTTAAAACTTCAAACAGAACTATTTTACCTCTTTCTAAGGCATCTAAAGAGGCACTAATAATATCATGGTCTCCTAATGGAGAACAACTAGTCACTGCAAGTGAAAATGGTGAAATAAATTTATGGTCAAATGATGGGGTGCTTCAATCTGTACTCGCCATGCATCATTGGCCCGTGGTTTCATTAGAATGGTCTGCAAATGGTAAATATTTGATTTCATTAGATGTCAGAAATGTTTGTATTGTTTGGGATATGGAACAACAATTGATGCTTCTTCATTTGGATAAGGATAAGTGGGATGGATTGGAAAAGTTTAACGTCCGTTTGAATGATTTGGCGAAAAATTTTGGAACTGTTACTTGTTGGATTGATGATTCTAAATTTATTACCCCAGGACCAAACTATACATTATTGGTCAATCAAATTACCGACGATTTACACCATAAAATTGTAGGCGTCTTAATGGGACACGAGGATCTTATTTGTTGCTTAAAATATAACTCTACTTTAAGATTGCTCGTTTCAGCAAGTGAGGACGGAATTATTAGAATTTTTAAAGGAAATTCCACAAATTGTTTACAGATTTTAACGGGACATTCTTCAGCTGTTTCATTCATTGACTGGATTCAAATCAACGATGATTGGTATATTTTAAGTACTGCCTTAGACGGCTCAATTAGATTATGGAACTTTTTGAAAAACGAAATTATGGATATTGCGTGTGTAGATGACGGGCAAGCTATACTGACTGCGGCTATTTACAAACAAAAAGATCATTATATATTTGCCACTGCAGGGTCATCAGGATCAATAGCACTATGGAAAATAACTGACACTATTAAACAATTTGCACTTTATCAACATTCACAACAATCATATGTTTCGGAATTGTCATTCAGTATAGACGGAAAAAAATTAGCTGCAAGTTATAATTCTGGAACTAGTGCTATAATAAATGTATAAAATTCAAAGCTTTTTAGATTGTTTAAACTTAGAGCGCTTCGCCATAGCATATTTATAACTTCGTGCAACACCGGCCGTGAGAATACCTTTCAGTGATTGTACAAGTGCACTGGATGACACAGTTGCTCTAACGGTGGATTTCAGCATATTCTGGATTTTTTCAGACGAATACATGAACTCACGACCAAGATTTTGAGATGTTTTTGAATGTGCAAATTTAACATCAGAAGAAATGTAATCTCGTTGATTGACGTCAATAGTTTTGAAGTCTGGAGTCTTCATGAATTTTAGTTGTTCATATGTGTAATCTTTAGGGTTTGAGGCAACCATACAACCATTGACAAGATTGTGAATAATTGGGTCCGACGATTCCTGCAATGAATAACGTTGAAAGAATCTTTTTCTGAATGTTTTTGGTAATTCAAGAAATGTTTTGCCTACTTTTTCATAGTCTAAATTAATCTCAAAAACTTTTCCATGTTCTCCCATGCTTTCTTCTCGTAATAAATGTGGAATATACCCAAAAATTGGCTCATACAATTGTTGAAACAGGGTAAATTGATTTTCAACAATATTCAATATTTTATCCGGATTTTCTCCATTGACTTCCATTCGTGGATCACCCATATAGCTCAGTCCAGCAATAGTTAAATATAGTTGCTTCTCATTAATGAACTTGCCATCATGTAGCAATATAGCAAGTTTGACTGCGTTGGTTAAATTATATTGATTAACTATACTCATTTTCGGGTTATTTTCAACTATAGCTACAGGCTTCTGCAATCTACCCGCCAAATACAATGTGTCCCAATTTCTCAAATCGCTCAACATATTAGATATTGAAGTTACCCCGTATTTCAATTCAATGTGTTTTCCATTCTTCAAATCTACTTTAATAAAAGGATTGAAATAAACACCAGCGCCTAATTCACCCACACAATTGATCACCCCAACACCTAAATACTTCAATCCTGAGTAATCTGAACCGTTTTTGGCTATGTTTTGCTGATTCCATTTGGAAAAATCATTTACAGCATATATCATATCTATCTGTGAGTTTGAAACATCAACTTTATTACCTTGAGAAAAGATCTTTGATCCATATCCTAATGCATAATCCACATTCTCAAATCTATCTTTGATTTCACCCAACAACATATCCGTCTTAACTTTATCCTTTGAAGTTTCGTGTAACTGATTTTTTCCAAACTCAAAGGGAAGACTGGTCATATCAGTGAACTTGTCAAGGTTGTATAGATAATAGTTAAAATCCAGCGGTGTTTTTTCTTTCTTAGTCAATACATTATATTTTAACCCTGTTTCATTAATGAAATTGGGACTTTTTTTATTTGAGCCCAAAAATAATTCATCACTTTTAGCCTCTGTTGTCTTGACAGTGCTCTGGAATCGCCGACAACTTCTTATACACCTTCTCAACATGCTTATCCTGACGCTGTTGAAGAAGTAATTGCAATTCATGACAAAAATTTGTTAAAATCCGTGCACCTTTTGCAATTTGTGCGTTTGTGAGAAGTAAAATGTCTTTGTTTACATAATAAATACTAATGTTGGTTGATTCATAAGATAATCACAAGCTATTGGCGGAATGAAACCATATAGAGAGCCACCGACATCGTCTGGTCACAAATATGCACCAGGGACATTGTTAAATCGTCAAAACAGTTTTCTATCGCCTATAGGAACCAATTCCAATAGGAGGAACTCTCTCAGTTCAAGATCTTCTCTTGTACGATCTCCCGATCGTGCTCTAAATAAGGACAATAAAAGAAGGAGATTGAGTTTGTTGCCATCTACTACAGGGAGTTTGGGTGCACCAAGGTTGATGAATCAACCGAACCTACATAGACAGTCGTTACTTCATAGCAATAATAACAATAGCGCCAATATTTTAAACACCCCATCATCCATGAGAAACACAACAATGCACACCTCTATCCAACAGCTAGTTCAAAATTCTGTGTCTAGAACAAAATTGCCAGCACGCCGAACGATAGAACCACAACTGCATGTACCATCTTCAGGAAATAGATATGACATGCTTCCAGTTTCAACAAATAGATTATACGCATACACTAAACCGCAGGATCCAAGACCTATTCGAAGTCATAGGTTTCAAAATATGGTACAAGATGAATTGTATGCGTTTCTTTCCACAAACAACTATGATCTCGAAATGAAAACTCAAATATCTCAAAAAACGTTAAAAAACCCAACGCAAAAGGATTTCATTCTTATTTTTCAATGGCTTTATAACAAATTGGATCCTGGATATAAATTTACTAGATCAATTGATCAAGATGTGTTTATGCTGCTGAAATTCTTAGAATATCCATATCTTGATACCATAAATAAATCTCAAATTAGCGCCGTAGGAGGTTCAAATTGGCCTGTTTTTCTTGGTATGTTGCATTGGTTATTAAATCTGGTCAAAGAGTCTTCGAAAATTGATGATTTAGATTTAGATTCTATTCAAGAATTTCAGGAGCAGGAAGATGATCCGTTGTCTAGCGAACCAGTAGTACTTAATAAACTGTTCATTAATTACGCTCTTAAATCGTATAAAGCTTTTATGACTTTTGGTGATGATGATTATTCGGAATTTTATAATGAGATGCACAACGATTATAAAAACTATATTGATGAGGTTCAAAGGAAATCCAATTTTAATTCGGAATTAAATGAGAATTTAAAAGAAACCTTAAATAGTTTAAATGAAAAATATAATTTGTTTTATGATGAATTAGAAAGAGCAACGGCTTTAGAAACAGATGTTACTAAATTTCAAAATTATATTGACGTCCAAAAGCAAAGACAGCTCAAATGGCCGAGTGTTGTAGATAAAGCCAAATCGGATATTGCCAATATCAAAGAATCAATCAAGAATATAAACAAGGAAAAGAACGACATAATTGCAGATTTGGAGAGGAAACAGTTGACCTTAAAGGATATCGAAGAATTACATAAAGAACGTGCTACATTAACTGCAAATTTAAACACAATTGACTCAAATCAAAAATCAATACAGGCCTCAATTGATATCAAGTTTCAAAATTTAAAATCTCAATTTAATGAATTAAAATTAAAAATAAGTACATATAACAGTATGATTTACTCAATTTTAAATGTTCTTAATCTTGAACCTTCACCAGATGCAACTACTTTAGTTATTAATTCTATTGATGACGATTTAGAGATTTCTAAGCTTGGCCTTCAACCGAATGAAATTCTACCAAATTTTTCAACATTAAGAACTGTATTAACTGATTTGAAAATTGGAATTCAATCAAATTTAAATAGTCTTCAAGATGATATATTGCAATCCCAGGAATCTCTTGATGATGTCAAACTTTCTATTGTTTCACACACAGATAAACTTGAAGAATTAGAAGATTTACTTTCTAAATCTCGAAAAGAATATTTTGAGCTAAATGAAAAATATACAACTGATTCATCAAACAAACAGATTGAACTTGAAGAAAGGGCAAAGGAAATGAGATTATTTAAATTACAAGGTACAGAACGAAAGAAGTTAATTGAAAGCAAATGGAAAGATACACAACGTGATTATAAAAACATAATCACAAATATAAATGAGCAAAGAACTCAAATGATATTTAATATAGCTAATTCATTAGATGAGGTTGTGAATTTTAAAAGTGATGTAATGACCGATTTAGAAAATGCCTCACACGAGGTGAAGCAAGAAGTGAAACAACAGTTTAACTTAATGACGGACTCAACAAATGAAAACTAAAATGGCCTTGTTTTTTTTTAAAAAAAAGTGTATATTAACTAAAAATTTGTATTATATGTATTATAAAAAGAAGAAAATAACGATTTGCATTAAAAAATAAACACTTAAAGATCACACACCTATCTTTTCCTTCTTCTGTAGTAATTCTTTTCAAAGAATGGGTGGTGTGATACTTCCACATCCTTACTTTTTCTTGAATATTCAACATATGCCATATCCTCACCACCAGCCAAACCTGCCATTGAAGCTTGATTTTTAACCGAACTTGATTTCAGTTTTTTTGATATACCATGACCTATCAGGTTATCAGCATCTTCACCAATTTCCACACCCGCAGCTTCTTCGTTTTTCAATAAGACTTCCTGTAGTAATTCTCTACGTTCTTTAGGAGATGCATATGCTAAATCAGGTAAGTCTTCCATGCCATGCAAATGTGTGATAATTTTAAAAGCATAACCTTGATCAACAAGGAACGCTTGTCTTTTAGTAGAGTAGTACATTTCTTGTGTATCTTTTGAAACCAAAGAATAAAAGAATGCATTGAAACCCTCATCATTTCTACGCTTGGCACGTAAAATCCGCCCTAGTCTTTGTGCCTCTTGTCTTCTTGAACCATAATGTGATGAAATTTGAATTAAACATGTAGCTTCAGGTAAATCGATGGAGGTATCTCCAACTTTCGAAAGAAATATTGTACTAACTTGGTCATTATATTGAAAATTTTGTAAGATATTCATTCTTTCTTGTTGTGGGGTGGATCCATAAATAAAAGGTTTACCTAACTTAAGTGCATATTCTTGTAAAGCATAAACATTATCAGAAAAAACAATAATTTTGTCCCCTCTACTTTCATGATATTGAATTAGAAATTGACACGCCTGGAATTTAGTTGGATTCATAATATATAATAACATTCTTTTACGTGCATTTTCTCGTAAATATTCTTGATAAAACTCACTTGTCATTGGACACCAAACTTCAGCACATTGAACTTTTGCAATGTGTCCCTTTTGTGATAATTCCATCCAGTTAGCTTCGTACATTTTAGGTCCAATTAAAAAGTTAAGATCAGAAATTTTTTCATCTTCTCTAACTAAAGTCGCAGTTAGTCCCAATTTAGCATGTGTAGCCAATGCCGTAACAACCCTTCTAAACATTGCAGCAGGAACAACATGCACTTCATCTAAAATAATAAAACCCCATTCTCTGGAAGTCAAAAAATCCATGACTTTTTGGGAATCATGGGATCTATTTCGTGTATTTGCAACCATTGAATATGTAGAAACAACCAAACCCGATTCACCTCTAAACATTTGTTTATTTTCACTCGTGAAAACCGCAACATTTTCAGGTTGAATCGTACACCATTGTAAAAATTGCTGTTTCCATTGCATGACAGAAACTGATGATGTACATAAAACAATAACTGATTTTCTAATGGTACATGCAGCAGTGATACCAACCAAAGTTTTTCCTGCACCACATGGCAAAACAATGATTCCCGATCTTGCACGTCCATTACCAAACATTTTACTTAATGATTTCTCTTGATATGGTCTAATTTGAGTGGAAGGCTTTAAGTCAATTTCTAAATCAGGATTTCGTGTATCGTTTCTAAAATCATATTCTTCTAACATGGGATAATCAATTTCTTGACATCTTTTTTTAACTGTTTCAACATTTTCTGATGAAATTTCAAAAGAATGAACCGTATCATCTGCATTTTCATCCTCTGCATCTGCAATAACATCTGCATAAATGTTTTCGACTTCTTCAGTTTGTTGTGTTTCTTCTCCTTCTTTCTTTATTTCATGATTTTTCTTCGTTCCCGGAATAACTAGATCACCTTGTGTAGGAGCTTCCGATACAACCAATTCTTCATTTTCTTTTTCTTCATTATTAGTCAACCTTAATTTACCAATAACATCATCTTTTAATAACATTCTTAATATCTCGGCAGAAGAAGATTCAACAAAATATCTATTATGCTTTAAAACCAATTTAACTTTACCATAAGAATGGGTTGCAGCTTTAATAAAATCAACTACCGATGTTGCAACGGGAACTTTCGATAATCTATTCAAAACACCAATAATATCATCAGTTTCTAAACCAACAGACACTGCAGCATACAAAGAATGTGTAGTGATTTTATATTCATGCATAAAACTAGGTCTACTCACAGGTTCTGCAATTGTAACCAAGAAATCTTGTGCCTGTTCAGATAAAGGAGAAAAACTTTCAAGGTAAATTTTACCATCTGATGGACTAATCCAAATGGGACGAGATGAGTGATCAGGTTTTAATTTTAAATAAGAGAAATCACTGTTTGCAAAAATATGAGAAACAGAATCAGGTATGAAATCACTGGGTCTATCTAAATTGATTTTCAACATTTCATCTTCTGCAAATTCTTTATCATCATTTGTTTCTTGAATTTGTTTAATTGCATTCTTTACCTTTTTTGATATTCTTGTTTTAGATCTGGTAAGAACTGGCTCTTCTTCTTCCATAAAATCGGATTCATCAGAACTATTATCGGAAAACAAATTGTCTAATTTATTTTTCCCTTCACTGGATTTATCATAAACGGCAGTAGACATTGTGATCCACGATAACCAAAGGAGAGTAGCTGTTGAAGGCAAAGGAATTATATATAAAAAAAATACAAATCTGTAGGAACATGAAAATGCGAAATCAAAAAATACTTAAAAATGGAAATTAAAATTATTTAGCGGAAAGGTTATTTATTAAAAGGTTTTACACAATCAGTCTTGAAATTTGTATGAACCAACAGATAATGTTATGGATCCACCCCTGTATGAACCTCTTTTCATCTTGTTTTTACCTTTGGTAAAGTCTTTACCTTTGACTCTACCTAATTTTTCATTGGCAATTTCACCCCAAGTACCAGCTGCACCTTGATATGTGTTATCCATTAGTTCCTGAGCTTCAAATCCGACTTTAGTTCTATCTATTCTGGAAAAATGTTTCTTTTGTCCTGGCTTAAGTTCTTCGGTAGATGCAGGAATGTAGTCTGGAGGTGATTGTGTTCTTGAAGAGCTAGTTGTTTGATCAGTAGTTTCGGTTTTGGATTTTTTTGCTGTGTGTTCTTCTGTTTCTTCTGCCTTTCTCTTCTTCGTATTATCAGTTTCATCTTCAGATTCAGATTCAGATTCAGAGTCAGAGTCAGAATCAGAAGAATCGGAATCAGAAGAATCGGAATCAGAAGAATCGGAATCAGAATCAGAATCAGAATCAGAATCAGAATCAGAATCAGAATCAGAAGAAGAATCAGAATCAGAATCAGAATCAGAATCAGAATCAGAATCAGAATCAGAATCAGAATCAGAATCAGAATCAGAATCAGAATCAGAATCAGAATCAGAATCAGAATCAGAATCAGAATCAGAATCAGAATCAGAAGAAGAATCAGAATCAGAATCAGATGAAGAATCAGAATCGGATGAAGAATCAGAGGAAGATGAAGTGTCTTCTTCCTTCTTTTTTTCCTTTTCTTCTTCCTTCTTTTCATCTTCGTCTTCAGAATCAGAGTCGGAATCAGAAGAATCAGAATCAGAATCAGAATCAGAAGAACCAAATGAGGAATCAGAATCAGATGAGGTGTCTTCCTTTTCTTCTTGTTTCTTTTCTTCTTCCTTCTTTTCTTCCTTGTCTTCTTCCATCTTTTCATCTTCGGAATCAGATGAGGAATCAGAATCAGATGAAGAATCAGAATCAGATGAGGAATCAGATGAAGAATCAGATGAAGATGAGGAATCAGAGGAAGATGAAGTGTCTTCTTCTTTCTTTTCTTCTTCATTCTTTTCTTCCTTGTCTTCTTCCATCTTTTCATCTTCAGAATCAGAGTCGGAATCAGAATCAGAAGAATCAGAATCAGAAGAATCAGAATCAGAAGAATCAGAATCAGAAGAATCAGAATCAGAAGAATCAGAATCAGAAGAATCAGAATCAGAAGAATCAGATGAACTATCTGATTCTTCTTCCTTCAATTGGTCTTTCTTCAATAGTTCCTCATTGTCCAAGTAATCGCTTAGAGAAACTCCATTTAACTTCAAATTTTCATCTCCACTCAACTTGGCTTCTTTGAGTAGGCATGAAGCAGTGTCTTTTAATTCCTTGTCGACTAAATATCCGTATACTTTTGCTAAAATGTACTCCTTTGAAACTGTCATAGTGTATCTTGTTTCCTGGTTGTTCTGTTCAATCTAATCTATTCAAAGACCAATGTCCTATGTGGAATAGACAAAGTGAAAAATTTACAAAAAAAAATGAAAAATAAAAAATTGCAAAAACCGTTTTCTCACCCCCAATGCGCCACCGCTGCGCCACACGTGCGCCTCACATGCGCCACACCGCTGCCCCGTTTTGTTTTTGGAGGAGAAAAACGAGGCAACGGAGGCTTTCATTGAAATTGCATACGACGAGATTGCAAGTCTAACCAAGTCCAAATACGCTCACAGTACAGCACAGGTCACAGTACGCTCATAGTACATCATAGTACATCATAGCACATCATAGCACATCATAACATATCATAGCATATCCATAAATAATGAACACAGATAAACCCATTGTCATCATCTCGTCTGACAAGGACAGATTTGCCGTCGAGAGAAGAGTTGCAGAAAAGTCACTGCTAATCAAGAACATGTTAAAGAATCTCTTGCCTGCCGAAGGCGAAGATACGGATTCCGACATGGAAGACAACGACGAGCCAATTGAGGTGCCAACCCCCAACGTCAGATCAGCGGTCATGAAGAACATTTTGGAATGGTGTGAACATTATAAGGATACAGATTTCCCAGACGACGATCAGGAAGACGACTCCAAAAAGTCTGCACCAATTGAAGCATGGGATAAGAATTTTCTCAATGTTGACCAAGAAATGCTTTACGAAATCATTCTTGCTGCCAACTATCTCAATATCAAACCGCTATTGAACGCCGGCTGTAAGATGGTTGCGGAAATGATCAGAGGAAAGAACCCGGATGAAATAAGAAAAACTTTTAATATTGTCAATGATTTCACCCCCGAAGAAGAAGCTGCTATTAGAAGAGAAAATGAATGGGCCGAAGACCGTTAGGGATCTTTTTGTATTTTTTGCCTCTTTTTTGCTGTAACACCTCTATATATTTCTTTATCTGGCCGTTTGTGCTGTTTTCTGTTGGTCCTGTTCTCTGTTTGACCTTGTTTTACTGTTGTCGTAGCTGGCAGCAGGCTCAGCCTTTGTATAACCTGTTTTTTAATATCCTTTTACTTTTTACGTACGCGGACAAAAAACATGTAGAGCATTTTTAAGCTGTAATTAACAGGTGATGTGCATCAGGTCATAGAGAAACAGATTGTGTGTTTCGTCAGCATTAAACTTGTAGTAGCAATTGTGTTTATAAGATATACAGCAGAAATCAATTGAACATATTAACCAATGTCTATTAAACCAAGCCAAAGTTTCCGTTTGAATTTAAACAGGAAGGACACCGAACCTCAAGCAGGTAATGAAAATGAAGGTGAAACAGAACTATCAGTAACTCCAAGGAAAAAAAACCACTCATTTGCAAGTATATTTAAACGACATTCATCATCAGTATCTTCTCCCAATTCTAATGAATCAGCTAATGATATGGGCAGAAATTCGTCATTGAAAAAAGCCAGCTCTAAATCTTCGTTTGGTTCATTGAGTAAAGATGAACGTTCTAAAAATAAGAAAAAATCAAGAATTGGCAAATCTAAGTCTTTCCCTACCAATTTATCAAAAGGAGCAACACCAGATAATCAAACAAATGCAAATACGATGTTACAATTGAATGGTGAAATGGTGGATTTGAATAAGATGCCGGAGCTGCCAAAAATGAACTCGATTAAACCCCGAAGATCGAAATTGCAAGAGCTAGAAGCTGTCAGACGTAAATTAATTGGCAGTGACAATTTAACTATCCAATCCAAAGGATCCAAATATAATGACTTGGATGATGATAATAATTCGTACTCTGATACAGATTGTACACAGGGCGATGTTGAAGACGAAGAATTGGAAGACGATGAAGAATTAAATGTTTCAAATAGGTTACTGGTTGAATCGAATATTAATAATAATGCCAATAATACTTTCAAAAAGAATAACAACAATAATACCATTAATAATATTTCTACTGCTAGTAATAATAGCGGTTTCATTAAAAGAATTTATAAATCTAAAGTCTCTAGACCAGCAAGTTCCACACCAAATGCTTCCGATGATGAAGATTTGAACAATACAACTAATAACAATAATACCAACGAAAATTCAGGTATATTCTCAGCGTTAATGAATACATTCAATCTTAATTCTTTCTCTGAATTGCCCTCAAATGCTCGTCATGATATATCAAAATCTCATTCCCCCGATCTCACATCTATTCACATGAAATCTGGTGAGACCTCTAATTCAGTCAAAAGCGATGCCTTGAATGCTGTTAATTTTGTTCCCGTTAAAAACTCATTGATCACAACTTTAGGCCAGGGTTCATTGTCATTAGATGCATTTCCTAAATATCAAACACAATTACAAAACGACAGTAATAGTAAAATAATGATAGAGAGAGAAAAAGATAATTTAACAATACCCAACCCATCACCATTCCCAAATGATGGGAAATCAAATACTCGATCTGGTTTGGAAGAACCTAATAATTCCGTAACAAAACGTCATCGAATCTCACTGTCGCCTTTACCAAGGAAACAAACTTTGAGAAATTCATTGAATTCATTCATTACATCTGACGAAGAAGATAATGGGACCGGTAGTATACCTATGGCTGCACAATCGTCACACAATTCTACTTTTAAGAAAAAGTTGAAATTGCCTTTATCTTCAAATAAAAAACAATCTTCAGATGCTAATAATAATCATTCATTGTTGACAACGACTAATGAAGAAATATCAGATTCTAATTTTCCATTGGGTGAAAAAAGGGAAGCTCTATTTGATAAATTAGATATAAAAGCTCCAAATGAAAGAACTCAAGAAAATTTTCATCAACTGTTCCCAAATTTACCACCAGATGAAATTTTACTTGAAGATTATACATGTGCTTATAGGAAAGATATTTTAATTCATGGTAAACTTTACTTAACTAATCATTATATTTGTTTCCATTCCAATATTATTGGATTAGTTACACATTTAGCAATACCTTTATCCTCAATTTTAAAAATGCAGAAAAAGAAAACGATTGGTATACCAAATGCAATTGAATTTAGTAATTTGCACAATAAGTATATTTTTGCAACCTTTATTTCGAGAGATCAAGTTTATGATTTGATTTACAGAGTTTGGAAAATGAATACACATTCTATGAGTTCTGATACAATTGATATAGACATCGATGAAGAAGAAGTTGAATCTACGGATAGTATATCGGTTGAAATTTCAGATGATGAATATGGAAATTCAGTTGATAACTCAGAGTATCCAAACATTAAGGAAAATATTGAAAGAGTGCCTAGTTCAGATATGAGCATTTCAGATGAAGAAAATATGGTCCCAGATGAAACTGATAATAAAGATGAAGAAGAGCAAAAGGATAATACACCAAATTTTAATGGTATTAAGTTTGAAGGTCCTAGAACTCACCCTGAAACTTCAACGGATTATACTATAGAGTCGGGGGAAACAAAAATTACTGATGCTATAATTAGCGCCCCAATTGGAGTTGTGTATCAACTAATGTTTGGTGATGATGTTTCCTTCGTTAAAAATTTACTTAAAGTTCAGAAAAATTATGATATTGGTGATATACCTAAATTTGCAAACGACAAAAGAGTTTACAGATACGTTAAACCTGTTAATGGGGGGCCCGTTGGGCCTAAACAGACCAAATGTATTGTTGAAGAAAGTATTGAACAAAAAGATTTTGAGAAGTCATGTTTGGTTGTTCAACTGACCGAATCACCAGATGTTCCTTCAGGAAATTCTTTTAAAGTTAGGACAAAAATATTTTTAAGCTGGGCACCTAAAAACTCCACCAAGCTTGTGATTATAACTACAGTTGTTTGGTCAGGTAAATCTTGGATTAAGGGTGCCATTGAGAAAGGTGCAATTTCTGGTCAAAAAGAAGCTCTTGGGATTTTGGTTACTGAATTGAAAAAGAGCATTGCTGCCGGTGGCAGTGCAGGCGATGCCTCTAAAAGCAAGAAGAAATCCAAAAAGTCTAAAACTACTAAAATTGAAGAAAGTGTCAGTGAAGAGAGTACAAAAAGTGAAGAAGTTTTGGCACCACCGCCAAAAAGCTATATGGATATTATATTTGACCAATTGGATTTAAAATTTGTTCTTATATTTTTGCTTTTCATTATCGTCTTATCGGATAAATTCAAAACCAAAAATGAACAAAGAGGCTATGAGCTTTATAGCAATGATAAAATGCTAATGAGTGAATCCAATCTATGGCAGTGGATTCAACAGAGAGAGCGTATGTCTGATAAATCTCTTGGAGGTAAGCAAAAAGTTTTCCAACAAAAACATGCACTCCAAGGATCTGCCCAGCGTAAAATATCTCAAAGAGATTTGAAGGATACAATCAGCATGATGGAACAACAACTTGAAGCGTTGAAGCAAAAAGCTGATGACTACGAAAGCCTTTTATAATTTACAGTGTATTTTCAATAGCTCGGTATATATGTTAATGTGATGAGCCTACAATCGCACTTATTGTAATTACCTGCCTATCAGGCTCTTCTTCTTAAAACAAGAGCCGTTAGAGCTTAAACTATTATATTGTGATGTCTAAAAGCGATGTATTCAAAGATTCCGGAACGTGTATTACGAAAACAGAACTTGTTGCAAAACGTAGTGTTCAAAACGACAAAATCGAGAAATTGGAGCATCAGTTGAACAATTTAAGGCAAGAGCATGCACAATTATCTAGGGAATTATCCACAAACCCGAAAGAAACAGCGGATTTTGATTTAAAAATATATGACCAAGAAATGAAACATCATATAGGTCAACTCAAAAAGTATAATGAATTAAAAGATTTAAGTATGAAGTTAATCCAGTTAATTGCAGATTCAAGGCAAGAAACTTTAAAAGTTATTATGAAAGAGATAGGAATTGAAGATCATCAATAAAAAATATTAAATGATTAGCCATATGAGATAAATTTATGTTGTAAATTCTACAAATCTAGTCTGTTTTGCTATGTTTTTATCATCTAATGAGTGCATTGGGAGAGAAACTGATAAAATAGAAGCCCACCCCTTCAACGCTTGGAAATTTTTTTTTTAATTTTCTTGAAAACATAAAATTTTCCAGGAAAATAAAGATTATTTACCACTTTTTTGTTTCTTAATTAAAGTATAAGTTCTTTTTATAGAGTTCAAGATGGCTAGACCAAACAGGGAGATTCTTACAGGGGGTAAGCGTTATAAGGACGCAAAAAAATCGAAAAACAGGGTTCAAGAAGTGGTTTTTGATAAGGATAAACGTAAAGATTATCTTACCGGATTTCATAAACGTAAATTGGAAAGAAAGAAAAAGGCTCATGATTATTTAGAAGAACAGGCCAAAAAGGACAGATTAGAAGAAAGAGCTAGAATTAGAGAGGAGAGAAAACTAGAAGTGCAAAGAAAGCTAGCAGAAATGAAAGAAGCAATGGAATTGAATCCTTTCCTTGATAGAGACAGTGAAAGTGAAAGTGAAGACGAAACTGCGGAAACTGATAATAAGAATGGTGTAAAATTTGAAAATGAAGATAGTGATGAAGAATGGAATGGATTTGCAAAAGAAGAGGGGGAAAACGGTGATGGTGATGAAGAACAAAACGATAATGAATTAATAAAAACCAAAAATTCTTCCGGGATACTTAAAAAACAAATCTATGAAATTGATAATGAAGATGCGCCAGTTTCGGGTACTTCTGAAGTTGTTATTGAAAGTTTGGACAATCCAAACAGAGTTGACTTTGTTTCGATTACCGAGAAAATGCATGTTGATATGAGTAAAGCGGAAGAAGTATTAAATAGTTCAATTACCAAGGCTAAAAAATATGCTAGATTAATGGGTATGAGCGATGCACCTTCAGAAACTGAAAAAGTCAGCAAGCCAAAGAAGAAGAAATTTAGATATTTAAGTAAAACTGAAAGAAAGGTGAAAAATATGAAAGAAAAAAGTAAGTCTTTCAAAAGAAGAAAGAAGGATTAGATAAAATTTTATTTATGTACAATATAACAATATAAAACTGAATAATGGTAAAACTAATCAATGTTTTGTAATTCAAGAGATTCATCAGTTGAAATGAGTTTAACATATTCTGTTTCAATTTTAATGAAAACCCATACCCATCTTCTGAAAATTTCCAAAATTTCCAAGATAAAATTACCCAATTCTGTAGTGAATAGCATAACGAAAAATAACTTAGACGATGATTCAGAGACAGAGTTGAGATATATCAATCTGAAAATCCATAGAAATCTTAATTGGAAATCAATTATTATTGCTGAAATATATGCAGTCTTACTATATGTTAATTTGTTTCTTAAGTAAATTGAATTTGATTTCGTGTTCAAGAACTTGGTGAAAAAACCAAAATTCCAATCATTTGTAATATCCCAATAAAACGAATAAGCAGAATTAATAAATGTTGCAAAATACCATAATTTTTGTGTCTCCAAGATTCCATTTTTAAACAAAATCATTGCAATTGTAGGCAGAAAAGCAGTTGAATATTTGATTGCATTTAGTAAATGATTTTGATTTTCCCGATTACTTTTTTCATATTCCTGTAAACACTGTTTTAATCTAAGGAATGATGGGAAATTCGCAAGTACCAAATCTAAATTGTAGATTTGTAAGTGAGATTTAGATAATTGTTTTGTCAGATCGGACCCGACAGGTAGAGCCTGAAGTCCAAAAACAAGAGCAGAAATATAGACAAAAAAATCAACCAGCACTTTATTATATGAGGTTAAAGTATCAGTCAACAAAATATCATTATTCCTAATATTGATATCAATATTACCCCTGATTATTCTTTTCATCGTTTCGGAAAGTCTTGATGATTCATGTGATGCGTCGTATTTCAACAAAATAACAAAAGAAATGACAATACTAATTATTGGTAACCAATCAATCAACGGTATAGTGAATCCATTTGTTGTGAATAGAAAATATATGAAATATGTAGCACAGTTGAAGATAGTCAGGTTCAGCAACCTTTTCCTACTTTTGTATATCAGTTTACTTAGGGTGATCTCTTGTGGAGAAAGTTTCAACACCAGCAAAATGTTTATTTTAAATTTCTTACACGTTATTAAATTAACATGCCAGAAGAACACACCGATGTTTATGAGTAACACCACCCGGAATGGAAGTGGTAGATATAAATCAAATGCTTTAATACCTGGATCCTCAAAACTCATTAATTCTGAAGCTGATGTTGAATTGGACGTACCTTAATATTGCAGTGCAACTAATGATATAAACAAAGATTTTCCAAAATCCCAAAGGTACAATAAAACACCAAAACGAAACATTAAAATTTCTGCATGACTTTAATTGCGTTTTTGGCCACAAAACAACATTCGGCACTCACTTAGGAAATACAGAATTGTGACAACATCGATAAGGCGTTTCATTGATTATAATCTTTACAACTACGTTAAAAAAATACAGCAAAAAGTAGACTGGATAATATACGTTTCAGAATTTTCAGTGTTTGGCTAATGTCGAGTCGGTCATCATAGATCCGCTTGGGGCGACAGTTGGTCATCAGTGTATATATCGTTTAATCAGTCTAAATAAATGCAAAATCTGGAGTTGACACTGCCCTCTGGCTGTGTCAGTTGCAGATGTTACAAAAAGAAAGACCAAAGGAGAGTAAAAAAAAATCTCTGAAGAATTTGACTTCCTTTTATAGCAAAAATGAGAAAAGGTGCAAAAAACAAGGTTGAAAAATGCAAAGCCGAGGGTTTCTCTTTCAGAGATGGCTTACGACATATAGCTTTATTAGACAGATGAAAGATATGCAATGGTGGTGTTGCGTTGTAGGGAAAAGTCTAAATTTACGTACAAAGATTTGCTGGATTTGAATGATGCCAATAAAGCATACAACAGTCCGTTGGCAGTGATATGTCATATTGATATGAACGCGTTCTTTGCTCAATGTGAGCAGTATAGACTAGGATTAAGTGATGAAGATCCTATTGTTTGTGTGCAATGGAGTAGTATTATTGCGGTTTCTTATGCAGCTAGAGAATATGGAATCACCCGAATGGATAAGCTAGAACAGGCAAAATTGAAATGCCCACATTTGATAGCTGCACACACGGCTGTTTTCAAAAAAGGCGAACCATTTTGGAAGTATGTTGATTATGTGCCTTCGCCAATCGACCATAAGGTGTCACTAGATCCGTATAGAAGAGAGGGTAAAAAGGTGTTGAATATTTTTAGGTCGGAGTGTGATTTAGTTGAAAAGGCAAGTGTTGATGAAAGTTTTATGGACTTAGGCAGATTGGTGTTTAAACGCGTCATGGAGATGTTTCCAGATCTACTTGATGGAATGGAATCCAAAGAAAATTTTCTTAAACCATTAGATCAGTTACCCAAGGACTTGGATTTTAAAGGTTTTGTGATAGCAAAAAATAATGATGATGAAAGCGGATCGGGTGAGGCAAAACCCGATAGTGAATATTTAATTGAGGATTGGGACGACTTTGTTATAATGATTGGATCACAAATTTGTTATGAATTAAGGCAAAAAGTTCAAAATGAACTAAACTATAAAACTTCCGGTGGGATTGGGCGAGTCAAAACTATAGCCAAACTTGCATCAGGATTCAAAAAGCCTGATCAACAAACAATTATCAGAAATGATGCAATACCTAAATTTTTGAAATATTTTAAAATATCCGATTTTTGGTCTTTTGGGGGTAAAACAGGAAACTATGTACAAGAGAGATTAGGAGGAGAAGTTAGTATTTCTTCTATAAGAGATACATATGATACACCATCTAAATTAATTAAACTATTAGATAATGATGCCGAACTTGGAAATAAACTATTTAAAATTGTTCGTGGTGAGCTGGCTTCAAAAGTCGAAAATAAAGAGTTAATAAAGTCCATGATGTCCAACAAAAATTTTAGAGGAAAATCAGTAAGTAATACAAAAGATTTAATACCCTGGTTAAATGTGTTTATTGGTGAATTAATATTGAGAAATCAAGAATTAGATGAAGAAAATAGAACCAATCTAAGACCTAAAAAGCTAACCTTATCTATAATGAGTGCAACAGGCGTACGACATTCTAAACAGTGCACAATGAACCAGCCACCCAAAGATTACAATATTTTGAAAAATCAATATCATTTATTAGTCAGTGAACTTTTAAAACAACTAGAATTAACTTGGAAGGAACAAAATCCAAGCAGACCAATGTATCCTATTGTTAATTCGTGCTTAGGTGTTTCAGTATTTGTTGATATAAATTCAACAAGTACACTTGATGACTTAATTCCAACAGTTCAAAAGCGTAGGATAGATCCTGCAACTGTTTTTAAAGAAAATTTTCCGGAAGTGAAGAAAGTGAAACCAAATATTGTAGATTTATTTTTAACGATGGAAAAAGATTCAAAATATACATGTACAAATAAAAATAGTGATAACAAAAACGTACCAAGTGACACAGTTGCAGCAACATCACAAAATAAGACTAATATACTAGATATGTTTCCTTCTAAACTAAAAAAATCAAAAGAAAAAGTTACAACAAATAAAGAAGATTCACAATTATCTGATGAAAACACAAAAACATGTAGTGAATGCGGTGATGATATATTTTTTGATGACTGGCAGACACACTTAGATTTTCATTTTGCTTTGAAACTGGATTCGAAATTAAATAGTGATTTGGAAGAAACCCGAGGAATTAGATTACTCAATAGATCAAAGAAAATGAACAATAATAAAAATAACAAAGTAGACAAATCTCAAAAAAAATTACCGTTTTAAATTCACTGTCGTTTATCTTTAAGTTATCAAATAATTAAATTAAAATTTCATAAAATAAGCCGGCTTGCCGCTATGTGTTATAAATAAGTATACAATATAAAATGGAACTGAAATTGTAAAAGAAAGAAAATTATTTTAATATTCTTATAATTCATTAAATGTTGATAGACTGATGCAACTTCTTTTGCTCTTCTTCATATTCTTTAGTAGCTTCTTTATCTTTATGGAAATAATTCATGAATGCTAAACCTGGCTTGTAATGGGTATATAACTCATCAACATCTTCTAAAGAAAGACCTTTGGTTTCTGGAACAAACGCAAAGACAAAAAAGAAAGAGAATGTAGTACAACCAAAAAAGACATAACCATATCCAAAATGAAGTGCAGGAATAATAAATGGAGTGAAGAAAGAAACAACAAAACCCCATAGCCAATGTGCAAATGTTGCTATAGCAATACCCTTTGATCTAATTCTTAATGGGTATGTTTCTGCAACAACGACAGAGACACATGGGCCCCAGGATGTAGAATAAAATGCAATGAAAAGACAAGCTAAGAAAATCATAGCACAACCAACAGACTTTTTTGCTTCAGAACCATAGCCATCAGTATATAAAGATTTAACACCAAGACATGCAAAAATCAACAAGCAAGTTAACATACCAAGAGAACCAGAAAGTAATGTGAATCTTCTACCAAATCTATCGACAATATATAATGCCACAAAAGTTGCTGTGAAATTCACAACACCTAAAATAATTGCAGTTTCGTAAGAATCTTCTAAACCAATTGATTTAAAAATAGTTGTACCGTAATAATAAAAGTAATTTGCACCTGTTAAAACTTGTAAAGATTCTAACATAATACCAATAAATAATCTGTAAAAAATCTTTGGCTTTCCGGTAAGTAATTCACCCCAAGAAGCATTACCAACTGATCTTTGATATTCAATTGCGTTTTGTAAAATGTCAATTTCTGTTTGGATAAAACGAGAATTAACTGGTTGTCTGTTAATAATGGCTAATGATTTAGCAGCTTCTTCAATTCTACCTTGTTCAATCAAGTATCTTGAAGATTCTGGTGTAAAAACCATACCGATACATAAAAGAATAGCCCAAAGAAATGAAAGACCTAAAGGAATTCTCCATTGTCTAGAGTCGGTATATTTATTGTGAGTACCATAAGTTGAACAATAACCTAAGAAAACACCAAAAGTAATCATTAATTGGTAAAGAGAGACTAAAGAACCTCTGATGTGCTTTGGGGATGTTTCTGAAATAAACATAGGGGATAAAACTGCAACAGAACCAACAGAAAATCCGGAAACCAATCTACCAATTAAATATTGAATCCAGGAAGTTGAACATGCCATTTGAATAATGATACCAATAACATAACCAATCATGGCAATCATAAGACCTTTCTTTCTACCCAAAACATCAGCAGTTTTACCTAAAGTGACACCACCAAATGCACCACCAATATTAAAGATACCAACTAAAATACCATTTCTAGCTTTAGAGAATGAATAAGTACCATCTGGATGTAAAGTAGCAAATCTTCTTTTAAAATCTGACATATTTGTAAAACCTCCGATTGTACCAATATCCCAGCCAAACATAAAACCACCAAAAGCGATAAGGGTACATAGTGTGAATGGCACTAAATAGTTTAAATATGAAGATTCAATAACAATTGGCTCAACTTCGGTTGGGTAATGGTCAAGTTTGTTAATTTCTTCAACAGAAATTTTAGAAGAAGTTCTAGACGCTACCTCTTCGGAATGCTCCTTTGAGTCAGTGTTCATTTTTTACGAGTTTTTCTTTGTACTTTTGAAATGTCCACTTATGTGTTGGGTTTAAATAAAATTAAATCAAATCGGAACACTTTTTAGATAAAGGAAAAGAATTATGTAGTATTTATATACATTCCATAATAGGATAAAATAATTGATTACATATGCACGGTCCAGCGGGGTAAAGAGAGTTCCGGAGAGCATGACAAGAAATGTGCCAAAAAGGTATAAGAGCTGGCGGAGAAACGGTGACGGCTATATTTTGGTTTCCAGAGGGGTCGGAAAACAGCATATCAAGAGCCGGATATTGCACAGCCGGTCCATCATGCCAACGGAGAAAGGTGCACGGACAAAGGAGCGCGGACAAAGTGAAAAGCGGATATGCGGGGGTTTCACAGAAGTGCATCAATTTCCGGGGTGCAGAAAAAAACAATTTATATTTTGCGGGGCTGGAATAACGGAAAACCAAATTTTAGAAGGAGAGGGGGGGGGGGGAACTTGCCGGGGTTTTGATCTACATAACTTTAATAATAAACAAATATTTATAATGGTACTAGAGTTTGAATCCCCGCATTATTCCATTTTACCGCTTACCTGTGTTTTTCACTACTGCAAGCACAGGTGGCTAGCTGTTATCAGAAATCGCGGCAGCTACTCGGAGTTGCTTGTCTTCTCCACTTTATTTAACTTAAACCAGCGCTCTATCAAGGTGCTTCTTGTCCGAAATCGGAAGCGATATTTTTTGAGTTTTGCTTTTCTTATTCCAAATAATTATCGGGGATGCTGACACGTCTACATCGATACTGTGCTCCGGTTTATTTCTTCAAGAAAACATTATGATTTTTTAATAAAATAGTCTTTTAAGCTAATTGGTACATATTCGTAGAGTATCACTCCTATAATGATTGTTCAGTCAACACGTTTATTGTAGAATACTTCTTTCAATACTTTTAACTCGCTTCTTGCGTTTTAAACTCTTGAATAATAAGACCAAACCAGTTAAAAATTTGGACCCTTGAATATTTAAAATATATGTGCTTTTAATATAATTGGTTCAGGTTTTACTGCATATTCCTTTCAAAAAAAAAAAAGGTTGTTCCAGTTTTGCTATAAAATATTCTTCCTTTTATTTATTTGTTTTACCTATTCAAAAACATTTCATATTTAGATACAGTATTATTTTTTAAAAAATAACAAGATGAGGTGAAAATAAAACAGAACAGCCTTTCATCAATGTTTTGCACCAGCATAATCTATATGATAGAAGCTGGAAAATTATTCATTCTTTTGACTACCTTGTTTTTAAGCAGAAGAGCAATAAACCAAATAACTTATAATTGGCTACTTTTTTCTTTCATTGAATAAAACAAACTTCGAATATTCTTTTATTAGTTTAGTTTTTCATTAAGTTATCAGATTTCAGGTAAGTACTATTAAAGACAAAAAGTGCATGTTGCTATGGTCAAATAATCAATGCAAGAAACGTGTTTCCTAGCTCAACGGCTACCAATAAAGATACTACTACATAACTTTTTTATCTTATCATATTTTTTACTTCTCCAAGCCAGAAATTAAATACAATGAATAATTAAACATATTTTCAAAACAAATCCATAATTATCAAGACGACAAAAAATTAATTTTGTTGATATATATTTAGTGTTGGCGAAATTTTTCAAATCTTTTCTGCTAGCTTTAAACATAAATGCATATTAATGTTTTCATTAATAAAAGAGCAAAATAAGCAATACTACGATATATAGTGAACAAAATAACTTGTATTCAAAAGAAATATTTTATAACATGTATCAAAAAAAAAGATTGAAAATCAATGATTAGCACTTATTGCTGGATATTTAATAATTAAATATGAACTAAGAATTGTGCAAAGGCTTTTGCTCTGAAACTATTTTTGTTGCAGTCGTACATTAAAAGATTGCTGATTTGTTTCAGCAAAACAAAATAAGAGAAAAGCAAGCAATTTAATTTAATTATATGGCCCAGTGTAACTGACGACCTCATTATTTACAGAAGTCGGTAAAATATTTATGTATCATAAAACTTAGTTGGGTAAAAGACATCTGTGCTTTGAGAAATGACAATAAACAGAGTTAAATTTTAACATGCATTTGAAATTTTATAAAAACGATCAGATTACTGTGAAATTACTGATGCAAGAAATTGAATTTGTCATTTGAAAATATTTTCATACTAAATAAAACATAAAAAATTTTGTAGGGAGCAATTAACACGAGAATAAAATTGATAAAAATGATGGGCAATTCCTCAAAAATATTATCGCATTTTTTAACATGGCAACAAAAAGAACAATACTGACCGGTGTGAAAGTTCTGTGTGCTGAAAGGCGGGGATTGCAGTATATATATATATATATATTTATATCTGACACATCTTATACATCTCTAGTAAATTCAATGGCTGAAATAAAAAAAAATGAAGTTTATTTAAACGAAAACTCAAAATCACTCAAATAACTTCATAATTAAAAGGCAAGTAAAAAAAATATTTTTAAAGATTCCAACAAATGATCAATAAAATTTAAAAAATCTGGGGTTACCAGGGGTAATTACACGAATTCAAGGTAAAGCATAATTTTCTGTACCTGCATGGAAAAAAGAGCTTCAAACGATTGATTAGAAATTTAAATTAGCAAAAAGGAACGATTAATGAATTAGAAATGTTCTATACAGTTATTTTTTTACTCGAGTATAATACAAAATCTTCATTAGGGATATGTGATATAATAAGTTGTAGTCGTTAAATATTTTGGGTCATAATTTTACAAGATTAGATGTTTTGGGAAGAACCTAATTTCTTTTCTTCTTCAACAAAATCATCTACCTTGGAACTTTTCTTACCGAAAGAGTTCATGAAAGCTAAACCAGGAGTATAGTTGCTGTATAATTCATCAACATCTTCTAATGAAAGACCCTTGGTTTCTGGAACAAATGCAAACACGAAGAAAAGGGAGAAAAGAACACAACCGAAGAAAACATAACCGTAAGCAAAATGAATAGCATCGGTGATGAACGGAGTGAAGAAGGCAATTAAGAAACCCCAAATCCAGTTTGCTCCGGTTGCAATAGCCATACCCTTTGATCTAATTCTTAATGGATAAGTTTCTGAAACAACAACGAAAACTGCAGGACCCCAAGTAATTGCGAAGAAGAAAATGAAGAAACAAGCTAAGAAAATCATAGCGTCACCAACAGGCTTTCTTGCTTCAGAACCGTAACCATCAACATATAAGCTCTTAACACCAATAGAAGCAAAAATAACTAAACAGGTCAACATACCAATAGAACCACCCATTAAAGTTTTTCTTCTACCGAATTTATCAACAACATATAATGCTAAGAAAGTAGATGCAAAATTAACAACACCCAAAATAATAGAAGTTTCAAAGGAATCATCTAAACCAATAGATTTGAAAATAGTAGTACCATAGTAGAAGAAGTAGTTGTTACCAGTTAATTGTTGAAGAGATTGTAAAACAACACCAACCATTAATCTATAGAATAACTTTGGCTTACCAGTGAATAATTCACCCCAAGAAGCATTACCAGCAGACTTTTCATATTCAATAGCATCAACTAAAATTTCAATTTCAGAAGTAACGAAAACGGAATCAATACTTTGCTTGTTGACAGTTGCAAGAGCTGCTTTTGCTTCTTCAATTTTACCAAATTCAATTAAATATCTTGGGGATTCTGGAGTAAATGTCATACCAGTGATCATAAGAATTGCCCAAGCAAAAGATAAACCTAAAGGAATTCTCCATTGTCTTGAATCGTTGTAACCATGGTAAGTACCGTAAGTAGTACAGTAACCTAAGAAGATACCAAAAGTAATCATTAATTGGTAAATGGAAACTAATGAACCTCTGATTGCTTTTGGAGCAGTTTCAGAAATAAACATTGGAGCTAAGACAGAGATGGAACCAACAGCTAAACCGGCAATAATTCTACCAATGAAATATTGAACCCAGGAAGAAACTGATGCAATTTGAATGACAATACCAACAATATAAACAACCATAGTAATCATAAGACCTTTCTTTCTACCATAAATATCAGCAGTTTTACCTAAAGTAACACCACCGATTGCACAACCAATGTTGAAAATAGAAACCATTAAACCAGTTCTGACCTTAGAAAGATAGTATTCACCCTCACTGTTAAGTTTACCAAATCTTTGTAAAAAGTCTGGCATATTAACAAAACCGGAAATGGTACCAGTATCCCAACCAAAGACGAAACCACCAAATGCAATAAGCGTACATAAAATAGCTGCTGTTAAGTATGTAGTTTTAGAAACTTCTGGGATAATGTCAACTGCTTCTGGGTTTTGTTGATTATTTTGTATGTTTGAAGCGTGAGAGGCAGCCTCCACTTTATCAACTGATGAATTTGAAGACATTTTATATTAATTTCTTTCCTGTATCAATAGAGAAAAAAACTTATAAAATATTAAAACTATTATTAACACAAAAGCTATTAATAATAATATTATTATTGTTATCTATATAGGAAATTAAGAAAGCAACACAAGGTGAAATAAAACTTGAAAAGTCTGGGAAATGGGGGGCTTTTATAGCGAAGTCACCATATCCAAAAAGCAATTTTTGGCAAAAAAAGAAATGCCAGTTGGAGTTTTTCCGCGACCAAGCAAGAGTAATCCCACTTTTTTTCAACAAACAATGCCCATGGAGAAAAAGGACGGCCGCAAAAAAAAAACACGTTACTACATAATTCGTGGAGTTATTCCGCGCTTTCTGTTCTTCCGGACCCACCAATGAGAGACTGCAACCATCACTTTCGAGGCTGTCCGTGTAGGGCTTTTCGTCAGAAACCGGGGCAGATGCCGATCTTTTACAGTGTGGGGTTTTTCCGGTGACTTGGAGTCACACATATCTAGGATGCTATTTTTCCGTGAAATCAAAATAGTTCAGTGCTTTGTTTACTACAGGTGTGCTACCATATTAGGATGAGTAGAAGGATATACATGGTATGAGTTTTTGCAAGATTTTGTACAGAAATCAAGCTCAAGTTTTTAACCCACCAAACGGAAAACCGGAATTTTTTTTTAAGGTCAACCCCGCCTCCACGCTTTTAAACTCTTGCGCAAGCCGCATTAATTGTGGAGTGAAGTCACTTTTGAAATATTTTTCAAAGCATATATTTTTGAAAAGCCCTACATTCTCGAAAAATAAAATCCGATAGCATTTTTTTTTTTGGCGAAATTTTGTGAGCTAATAGGAAATATTTTGCAAATATTAATTACATCATCACTATGTATACCAAAATTTTGCCAGCTTTCTTAGCACATCAATTTTGTAGACGTCGTATGATTGAATACATACGTATATGTTGTTTTTATCTGTCAACATGCGTGTTTATTATTCTGGAGATAAGATCTATTGTTTGTTTGTTTTGATTCTAGTTATCCCCGAAAAATCTTGAACATGTTTTTCCATGTTTTGTTTTAGATTAATTTTTCCGTGTTTTCTAAATTCCCCGGGCCTTTTTGTTACGGAAAAACAACCTGCATCTTATTTATTGGGGTATATCATCCCACCTCTCCGTTTTGTACATACTAAGTGTTATTTGTAGTTGGTTCGGAAAGTTCCGTAAAAATCGATTTTGATCACGCATATTGATTGCTACATAAATAAAATATTGCATTTGTTGGACTTTTTTTTGTAGGTAACAAGAAATAAAAAAAGAAATAAGAAAAATCAATAAATTTGATGATTTTTTAAAAACAAATTTAATATATAGTTGATTAAGAATAGTATTGCTTAAAAAAATATATATTATAAACTATAAACATGTCTAAAGACCATAAAGAAATAAAAAATTATTAACACATTTATTCTTCGTAGACTCTAGTGATCATACCAGTACCGACGGTTTTACCAGATTCTCTCAAGTTGAATCTTTGACCAACTTCTAAGACAACTGGGTATAATAATTCAACAATCATTTCAATGTTGTCACCTGGTGCAACTTGTCTGGAGTGATCTTCTTCAGTGTCTGGGAACTTCAAAGTAACATTAACATTGGTAGTTCTGATGTACATTTGTGGTCTGTAGTTTTCGGAGAATGGAGTGTGTCTACCACCTTCTTCCTTGTTTAAGATATATAATGAAGCTAAGAACTTCTTGTATGCCTTAACGGAACCTGGCTTTGCTAAGATTTGACCTCTCTTAATTTGATCTCTCTTAACACCTCTTAATAAAATACCTGGAGTATCACCTGCTTGCGCTTGGTCTAATTCCTTGTGGTACA
This sequence comes from Pichia awuae, assembly GCA_030563725.1. Lineage (NCBI taxonomy): Eukaryota > Fungi > Ascomycota > Pichiomycetes > Pichiales > Pichiaceae > Pichia > Pichia awuae. Next base: position 262,873 of record JAJMJV010000001.1, read on the forward strand.
TTTCAATACCAGTGACAGTGGTCTTTAATGCACCATCTTTACCACCAACAATTTCAATTTCTTCACCCTTCTTTAAGGTACCTCTTTCGACAGTACCGGAAACGACAGTACCTCTACCAGAGATAGAGAAAACTTCATCAATTGGTAATAAGAATGGTTTTTCTAAATCTCTTTGAGGGGTTGGAATCCATGAATCAACAGCAGCCATTAAGTTTTCAATAGCTTCCTTACCGACATCTGGTCTCTTACCTTCTAAAGCCATTAAAGCGGAACCCATGATAACAGGACTGTTATCACCATCAAAACCATATTCAGATAATAATTCTCTCATTTCCATTTCAACTAATTCTAACATTTCAGGGTCATCAATAGTATCACATTTGTTAACGAAAACAACTAAGTGTTGAACACCAACTTGTCTAGCTAATAATAAATGTTCCTTGGTTTGAGGCATTTGACCATCAGTAGCAGCAACAACAATAATAGCACCATCCATTTGAGCAGCACCAGTAATCATATTCTTAATATAATCTTGATGTCCTGGACAATCAACGTGAGAATAATGTCTGTTTGCAGTTTCATATTCAACGTGAGCAGTAGAAATAGTAATACCTCTAGCTCTTTCTTCTGGAGCCTTATCAATAGATGAATAATCTAAAAAGTCTGCACCACCGTTTTCAGATAAAACTTTGGTAATAGCAGCAGTTAAAGTGGTCTTACCATGATCGACGTGACCAATAGTACCGATATTAACGTGAGGTTTAGATCTGTCAAAAGATGCAAATCTAACGGAAGCTCTTTGTGCAAAAAACTTTGGAACACTAGCAACTGTAAAGAAAAAGATATTGATGTTCTAGGTTAGTATATTTGCCAATCGTAATGATCGAGGTCGGTTTTTTCGCATATTCTATACACCATATGACTATATTCCTGAAATTATTTCTTATACATACCAGAAGTTCTGCTGACGGTTCTCAATGCGTTAGCAAAGTAACGAGAAGCCATTGTTTATGAGTTACGTAAAGTAGGTGATTCAAGAACTCCTCTGCAACCTCTTGTCCTATATTCTCGTCACTTTAAATTGACACCTAAAAAATTCACTCGTTCGATGGTTTCGTGATCTCTTGAAATTTGGGAACCGGGTAACCTTGGTGCACGGGTTGCGTCTGCGTCGTCGCGTCGTCGCGTCGTTGCGACGATGCTATAAAACAGTATATATGATGTGCTATGCAACAGAGTTGGATAGATAGTTCAACTACAAATAATAGCTATCTATATTATAACATTTTAGAGCTAGACGATCTGAAATGGAACCAAAATTTCATCATGTGAATCACCAGTATCTTGTGGTGTTACCGCGTTGTTGTTTTCAGCTCTGCCGGTAGTTTCAAAACTTATTCCTGCTTTCAAAGTATCAAGCTGCTCCTGTAGTTTAGTGTTGTCTTTATCAATAAACTCTTGCAACGTTCTATTTAAAGACGAAAACTGCGTGTCGTAAAATTCTCCACGCTTAACGTAAATGAGAATCATCCCATCACTAAAATATGTTTCTGTATATTCTTTAACTACATTTTTCACCTCTGAAAACTCGAATTTAGATGTCTCGTATGATTTACAGGTTTCTTCATCTATTGAAACTCCAATCCATAAATCGCTTTTCTTTTCGTGATAATAAAATTGGTTACTAGTTATAATAACTCCGCACAAAATCCAGGGTTCAAAAGATGCTTTAATTTCAGGGTCAAGTAGTTGATCAATATTTAATTTGTTGTTTTGTAATAATGATATACGTTGATTCATATCTCTTGTATCTTGATCAATATTTTTGATGGCTGAACTGATCTCAGTTAAAATTTGGCTGACATTTCCACTTGCCGATGCATACTTATCACTATCAGACAAAATTTTATCTTCTCCATTTTCCGTTTGATTCTCTTGATTTAATTTTTCAGATGTGACAGCTAGATGCTTTTTCGTCTCTAACAAAACATTACGTACACTTTTACCATCAAAAGCTCGAAGATTAAAAGATTTTCTACTCATCTCCCTTTGGGTCTTCTTAATATTTTGTATTTCATTATCAATATTCAGTATGAAATTTTTATGCTCATAAGTGAAAATCTGTGGATATATTTCTTGATCTAACTCAAAACCATCTTTGACTTCATCCATTCCTGATTCAAAAAAAATAGTTAAAACAATTGGAATTTTCTGAACAAAGATATTACCTGATGTTTCACCGTTCTGGCTAGGTTGAGATAAACAATTGTAGATAGTTTCATAAATATTAGATGCAATAGATTCGGAGGTTATTGGAATACTGTAAACAGTATGTTCGGCCATATTTCCTGTTCCAGTCTGATCTTGGATTAATTTGAACTGGAAAAGATCAACAAATGGTTCCACTAGGGTTTGATCAATTTGCTGCAAACTTAATTGTATTTCGTTCATTGCAAATTCAAAAAAATCATTGACAACTTCGTATTCTTCCTTAGAGAGCCTAGTGATACAGTTTTCCAAATTAAATATTGAGGCGAAGGCCCTGTTTGTACTACCATTTAAAAAGGCAACTAGTCTTTGAATTTCTTGGATTAATAATAGATTGCTAGAACATTTTTCTCGATTCCACCAATTTGATTTATAAGGGAATGTTAAATATTCATGTTTTGAAAGTAAGTTGCTAAATGCCGGAATTTGCGAAAAGATCATTAATAACGGTGCTAAATAAGATTCTAGCAAATCGGACCGAATTGGCAATAAAACAGACATGTCATCCTTATTCCTGACCATTTTTAAAATGTCAGAATAGAAATCTAAACGATTCAGCTCCTCTTGGTCTGGAAATTGATCTTCTGTTTCATCGTCGACCTGAAAGAACTGTTCGGTGCATTCGGGATGCAATGATAATGTGATTTTATCTTTAATATCTTGATCAAGGAAAATTCCCGTGTTGTGCATACTTTGGTCGTCTGAATTATTAGTATCCATATAGGAGAGTGTCTCTTGATCTTCAAGTTGTGGTATTTGTGGAATTTGTGGAATTTCAGCTTCGGTATTTATATGTGATGGCGTTTTGTTTGCTTCTTGTGATAACGTTGGCAATTTTGGTGCATTCGTGAAAGGGTTTTCAAAAATGCTGTCCATATCCTGTTCAATCTTGTTGTTATTTTCTTCTGTCATATTTGGCTAACACTAATGATATGATTATGTACGACTAGCACACAAGTGGTGAAAGCATTATTATGACTGACTCCAAAATTGAAAATCTAAAACAGCGCTCTCTACCACATCAAAGAGATCAAGGCTTTTGAAAACGGTATTTCACTACAGTTTGCTAATACAGAATCTGTATTCAAACAAATGAGCTATGTATAAAATTATTTAGATGAGTATTTATGTAGATCTAGTGTACAGGTATAACTTTGAAAATGCGAATGCAATTCAAAGTAAAGAGTAAAAAGGGATGTTTATCAAGGTGAGAGAGAAATAACTAGAAAACATCCGGCAATCTTTCAATAACATAGGAATGAGGACCAACACTCATGATTGGAATACCCGGCACTTTTCTGATTCTTCTCTTCAAATCTGCATCGTTGGTTGCAACAATATAACATTTATTTTGGATCACTCTAGAAACGAGACAATCATCGGCATAAGTACCTTTATGGGAACATTTAAGTCTTGTGATTCTTGGATCTTTAGCTAGGGTCAAGGCGATTCTATATCTATGCCCTAATTTTTCCAACTCCGCCAAGACACAATCTGTAACAATTGGTATACATTTGGCTAACAAACAATCCATCATACCTCTGACTATATCAATTTTTTTCTGAATACTGAAGTTGAAAAAATTCGTATCAATGATGATTTGATACGGTGGTTTGATGGCTTGATTGTATTGAAAAAACAACGCTGAAGACACCTGTGGAACAGATTTGATCAATTCTTTATCTTCTTCTTTTTTTTCTTGTGCTTGATTTTTTTTAATTCTTTGGTCATCTGCCTTGACCATTCTCTTGACAGATGCCTTTCTTGTTTTCTTAGCTTTACCCATAGTCTTATTTGCTCCTGTTGCCGACTATTACCTAATATAATATCAATTACTACAATAAAAATCTAAGTGAAAAATTCAAATAAAAATTTTAATACAGGCGCCACAAAGAAAAAAAAGGGGCGCTCTTTTGGCGGCTCAAAAGGAAAGCCTTTTGCTTTCCCATATTCTTACAGCTTGAAGCTTGCTCCTTGCAGAAAGAGATTGCTTGTACGACTCAAATATAGATTGAAGAGTGGTTGCCCTTGTTAATAGTTGCCAAATAAAAAAAACAAGCTTTAGTTTTAAAGGCGGGAATGATGCGTCCAAAGGACGTTATGCAGGCCAACAAGCTTCAATTACAAACAGAAATAATAGACCATAAATACCCGGACGGTTTTTATTTAGAGAGACCCGGGAATTTACCTAGCTTATATAGCAGTAGTAATTTTGACAGTGCCAGTAATTATGCTGATAATAATGATGATAATAATGATGGTGATGATGATGATGATAGTGGTGATAGTGGTGGTGGATTTAATGAACGAGCAGATGTCTTTACAATATATCAAGATAAAAATCCACATGAAAATGTATCAAGTGGGCTACGAGAGACACACGGCATGAACTCAAATACCATGGTGTTTTTTCATGATTCTCTCAATAGAAAATCTCCCAACTCTAAGTGGGTTTCAAAAGTACGCCAGAAAGCCAACACTATACTTTCTAAAAGAAGCATCTCAAATGATAACGAGTATCAAAGTTTGCGGCAAAATGCCAAAATAACCTCTAATGCTTTTTTTGAAAGTGAAACTACCAATGACACAAACCCCAATATAAGAAGACGCATACTGTCGTTGCGTAAACCATTGGCTAGAAAAGCGCTTTCAACTATATGCATAAAGCCTCAAACACAAAAGCCGGATTTGTTGCAAGGATATAACAGCACTAACCCCATTGATTGCAACGAAGAAAACAAAGAAAACATACTTCCAGTTCCGCTATCCATTGAAAGCAGTGCAGATAACACAAGATTTAACAGTCCGAGTTCGACTTCTACAGGTTCTAAAAAGAACAACTTTTTCAAAACTCAGCTTTTTTCTCCTCAGCACTACTGGGACCAAATTGATCCTAGAACTGAACAGCAAAATGATGTTTCTCTTTGCGTGTTTCATTCCTTGCTACTCGATTATGAACGCTTATGGGAGCTCACCTTCAAGCAAGACCCCACATAGGCGCAAACTTGCCTGCCGGTCACGTGACCCGGCACTGTTTGGGACAAAACACATTTCCACTTTTTTTTGCACAACTCGTCGAGGCCATGTTTAGAGATTGTTTTGATATGTAAATAGTGGATTTTGTGATTTCAGATTAATACTGTTCCTTTGCTGTGGTTTGTTTTTCAAGCAATTCTTTTCTAAAATCAAATAAGATATATTCTTTTTGATATTATTGCTTTCTTATATAAATTAAGACACAATGACGTCTTATAACGAGCACCTAGATGCTTTTGTCGCCAAACTAGACGATGAATCATTGAATTATCAAGCCAAACATTCATTGTTTTCAGAACTATGTGATACACTTGATACGTATACTAGCTCTAATGAGTACAAGTACTTTTTGGAAAAGATGATTGATATTTTCTTCGGGCATCTAAAATCAGTGCCGATTTCGTTTGTGTCGAATTCAAGTGAACAAAAATTAAGATATTTAATTCTTGATATTATCCACAGATTGCCATATAATGATGTTTTCCAACCTTATGCAATCACAGTGTCTGACAATTTAATGGAAATCTTGAAAACTGATAATGAAGAAAATGGTTTACAATGTATGAAAATAATAACATCTTTACATAAATCATATAAGAATTATCTGTCTTCTAAAGTTGAGGAATATATGTCATTTTTAAAACTAATTTATGAAAATTTGACTCCACTGGTTGCAGAACAATTTGGCTCGTCTGATGCTGAAATTAATGCTTCTGAAAAATCCAAAGATTCCAATAAAATGGATACTAACGAAGATGAAAAATCAGATTTGAAAACCAACCCTCCTTCTCCGTCTGATTTTTCTTCCAATGATGATTCAAATACATCACATACTATATTCAAAGCTACCAAATCTTTTAAAATGGCTGCAGAATGCCCAATTACTTTGGTTTCCTTGTATAGCACTTACAAAACATTACTTGATACAACTGTCACAACAATTCTTCCATTGGTCATAGATGTTTTAAAAGCACAGGCACCTGCTCAAAGGGCAGAACATGAAAAAGCTAAAGAAAACAATACAACTGTTGTCAATATTGCACCTTCACTTCAAAATAATACTATTTATAATGATTTTAATTTTGCACAAGTTAAGGCCTCATCATTCATGGCTTATGTTTTTATTAGGAAGAACACTTCTCAGAATATAGAAGCTTACCAACAAGATGTCCCTGATTTAATCATAAGGCTTTTACAAGATTGTCCAAGGGAACTTTCAACCGCTAGAAGAGAATTATTACATGCAATTAGGCATGTTCTATCAACAAACATGAGAACTTTATTCATACCAAAAATGGATTTGCTGTTTGATGATAATATTCTTGTTGGTGATGGTTTAACTGCTCATGAAACCTTAAGACCATTAGCATATTCAATTGTTGCAGATTTTATTCACGTTAACACTACCTTAACCACTGAACAAATTTGGAAAAGTGTTATAATATATAGTGGTTATCTTCAAGATGATACTCTCGCTCAAACTGTTCATATTATGAGTGCTAAGTTGTTACTAAATTTGATGGATAGAATTTTAAAACTTGAAAATAAAGAAGATTCAAGAAAATTGCTATTATTAATTATAGATACATTTGGAAAAAGATTTGCATCATTGAATAATCAATACGATAATATTATGAAGCAACATGAAGAATTTAAAAATTCCAGAAAAGAAAGAGCATTAAAATTAAAAGAACTGGAACTTCGTGGTAAGAAACTAACAGGTAGATCAATCGATGAAAATCACCATATTAGAAATTTATCTGAAAAATTATATCTTTATGACAAAGAAAAAGATAACCAAATGGAAGTTGATGAAGCAAACGATTTAATTACTAATCTCTCTTATGAAGAAATTGAGAGAAATTTACCTATTCAGATTTCACAACCGATATCCCAAGATCCATTAGAAAGTGCACGTTATCTTTTCAGAACTTTAATGACGTTTTTAAAATCAATTTGTTACGGATTTAAAGGTTGTAATACTGCACCACCTAAAGACTTCTCGCTACAAGTTTGGCAAGAGAGTGCACGTATTGTTATGATTGAAGAGTTAAATATTTTCAGAAGCTTGTTTAGAGAATCAACTAATGGTCTTAAATTTTTTCAAAGTTCTAAGATTACTACAATCACATCAACACTAAAGAATTCATTTGATACTACAGGTCCAAACTTACCAATAACTTCATCTAAAGAGGAGAAAGATTTGATGGAAATTTTTGCAACTATTTTCATTTATCTTGAGCCTGCGGCATTCAATGAAATTATTCAATCCGAAATTTCGACTCTTTTTGAAGAAACATTAAATAATCCTGCATTGCTTCATATCCCGCAATTTTTTTTGGCAAGTGAAATCACTACATCCAACTTTTCAAGTATTCTTATAGTTTTTGTTATTTCTAAATTGGATGAACTGGGAGATCTAAATATTGTTAAATCTAATATTTTAATTAGATTATTCAAATTGTGCTTTATGTCTGTGAATCTTTTTCCTGCTGTCAATGAAAATATGATACTGCCACATTTAAACAAGCTTATTTTAGATTGTTTAAAATATTCCATGAAAACTAAAGAACCAATTGTTTACTTTTATTTGATTAGAACATTATTTAGAAGTATTGGGGGTGGTCGATTTGAAGCACTGTATAAAGAAATACTTCCTCTTCTTCAGTTATTATTGGAGTCTCTGAATAGATTGGTTCAAACTGCTCGTCGTCCACATGAAAGAGATATATATGTTGAGCTATGCCTGACAGTCCCGGTCAGATTAAGTGTCTTGGTTCCATATTTAAGCTATTTGATGGAACCTTTAGTTTTTGCATTGAATGGTTCACAAGATTTAATTAGTCAAGGTTTAAGAACCTTAGAATTATGTGTTGATAATCTTACTGCTGAATATTTTGATCCAATAATTGAACCCGTTGTTGAAGATGTCATGAAAGCATTATGGAAACATTTAAAACCATTACCTTACTATCATCAACATTCACATACTACTCTACGTATTCTAGGTAAATTAGGTGGCCGAAATAGAAATTTTATGAGTCTGCATAAAGATTTGTCAAGCGAAACCTTGACTGATCAAAAATTAGAAGGTTTGTTTAGAATTGAAGGTATAAAAGGTGATGTACCTGTTTCTATAACAGCTGCTTTGAATACTGCTTTTACTACATTGGAAAGTGGCCGTTATAAATTACATTACAGGCTTAGCGCATTCAAATATTTAATTACAATTTTGAAATTACTCATTAATTCTGATGATATACCTGAAAATTATGAAATGAAAGTACAGCAAGTTGTTGACTTTGTTATTAGTGACGGTAAGGATCCAATTGATCATAATTCAATAGATCTTGATATTGATGATACTAAAGATCCAATTAAGTTTGATACTCAGGAAGAACTACTTGTTAAATTATTGAAATCGTTGTTTTTCGCTGTATCTCTTGAAGAGACTGCAGACGAATCTTACAAACTCATTGAAGGTATATGTCAACATTATGTTTTGTTAAGTTTAAGTAAGGCCATGATTGATCATCACAAGATTTCTAGACAGTTTTCTATTGCTAATCATGAAGGCAAACACTTTTTAAATACTAATACCATTTACGAAGTTATTTCATATGCCTTGAGCCATTATATTAGTTCTGTTCGTGAAGTTGGTAAATTTGCAATCAAATGTATATTTGATACTTGTGTTACGTTATTTGGGTCAGTAAGTAATGCTTTGAAATTTATGCCTATTAGAAGAATGTGCTCAACTTTTATCCATTCTTGTTTTGAAGCCACATATTACGATAAACTTGGTGGATGTTTAGGGTTACAAATGATGATTAATGAACTTGACATTCCATATGAATATTTTAGTGTCAGGCAATTAGAAATTTCCAGAGCAATGTTTTTTGTTTTAAGAGATACACCTGAAGATGTTCCCTCAGAAGTTTGTGATGTAGCAAAAAATATTATGCTTGGTGTCTTGAAAAACTGTAATAAAGAAATTGCAAAGGACGACGTTTTTCAACAATCTTTTCAATCTATGGTTAGTCAAGTTGTTTTTGATTTTAGTAATTCTAATATTAAAGTTAGAGAAACAGCTAAAGAGGCAATTCAAATATTATCTGATGTCACTTCCGTTCCCATCGCAACTATGATTAAACCAAGTAAAGGTATTTTACTAGCCCCAATTTTTGGAAAACCACTAAGAGCACTTCCTTTCCATATGCAAATTGGTAATATTGACGCTATCACTTTTTGCTTGGGTTTAGATGATACTTTCTTAGAATTTAATGACGAGTTAAATAGACTGTTATCTGAAGCTCTGGCTCTCGTTGATGCTGATGATGAATCTCTGACAAACATGAATACTGTTTCTGATCATAGTACCACCGAGCAATTAATTAATTTGAGAGTTGTTTGTATCAATTTATTATCACTTGCTTTAACCAAAAAAGAATTTTCTAATAGTCAGGTCAGAATCCGGATATTGAGTGTTTTTTTCAAAACTCTATGCTCTAAAAGTACTAGAATTATTGATGCAACTCATGTTGGATTGAAAAGAGTTCTTTCTCAAAATTCTAAATTACCAAAAGAACTTCTACAAAGTGGTTTACGTCCAATGTTAATGAATTTGTCTGATTATAAGAAACTCACGGTTTCTGGATTAGAAGCATTGTCCAGATTACTAGAACTACTCATTTCTTATTTTAAAGTCGAAATTGGTAGAAAGTTACTCGACCATCTTATGGCATGGGCACAAATTCCTGTTTTACAGAGAATTTCATTACAAGAACTTGACAGTAACCTGACTGTTCAAATAATTGTTGCAATTTTCAAAATTTTTCATCTTCTTCCACCTCAAGCACACACATTTTTAAAAGAATTGATAGATACTTTGATTTATTTGGAAACAAACTTACGTCGTCATTATAACTCACCATTTAGAAAACCATTATCTAGTTTTTTGAACCGTTTTGCTGATCACTCTATAACTTTTATGAAGGAAAATTTTTCATCAAGAAACTACGGTTCAAGATTTGCTTTTTTTATTGGGATGGAAGAATGTGAAGCTTTACGGGTGGAATTCAAGAATAATATTGATGTCTTTGTTAACGCAATAGTTTCAGAAGCCAATACTGATATTAAATATGTCATGATAGTGAATTTTATTGAAGCTATTGAGTCCCTTGTGAAATATGATGAAGAATGGTTTATTTCTTCAGATGCTACTTTAGAAAAATTAAAGGAGCTTATTATTGAATGTAGAAATTATGAAAAATCGGCGCCTATTTCATCTCCTATTCATTTCCAACTAGAACAATCTACTGAAAAATTTCAAGTTCTCTACGTCAAATTTATGAAATTAAATCCAAAAAAATTCAAGTTTGTTATTTCATTTATTGATTTCCTGTGTTCTAACAGTATTTCTTTTGTACATGAACTGGATGCATTTTTGTTAGATGATGTTATTAAGGTTGCTGATCTTGAGCTAGCTAAGTCGTATTTAAAGGATCTTGCTGTTTTTATCACTGATTCTAATCAACAACTGATTACTAAAATTTTTGTTTTAAAACGTATTGTTATCCCATTATGTTACTATGATGCAAAAAAGAATAATAATTATGAATTAACTGAAAGTAACAATGAAGATTCATCGTGGATCAAAATATTTGCCGAGCATATTTGGAAGGTTGATTCAGAGAAACCGAAGATTGAATCTTTTATGTTTGATAAATATAGAGTTGAGTTATTACAACTTACTTCATTATTTGTGGTTTATTACCCTAATTCTATTGCTGAATGGAAGAAAGATATCATTAAGTTTAATTGGAATTTTATTGGACTGGAAGATAACATTTCAAAACAAGCAGCCTATATTTCAACTGTTCATTTTATTAGAGCATTTGATACGCCTCCAAAACTTATTATGCAAGTTTATGTTGCTCTCTTGAAGGCAAATCAAAGTGATATCAAGTTTATGGTTAGACAATCGTTAGATCTTCTGGCACCGTATTTGAATGAAAAATTAAAATCTGATAAAGAGTGGATTAGTTGGACAAGAAGAGTTTTATCCGAGGATGGCTTCTCTGTTACCCAAGTTTTTAATATTTATCAATTTATTGTTAACCATTCTACATTATTTTACTCTTCAAGAGATCAATTCATTCCTAATATTATTAATGCAATGAGTAAGTTAACTGTTGTCAATAATTCTGCTATTGAAAATCAAATATTAGCAATTGATTTGGCTGAACTTATTTTGCAATGGGAAGTGAAATCTAAAGAAGAAATAGAGAGTGCTGATTCCACCCAAAAAATTGAAGAAATTCAGCCTGAAAATAAGGAATCAGATGGAATGGATATTGATACTGAAGAGAAAAATAAATCCCCAACTGCTGAAAAATTAGATGAAGATTCAATGGATGTTGATGAAAAACTAACAAACAAACAAGAGGATGTTACTAGTAGTTTAGTTAAGAGATACTCTGTCCCTATAAGTCAAAGAGATACGTGTATCACATTCTTGATTCGTTATATATGTGTTTGCTCTCAAAGAGCTTCAGAAAATGAGCTTGGTCGTCGATCATTAAATATTTTACACGTCTTCCTGTCTCCTGGTTTTTGGTCTGATGTTTCAATAAAACTGGACTTTTTTGAAAAGTTTTTGGTTAACACAGACTCAAATGTCAGTAATATGTTAGTTTATTGTTTGAATGCGCTTGAAGTCTTGAATATTGCTTTAGAGTGGAAATCAAAGGACTGGATAGTTGAAAATTTGCCTAGTCTTCAAACTTTGTTGGAAAAATGTATTAAGTCAAATAACCATGATATTCAGGAAGCTCTTCAAAGTGTCCTTGTGATCATTTTGCAAGCTATAAACAGTAGTTCACAGACTGCATCTGGGCTGGAATCTGCTGAAACCGATGGAGATAAGTTTATGAATTTCTTAGTGTCAGTAATTGCAGATGACTTGGCTATTGTAAATTCTGTTGCTGCTGGTGTCACATTATTATCTAGTGTTGCTAAATTCAAACCCGAACTATTAGATCCTCATATTCAATTAATTTTGAGAACTCTTGGCAAATTAGTCAAGGATCATGTTACTCTTTCGATACATGGTAAACATCAAGGCAATGGCGACACTGCTACCACCACTGAATACGAAGCTAGGATGACTACTAAATTGGTTGAAAAGCTTTTAAACTTTGGTGCGAAACGTATTTCTGCTCTGGGTGATCAAAGAAGAATATATCTGTCTGTGTTAGTTCAATTGGTAGATAAGTCTGCCGATAAAGGCTTATTAATTAACATTGCAAATATTGTTAGAGAATGGTTATTTGCTGGTGCATCGTCTGTTGTTCCAACTGTGAAAGAAAAAGCCGGTGTCCTATCTAAGATGATGATTTATGAATTGAAAGGAGATGCTGAATTAACTAAGGTTTATTATCAAATTATTATGGATATTTTCAAAGACGAAACGTTGAACTATAGTGAGCTTACTTTTAGATTAGAACATCCATTTTTAGTGGGTACCAAAATTTCAGATGTGGATATCCGTCAAAATCTCATGTCTATTTTAGGTAACTCATTAGATAAAGACATCAGGAGTAGATTGTTTTATGTCATCCGTGAGCAAAATTGGGAATATCTTTCCGAATACCCATGGTTAAATCAGGCTTCACAAGTTCTTTATGGCTCTTTTGACTTCAACCACGAACTTAAGCTATCTCCAACTGAAAATACCCTTGCGGGTTTGAAGGAAATTGATGCTGTTTTGCCTGTGACTAAGCCAGAGTTTGCAACCGATGATGTCAAGAATCTATTATCAAAACATAAGACATTTGTCAGTGATCACCTAAAAACTACAGCATCTGACATTTTAACTCCATTATTGGATATTTCTTATCAAAGTCCAGAAGCTATTCATATTTCATGGTGTACTTTGTTTCCAATTGTTTACGCCTCCATTGATGCCAAGGAAAAATCTGATTTCTTGTATGCATTTGTTACATTATTATCAAAAGATTACCACATGCGTCAGCAAGAAGGCAAACCAAATGTTATTAATACTATGTTAACTGCTGCAGGTAAATGTCCTGATTTGCAATTACCACCACACTTAGTAAAATATCTTGGCGTGAATTATGATGCTTGGTATTCTGGTGTCAGAATTTTAGAGCAAATTGAACATAATCCTAACAATGATAATCCTAAAATTAAGGACACAAACAGAGATGCTTTACTTGAAATGTATTCATCTTTACAAGAAGATGATATGTTTTATGGTCTATGGCGAAGACGATCCAAGTACTTCGAAACTAATGCTGCGCTATCTTATGAACAAATCGGATTATGGGATAAGGCCATGAAAATGTATGAAACCGCACAGGTTAAGGCAAGAAGTAGTATTCTTCCTTACAGTGAAAGTGAGTATGCTTTGTGGGAAGATAATTGGATTCTATGTGCTGAAAAACTTCAAAGTTGGGACATTTTAACAGAGCTAGCTAAACATGAAGGATTCACAGATTTATTACTAGAATGTGGTTGGCGAGTTGCTGATTGGATTACGGATAAAGAACCATTAGAGCAATCTGTTAAAACCGTTATGGATGTTCCGACGCCAAGAAGACAAATGTTCCAAGCCTTTTTATGTTTACAGGGTTATGCACATAACACAGAAACTATTCAGAATGTTACTAGGCAAGTTGATGAAGGTATTCAATTATCATTGAAAAAATGGTATACTTTACCACAAAGGTTGACAAACGCACACGTTTCCTTATTGCATAGCTTTCAACAATATGTTGAATTTATGGAAGCAACCCAAGTATATAGAAGTCTAACTTCCACTACTGCCGAAAACTTAGATATCAAATCACAAGATCTGAAGCGTGTCTTGCAAGCTTGGAGAGAACGTTTACCTAACACTTGGGATGATATTAACATTTGGAATGATTTGGTTACATGGCGTAAGCATGCCTTTGAAGTAATCAATAAGGTATATATCCCATTGATTCCGGCTATTCAGCAAACAAACAATAATAATAATAATTCTTATGCTTTCCGTGGTTATCATGAAATTGCTTGGGTTATCAATAGATTTGCACATGTTGCAAGAAAACATAATATGCCAGATGTTTGTATTAGTCAGTTGACTAAAATTTATACCCTTCCAAATATTGAAATTCAAGAAGCATTTTTGAAATTAAGAGAACAAGCTAAATGTCACTATCAAAATCCATCTGAATTAAGTACTGGTCTGGATGTCATCAGTAATACAAATCTGGTTTATTTTGCTGCTCAACAAAAAGCCGAATTTATTACTCTTAAGGGAATGTTTTTGGCCAAACTCAATGTTCCGGATGAAGCTAATCAAGCATTTGCTACTGCTGTTCAATTAGATTTGAATTTACCAAAAGCATGGGCCAAGTGGGGTTTCTTTAATGATCAAAGGTTTAAGGAAAGTAATGACATCAATTATGCTAAACATGCAATCAGTTGTTATCTTCAAGCTGCTCGTTTATATAAAAACAATAAAGCACGTCGTTTATTGTGCAGAATTTTATGGCTAATAAGCCTTGATGATAGCACTGGTACATTGGCAGATTCGTTTGAGTCTAACCAGGGCGAAATGCCAGTTTGGTATTGGGTTACATTCATACCTCAGCTTTTAACCGCACTTTCTCATAAAGAAGCTTCATTTGCTAAAGATGTTTTGATTAAAATTGCAAAATCTTACCCACAAGCTCTACATTTCCAACTTCGCACTGCAAAGGAGGATTATACAGCTATGCAAAGACAACAAGTTACTGCTGCCTCAAATTTATCAAATTCATCACAATTAAACACTGAATCTTCAAAAAATCCTGAAGCAAGCGGTAGTGTTGAAAAATCCAGTGTCACTCCTGCAGGAACTCCAGCTGGAACTGAAGCTGATACTCTTAATACAGGCTCAAAGGCGCCAGTTAATTCCAATTTCACTAACACTAATACTCCTACTGCTGGTACACCCGTGTTGCAAGCAGCTCCAAATATTACTGCTGGTACTGGCTTCCAAAACAAACCATGGGCTCACATTGACGAAATTATGGGCATTTTGAAAACTGCGTATCCATTACTTGCTTTATCGTTGGAATCTTTGGTTGATCAGATCAGTCAAAGATTTAAATCTAACTCTGATGGCGATGCATATAGATTAGTTGTTGCTCTGTACAATGATGGTCTGCAATATTTCAACAGGCTTTCTAATCCTAAGGAAGATGCTAGATTACCGCCTGCTACTGAAGCTAATATCATCAGATTTGCTGATACAGTTTTACCAGCACACATCAAGGAGGAGTTTGAAGCTGACTTGATTCACAGTAAACCAAACCTTGAAACCTACATTTCTAAACTAAAAAAATGGAAAGATTGTTTGGAAGAAAAGTTAGATAGAACGTATGGCAAGGTTAATCTTGAAAGAGTGTGCCCACATTTGAGTCAATTCCATCATCAAAAATTTGAAGATATTGAAATTCCAGGTCAGTATTTATTGAACAAAGAAACTAATCAATACTTTGTTAAGATTGAAAGATTTATGCCAACTGTTGAAATGATTCGTGGTCCAACCGCCTGCTACAAGCGTATTACAATTCGTGGTACTGATGGTAGCTTGCATAAATTTGCTGTTCAATTTCCTGCACCAAGACAATGTAGAAGAGAAGAAAGAATTTTCCAATTATTCAGATTATTCAATGATCAGTTATCAAGAAATGTTCAAACTAGACGTCGTCATATTGAATTCACATTGCCTGTGGCAGTTCCACTATCACCTCATATTAGATTGGTTTCAGATGATGATAAATATATCAATATGCTGAATATTTATGAAAGATATTGCAAGATTAAAGGACAAGATAAGGATGAGCCACTGGCATATACCATTGAAAAGTTACATGCGGCATATGATCCTAGACTGCCACGTCCAGATGTTTTGAGTGTAAAAACTGAAATTTTAAGTGCTATTCAGTCATTTTTTGTTCCAAATACTGTTATAAAAAATTATTTCTTGAACTATTATCCAAAATTCGAAGATTTCTGGGTTTTCCGTAAACAATTCAGTTCACAATATGCAACCTTCTTGTTTGCTACATACATGTTATGTATCAATGCAAGACAGCCACAAAAAATTTACATCAATCAAGGATCTGGTAGAGTTTGGACTTCTGAAATGTTACCATATAAAGTCGTGGGAGCAAAAACACCACAAAACATTTTCCAGAATAGTTCTCTTGATGTATCAGCACAACGTGCGGCGCCTATGTTCTGCTCTTTAGAATTAGTTCCGTTCAGATTAACTCCAAACATTCAAGAATTAATTGGACCTATTGGATCCGAAGGTATTTTATCAATACATATGATGATTATTGCTCAATGTTTAGCTGATCCACAATATGAAATTGAACATTTCCTAACCTTATTTATTAGAGATGAAATCCAAGCATGGTATGCCCAAAGAATGAAGTCTCCAGCCCAAGAGTCATATAATTTGCAGGAAATTGTTAGAGTCAATGTTGAGTATTTAATTAAAAGAGTAAGCCAACTGGCCAACACTGACACCTACGGTCAATCTATCTCAAGTCAATATATTGTTAATTTGATAACTCATGCGGTTAATCCAAGAAACTTAGCAAGTACTGATACTCTTTGGATGGCCTACTTATAATTTATTTTGGTTTTCTCAACTTACCATTATTACAAAATTTTGTTATTATTATTATTATTATCTTTTTTAAAACGAAAAGAAATTATTATCATCTGAATTTTTGTTCATAAATATTTTATATATTACCTTAATTAGTTTATTGTTAATATTATTTAGATTTATTAGGTATGTTTCGATATATATAGAAAAAATTATATTGGATCTAAAATATGTTTTTTGAGATTTTATGGTCAACTATGTCGGTGTTAAACATAGCCTCCATATCTGACACGGTTTGCATTTTTTCAATTCTGTTGAAACAACAACGAATCTTTCTGCTTGTCATGTATAGATTGATTACAGATAATGTTAAGTTAATAAGTATCAACTGGAAAGATATTATTTGTAAAATTCGTATAAAAAATGTCATATCAATTGGAATCTCTTTACCCTCTTTCAAATTATATCTCATTTCAATAAAAGGACCGCCTTGAAACACTTTTATTAAGGCAATGATTGAAAATAAAAAACAGACACTTTGAGCAACTGCACAATTCCTCAATTGTCTAAACATTGAAACTTCTTTTGATAACTTTGAAAAAGGGTTTTCGGATATTTCATCTAAATCTTTAATGAGTGCCATTGGTACAATATAAGAAAATATTAAGTTTAACACTTGAGAAAAATAAAACATTCTCATACTTTGTTTAACATTCACTAAAGCAAATGCCACATAACTGAAAACTAGTTGAGATAAAATTGTAATCAGCATTAACATAATACAAGAAAATAAACGGTTATTTGAATATAATGCATTCCAATTTAGGATGGAGAGTAAAGATGTTTTACTAAGACTAAATTTTTGTTCATTTGAAAACGAATTGTTTTGGGTAGCATTCTGATTTACTGTCTCATCCTTTTTTGATCGGGTGATTTCATCATTATATTCAAGAATTTCTCTCAAAGTTTTATAGTTTTTGAAAGTTCTGGTGGTCATAGTAAAAGCAAAGAAAATACTTGTATGTTCGCTTCAAGGTGTCAAAATTTGAAGTACAGCTTAAACAAAAGGAAAAGAAAAGATTGTGTGTAGCAAAAAAAAGGGAAGTTGGGCCCTTAAATAGTTTTTTTTTTGTTTTAACATAAAAATAAATATAATATACGTATATATTAGGGCAAACAATAAGTGCTTTTTTATTATAAGTGACAAAAAAGGTGTTTCGATGGAATATGTGTTGTAGATTTATACATATATCTATATCTGATGCAAACAATTATGGTTGTGAAGCAGCAACAAATAGTAGCTTAAATTTTTCTATGATTAACTGCGATTGAAACACGAGTACCACCATCTTTCAATTTTACAGATCAAACTTTCGGACTGTTTCACACCAACACTGACCCAAACGCCTTTTGCGCCCATCATATTGGCCATTATCATATCAGTGAATAATCTGTCACCAACAACAGCAACTTCATCTGAACTCTGGCAAACATTATTTTCCCTAAAATATTCCATGATTTCCTCATGACATCCGGGTTTTTTGGTCGAATGTCTGAGAACAGGAACACCTGTCCTTTTTTCTAGTATTTGTGCTTGCTGATAATCTTCATCATCATTAGTACCAGCAGAATTACTAACTATCAGTATTTTCGCTCCAGGATACGCTTCAACCAGTTGGTCCCATTTTTCATTGTATTCCGGCCATACTTTATCATCCTGATCCTTTGCAAAACAGTTATCTTTGTCCAAGACAACCGCTTTAATATTAGAATTTGCAATTGTGATTGGAACAGGGAGATTGTTAAATGTTGGAATAACCAAATGCGGCATACATAAATGCGGATCTATTGCTAGTCGCAAAATGTTTAGTGTGGCACTCAAATTGAAAGGGGCCATTTCAGTTGTTTTTTTTTAAAATCTATCAACTTTTACATCTTTTATAATCCTATGAATCAATTACTTTAACTACCCAAACGGGAAATGGTGAAATTCATGAGGTGAAAAAAAGCTGAGTTGATAATTCGACGCGCCGAATTGTCATAAAGTTGAAAAATGGTGGACGTTTTATCTGAGATATAGCTGGAAAGAGTGAAAAGTAGACATCAGTAAAATGGTTCGTGGATCTAATAAGAGTGACAAGAAAGCAACGGGAAAAAATCAACATTCTTCCAATAATATGAAACCGTCAGAAGAATCTGAAAAAATTAACACATCAGTTGAATTAAACAGTAATAATGATGACGAAGAATATCATCTATGTCTCATTTGTGCAGAAAAGACCAAAATTGCATCATTATCCTCGTGTAATCATACCATCTGTCATTTATGTTCTTTCAGAAATGTTGCATTGTATAAAAAAAATCAGTGTTTAGTTTGTCGTACAGAAAATCCAAACTTTATTTATACTGAAAATTTAGGAATTGATAGATATGAAATGATTGGAAAAAATCGATTAATTCCAACATTCAAAAATGATTATGGTATCAGATATACAAGTGAATATGCCAAAAAAGAAACTTTAAGTTTGTTGGAATTTGTGTGTCCCGTTAAATCATGTAGTTATGATGGAATTTCAATGAAAAACTTCAAAGAATTAAATAATCATGTGAAAGATGTTCATGGAAAATTTTATTGTGAATTGTGTGCTAAGTTCAAAAAAGCTTTCATTTCAGAATTAAAACTTTATAATAGAAAACAACTTCACACTCATCAAACAAAAGGTGATAGTATCGGTTTTAAAGGACATCCAGAATGTAAATTTTGTGTTGGAAAACGATTTTATTCTGACGATGAAATACTGGTTCATATGAGAGATAGTCATGAAAAATGTCATGTTTGTCAACAAATTGATCCAAATAACCCACAGTATTTCAAAAATTATGATCATTTGTTTGAACATTTTCAATCAGCACATTATACCTGTAATGTTCAATCTTGTCTAGATCAAAAATTTGTTGTTTTTCTTGA
The DNA here is from genome assembly GCA_030563725.1 of Pichia awuae. Classification (NCBI taxonomy): domain Eukaryota; kingdom Fungi; phylum Ascomycota; class Pichiomycetes; order Pichiales; family Pichiaceae; genus Pichia; species Pichia awuae. The sequence goes on from JAJMJV010000001.1 coordinate 282,822, forward strand.
TGAATTTGAATTACAGACACATTTAGCCAAAGAACATTCTGCAATTTATGGTAAAAATATATTTTTTGGTCACACTTCAACATTTAATAATCAATTATTTACTGTTCCAAATACAAATAAAAAGAAAGTTCCTAAAAAGGACTTGACTAATAATGATAATTATGATTTGAAAAAAAAAAGATTAGAAGAAAGAGCAAAACATTATCTTAATTATTCACAAGAAAATTTTGAGAATTTCCTGTCTGTTAATAGTGATTACAGAAATGAAAAACTTTCAGCTGATGAATTAGTTGACAAATATCACGAAATTTTCAAAGATAGTAAAGATGTTGATTATGATTTGCTTATTTATGAATTATCTGGTTTATTCTCTGCAAAATCAGAGTTACGAAAGAATTTAGAAATAATAAATAAGCCTCAATTGGATGTTAGAGAAATGAAAGAAAAGTTCCCATCATTACCTGGTTTCGAGGTTACCCTAGATACATCAAGTTGGGGACAAACCAATGTTTCAAAATCACGCTCTAAATTAAAACTAAACAACCAATCTTCGAACCAAAATTTACCTGCATTACCAGCCGCAAGTACTCCAACCTTCACAAGTAGATCTGACTCATGGACGTCAAGTATGCCTTCTTCTAATCCAAATCTTAAAACAAGAGGTATTTCTAACAATGTTCCTATAAATGGATATAGTATTCCAGGCTATAATCCAATCTCATCTAAGACAAAAAAAAACAAAAGCAGTTGGAGTCCTGCAACTACACCACAAGGTTCAAGTACTTCATTAGCATCATCTTTATCAACATCATCAGTTTCATCTATAAAGGCATCAACTTCTTCCGCAACAGTTTATCCTTCACTGGCATCATCAATAACTACCAAGCCTAAACTTGTACATATACCTACAAAAAAAGTAGCTAAACCAATCGACACATCATTATTCCCAAGTTTGCCAAAGGCACAACCAAAAAAGGTTATACCGAGAGTAAATCCAATTGATAATTCAAATGGTATCTGGGGATCATCTACTGTGTCTGCATCTTCTGCATCTTCTGATCCTTATGATATGAGTGACTTAACACATAATATAAAAACTGTTAAAAAAGGAAAGAAAGGGAAGAAGGTTGTATACCAGTTAAGCCTTGATTAATTTTTTCTTTTAACAAATATATAAGGTATCTATAAATTAATATATTCGTGATAAATTGAATTCATACATACTCAACACCTTTAGTCCAACTATAAGAACCATCAATTAATAAAACAAAAGCAAATCCTGGTACAAATGTTAACCAAAAATAGATATGTTGAAACCATGGATTCTGTAAACCATATAGTTCATTTACAAACGTAGACATTGTTGTTAATGATCCACAAAACCCTACAGCAAATCCGTTAATTATCATTCTATGAACATTATTTGAAATTAATAAGCTTTTTTCGTTTGTATATGCATGCAATAAAAGTTCCATTATTGCAATAATCAAACACCCGAGTAAATTGGCTATCAATGTTCCCGTTGAAAACCAGATTGCAAAACCCTTGCCATTAAATTTGGATAGCTTAAAACGAAGGAATGTTCCTACAGAACCAACTAGAATTGAAAAGGAATATTGTGACTTATACCAGTTGCTGATAGAAAGTGTGCATGTAAGCACCAAATTTGCAATCAATGCAAATATTCCAATTATTATTAATGATAGTTCTAAAACTCTAATATTTTTAAATGTCAAAAATTTTGAAATTTTCGGTACAATGAAAGTATCAAAGAATAATGCAAAATGCCTTCCTAAAATGTGACCAAAAATAGGTAAACCAAAGGTGATTAAAGCCACAGAAAAAAATTCTGTAACTCCATATCCATGATGAGTTAATCGTCTACTAGTCAAATCGGAAGTTTTAAAAAAAATCTCTGTAATGGCAGTTGAAAAAGTTGAAAAAGTGCCACAAAAACCTGTTGTTAAACCTGCATATAACGGTAGCTGCTTCACATTGGATTTATTTGAATTGGCCAATATATGTGACCAAAATTCGCCAGAGTTGCTACACCAGGAAAATATGAAAGAAGCAGTAAAATTCACCCAAACCACACTACCACCACTATAGTTGATATAGGCGTTCTCATAATTTGTAAGTTTCTGAAATGATATACGAGCCAAGTTACCGGGCACTGAAAATGCAATGATTATGAATGTGAGCAGGATGTTATCAAAAAATGGATTGTTTTCAACAAAAATTAAGTGTTGTGGTTTCCAAAATGCTACTTGATATGGTTTTAGTTCATCATCTAACGTTTCATCTTGTTTTGGATCCTGTTCTGGTGAAAATTGTGATAATTCTTCACTAAAAGACGGTAGTGAGTTTTTGCCATGTATTTGTCTGTTTTCCTTGCTACTGGATTCCATTTTTTGATTTATATTTGTCAAAAGGATCTCCAATGAAAATTATTACTCGTAGAAATACAAATATTCCGGGAAAATCAGTAATGTGATAAATTTCTTCTTTTTACCAACAAAAACACAAAAATATAAATCTACCTTTTCCAGTGCACCATATCAAAATGATTTTTTCCTCTCAGCTCTTTGTCAAATCCTTGAAGAAACGTTGAACTTTCGAATACGAGCAGTCAGCTAGACATGGATGGAGACAATTGGTATTCTAAACTGCTGCCATTTGCAACTGCCCCTATCATTGTGCGTGCAAACCAGAAAGATGAGTTTTTTATCAATGCATTAAGTACACAGTTTATGGATGTGCTGAAGAACTTTACTGGATCTAGATTTATACACAACCACAAACCCGATTTACAGGTGTTGGGCAAACTTTCTTACCTGTTGATAACTACAGGTATAGGTGCACGTACGTTGGGTGAAGAATACGTTGATATAGGGTACGTCTCACGTGATGGTAAAAGAAGAGTTGGTGTTTTCAGAAGACTGGCCTTCGTTTTATCGTATGTCCTTGTGCCGTACTTGATTAAAAAATTGAATAACATGCTTATTTCAACAACTTTGGGCAACAGCGGGCTTGCTTTGAAGATAAAGAAGCTGTTAGGGAGATTGACGTTTATTAATATAATCGATGCCGTCAACTTGCATGTAGCATTATTCTATTTCACTGGCAAGTACTACCAGTTTTCCAAAAGGGTGTTTGGGTTGAGGTATGTTTTGAATTACATTCCGAGAAATGCGTCTGGCCAGAGTATTAGTAATTACGAATTGATTGGTGGTGCAATGATATTACAGTTGATTTTTAAGTATGCTTCTGTGCTCAAGAGTGCACTACAGCAATACGGCCACGGTAACAATTACAGTTCTGCAGCAAAATACACTCAAGAGGAAGAACATCAACGACTTCTTGCCGATGTCGGAAATGGAGAATACCGTCAAATGGTCAAGCTGGAAGACAGTGACGACAGTGGCCACGATGGCCACAGTGCAGAAACAGGCCAAAGTCTCTCAGATACCCGCCGTTTTGATACCACTGTCATTGATCTCTCCGATCCTACACAGTTGCCTTATCTATCAGAACAAAGCAGGACCTGTATGCTCTGTCTCTCTGCCATGAAGGATCCTTCGTGTGCCAACTGTGGACATCTCTTTTGCTGGGGATGCATACAGTCATGGTGTCGTGAGAGGGGAGAGTGTCCTTTGTGTAGAGCACCTGTAAAGGCCAGCCAGCTGTTGCCTATCAGATAGTGCTGGGCACTTGCTGATCTGCTTGCTGATCTGAGCCTTGTGTGGGCAAAAACCTCTCATCCCTCTAGAAAAAACTGGGATCGGGATTTTTGCCATTTTTTTGTTTTTTTTGTTTCAGGCGAAAACTGCGCATTTTTATAAAACAAGGCTGGGATCCCGTCTGATGGCGTTTAAGCTTAACGTGGACTATTTGTGAATCAAGCATTCAACTCTCAACCAAATAAATAATAAATAGATATGTCCTGTTGTCAATCTAAAACTTCTACTACCAAAATTGCATCTGTCTCTGCATGCTCGTGTGCAAAACAATGTCAATGTCCAGGCGAATGCCAATGCGGCTCATGCGCAGAAGACAAATCCAAGTGTGTCTGTCCAACTGCTGAATGTTCTTGTTCCGGTGGCTGTTCTTGTGGTCATTGTAAGGAAAGCGTATGCAAGTGTTCCAGTGCTGAAAAATGTTCATGCCCAAAACAATGTCAATGTCCAGGCGAATGCCAATGCGGCTCATGCGCAGAAGACAAGTCCAAGTGTGTCTGTCCAACTGCTGAATGTTCCTGTTCTGGTGACTGCTCTTGTGGCCACTGTAAGAAGTCTGCATGTACATGTTCATCTTCAGGATGTCAATGTTAAAACTTTCAGCTCCATTTCATTTTCTTTTGCTAGCTGTTCATTAAATTTTACGAAGGTATAGACGGGTATTCAGTGATATATAGTTGTGTGTATATTATGTATGTATACTTTAACAAATAATTGATTAATATCGTGGAAGAACAAAAACTTTGCCTGTTGATATCGGCCCAGGTGGCGAATGTTTCCTCCTTTTATAACTTTTACAGTAAGTTAACCAAACGAGCCACACTTTACCAAATGTTATCGGGTAAAAAGGCCACACCTTTTTCTATCAAGGTAGGACCTTAGCAACACCAGAAAAATGAATAGTTCAGTTACTTAGCAACAAGACGGTCCCATGCTGAGGAACCCTATATAATTTGATCTTCCTTTATGTATATTAATATTTATATATTTCTACAATAAAAGTATATGTGTGTATATATGTGTATGTGTATGTACGGCGTAATAAAACAAAACGACCGTTTCTTTAGAAAAAAGAAAGGAACACTGTAATAAAAATAATATCAACTCTACGTCCAAAATAAATTAAATTCCAACTTATTTTTGGTTTGCTTCGAATGGAACAAAGGCAGCTGCATTAGCTGTTGTTGATTCTGGAGTGATGGAACTAACAATTGGAAATTGGGCAGACGCTTGTGGGGTTTGGGAAATATTCGGCATGACAGTTGCAGAGAAATTGCCGTCGGTTCCTTCTGCTCTAGAAGTTGCACCTTCTTGCACATACTTTTGTTGCTTCTTCAACTCCGCAAGTCTCAAAGCTTCTTGGTTGACGGCTTTGGCGTCGTGTGTCACATTTTTATAAAAATCGTGCACTTGACTACCGTACTTGTCCTGTTTAAATTTGTCCATATATGAGTTGATGGTCCTCATACCATTTTGCCAGTGGTCTTCGATACCCCAAGTATTGTTTGCCTGGTCATATAAATTAGAAGTTTGATCTGCAAGTTGCTTGTTTTTTTCTTGAAGGTGATACTTATTATCTAAATTGTTAATCCATGAGCTGAATCTTTGGGAAATTCCCTTCTCTTGGTCAAACTTGACTGCTTTATCAACAAGTGATGATTGTAAGACATATCCATGAGCAAGCAATTCGGCGATAACTGCACTCTTAGGTTTGGATTCTTGGTCGATGTCGCCACTATAGTCACCTGACTCGCTATATTCTTCCTTAAAGTCCGCATTTGTAGAGCCTTCCGGTTCCATCACTTGGATTTGAGATCCTTCGAATTCGGCCCCATTTAAAAGCAACGCTGTGGAAATGGCTGACGCCTTTTCAAACTCAACTTGGATTGTTTGTGTCTTTTCGTCCTTATTGATAATTTGCAACTGTTTAACTTTACCACAGAACGAGAAAAATTCGGCTATCTTGGCTTCTGGAGAGGTTGCAGGAATTTGTGATGCAATTACTGAATACATGTTTGTCTGGTTTGTTTGCGAAAAAAACTATATAAAGTTGGGGATTAAAAGATCTCCTTTAGAAAAGAGAGGACGTGCACTGGATTCTTTCTGATATAAAAGCCCAACTACCAACAGCCAAAGATAAAAAGGAGCCCCAGCCATCAAGAGGGGTCCGAATGGGGCCATGCGTGGCGGCACGTCCCCAAAGGCACATTGTTCCGGGTGGGGCTCAGCAAAGCGGGGGCTCGGCGCGGGGCTCAGTCCGGCCGGGCGTCAGGTGCACGGGCGTGGCAATTTTGTTAGTTATGGTTCTGCTTTGTGCTCTTTCTACGTGCAGTTGCTATAGTGTTGGAATATATAGTAGGACGTAAAGGGCGGACAAGGTTCGAATGACATAAATAAAGTACGAGTGTAACAAAGATTTATAAAAAACATGGAGATGGTGTGGCGGGGGAATGGAGGAAATATAAATCTAAATATAAATATAAATATAAACTTTTTAATATCTAATATAAAAAACAGTAAATTGGTTCAAGCTATCGACATTTAGACATGAACAATAGCTGGTATATAATAGTGGGAGAAGAACAGCAAAAACATGCATTTATACTTTGGTGGCTTTTTCATTGTCGTACTTGGTGAGCTCCTTACGCACAGCTAGCACACTGTCAACGATGACGGCATCTACACCTGCAGTGATTTCCAACCTGGCGTTTTCAGGATTGTTGTTGGCTGCACCATATGTAAAACAGGCCAACCCGCTGGCTTTGACAACACTGGCCAACCTCGGACAATGAATGAACGGCATGGCGTCACTGACAATACCAAATAGATTCCAATTTTTTGCAAACCGAATAGCGTTTTGTAATGAACTTGCACGTACGTCCGCCATTTCACTGACACCCGATTCCGTCAAAAACAAAACCGGAAAAGAAGGCTGTTTCATGGTCATCATCATGCAAATATCGGGATGAAATGAAGAAAAGATAACATTTCTTCCGTCGTATTTTTCATAAACCATGGCTAAAATTGTATCGAGGAAATGATTCATCTCAGGAGCAATTTGACCAATATCGTCTAATTCGGATTCATCTAACATTGGATACTTTAATTCAATATTAAAACCTGCGTTTTTTGGAACTTTTTTGAATAATTCTTCCAATGTGGTAAACGATGATGCAATTGTCGTACCACGAGTATTTGCCTTGAACTCATTATTCTTCCAAGTTTTAGTTAATTTCATCCTTTCATGGTTTGGGTTTATTTCTTCAGATAACTTATTAACTGATTCTTCCAATCCTAATTTATCAATTGCAGGTTGTTTACTATTTTTATGATGAGAAATTGATCTTGATCTTGAACGTGAGTATATATCTGAATCATCTTTGATTCTTTTATCAGAGTTGTCTTTTTTATCAGTATCTTTACTTAGGTTCAAATGCATAAATTGTTCCAATGTTAATGCACTCATTGGAATATCAATACCTGACTCGGCAATAATGAAATCATGATAAATAACCGGAACATCATCTTTAGTTAATTGAACATCAAATTCAACATATTGTGCACCTAGAGAGGCTGCTGCAATAAATGATTCTATAGTATTTTCACCTAATTGTAGAGATTTTTTATTACGGCTATTCATACCATTACCTCTATGTCCAATTAACCTTGGATTAACTAGAGACTTCCAATATTTATCCGCATTTTCTGGAATAGTGCCGGTCTCTTCAAATGATTTAACAATTAAAGCTTCAAATTTAATTGTACCTAAAACCTCCATTGTATTAACTTCTAAAAGTGGGATTGTAATACAATTGAACAATGATCTTTTATTTGGCCCAACTAGTGTATAAATATTTTTCAAAATTGCAACACCACGACCTAAAACTTTTTTCCTTTTAACATCATTAATTTCCACATCAAATGTTGGGACTATATCAAAATATATCATAGTATCTAATGGATTTTGATCAACACATTTAAAAGTAATTGGATCTGTTGAACTACCATGATTATCATCTAATGGTAATGCCAATGGATATGTTGGTTGATCCGGTAAATTTGATGCACTAACAACTATGGATAATGCTGAATCTAATTCAGTTGAATGAATTTTCGATAGTGGAATTTTATTTAATTCAATTGCAGGTGTATTATCACGTAAATCAGTTGTACCAATAGTAATCAAAATAATAGATTCATTTTTTTTGAGATATCTATTACCAACAACTGTTTTATTGACGATGCTTGAGTTCGGTAGCTGGCTCATTGATATGTTTTTCTGTTGTAATTGTTTCAGGTCGATCTTATCTGCTTGTGGTTCTGGTGAAGCTCTTGCATTAGACAATTTAAGAATACTTGAAGAAGAGTTCGTTCTTTGTCCCTCTGGCTTCAATTTTGGTGAATTTTCTGAAGTAATATCAAGTGAATCATATGGATTAAAATTTGGTGGTGTTAACTTAGGAATGATCTTGATATGACCACGTAATGCAGCATGTTCTCTAGGTTTCCAACCACTTTCATCTTGAATATTATAATCTGCTTTATATTCAATTAACAAATCAATAATATCTTCGTAACCATTTGCAGCTGCAACAAAAATTGGGGTCCATCCAAAAGATGCTTCTCCAATTTCTGTGTTTGCACCATTCTCAAGTAAAGTTTTCACACTGTCTTTCAAATTATTTTTTGAAGCAACATATAAGGCAGTTTCTTTTAATTCTGGATTTTCAAATGTATTGATATCAATACCTTTACATGATAACAAACAGTTTAATAATCCAGCAGTATTCATTCTAGTAGCAACATGTAATAAATATGAACATTGCAAAGCTACACTTGATTGCATTGATCTAACTAAAACTTCCGTAGTTTTTGGATGCTTACCTAAAATAGCTAAATGAACTGGTGTCAGATTTTCAGAATCACCCCAATAACTTGGATCATCAAGTGATACATCGGGATTATACATTCCCCAATCTTTCAAAAATTGGATAATAATTTCAGTTACTTCTTTTAATCCGTATTGTGATGCATAATGTAATGGTGTTCTATTATAATTATCTTTCTGTAATAAAGCAACCTTCAAATGGTCAGGTAGATTTTGGAAAATATAAAATAAACCTTTAGATGAATCATTGGAGTTGATACCATCTGGACCATTTGTCTTAAATAGTGATGAATTATAATCTGTTTTCTTTAACTCACCTATATTATAATTGTTTTGAAATTTATTTAAATCTTTTTTACCCAATGCGATAACATGATGATGAATGAAGTTTCTATTAGAAACGTCACTTGTATCTAAAAGACCTGGAATAACTTTAAGTAATGAATCAATACATTTAAAAGATAACTCCAGGGTTGATTTATTTAGTAATGACAATAAAAGCTTTAACGGTGCTAAAACTGGAGACATATATTCTTTTATTAAAGCGGCTTCCAGGTTTTCAATATCATCAGACACAATAAATTTCATATATGCATCCAGACCTGAATTTTTAAGCAGTGGAGTTTTTGATTTTATTATTGTTGATGAAGATTGCAACATGGATGCATCATTCAATTTAGTTAGAGCAGATTCAGACAGTTTTATCGAGTGAATATCTGTGTTAGAAATTGAAGAAGCTGAAGACGTATTGTAAATTGGGTTATTGATTGTATTATCTTTATCATTTAAAAGCTGGTTCAGATAATCATTAATTATCGACAAGCACTTAACAATTACAAGATCATTTGAGAAAGATGATGGATAAACTTTAGATTGTAAATAAGATTGTTGTTTCTTAGTACCTGTCTTTTTGTCCAACTTTTTCAAGATTTTCACAAATCCTCTTTTATTCAATTCGGCATACCATTTTAAATTTCTAAAACAATTTCTCAACTCCAGTAAAATATCAATTAGGTTATCATATTCATCTAAGTCATTAATATCCGATGAAATTTCGGGGAAAGCTGCAATAATTTTCTTCAATCTTTTTTCATAATCATTGAATTTGCTGGTATAAAATTCGTCTACTTTCTCAATATTTCTATCTATATCAATAAAAAATTTGGCAAAGTCATTTTTGATTTGTGCGTCATTAAACACATCAATATTTGGGTTCTGATTCATCAGATCAACCTCTCTCAAATGGATAGATTTAACAATTTTTTTGAGTAATTTATAATCTATGTAATGTTGTTGCCATTCGGGTACCTGGTGAGTTGTTAGTGTATGGCCAAACTTCATCTTGCACAGTTATTATTTCAATTTTGCTATTTTCTATCAATTGGGTGTAATTGAATTATGCTTGTCCCCAAAACAACTTGCCAAAGCGATTTATATAGTACAAAAACGTGTCTGTATATTTATTTTATCGGTGAAAACGTTCCCATGTATATAATTACCAAATCTGGTAAAACCGAGTGTTGTGCGTTTTCGCCGAGGAAGCACCTTACTGATAGCGGTTAAGGTGACAAATGATGTGGTTTGTACCTATCTATGAGGAACTTTACTGGTCTGCAGCAATTACTGATAGCCTGTAATATTGAGGCTGTGATATTGAGGCTGTAATATTGAAGAGTTTTTATAAAACATTGTCTCTGATGTTAGTAGTTGCTAATTGACTCGACCTGTAAAATAGTCTTAAACTAATAATGAAACCATGGTATCTAATTATATTAAATTAAACAAATTCTACGATAAGACAATATATTAGAAGTGCCTTTCGTAGAACCCGGATTTTCTGATTTTAGAAAATAAATTCAGACAAAATGATATAAATTTATAGCTCAATTGGGATCAAATACACGGTTAATTCAAACTTAAAATCAAGTATGTAGAAAGGATATTGGTATTAACCAACTGTATATTTAAGGAGCACAGTATAAAAGTATATTCATTATAAATAGCATTTAGTCATCCCTTGTTTATAAAGGCAATACCATGTCCTCTCACTAAAAGCTAGCAAATTAGAGCTGGTACAAAGAGGTAAATTAATTCAAGTCTGTTGACTCTCTGTTTGTAGTGTGTTTCTGACGCAATCATATTACCTTTGATCGCTAAACTGAAATGTCATTAGATATGTGATAAAGATGAAATGTTATATAATTGGAAAAATTAATAATTAGGAGCAAGACCATCTGATTTGACAAGTTTGTGAACATCGTGAACAGATGCATTTATAAACTGCCTCACTTCCAAAGTTAGCCATACTTTAACCATAGACATCTTGTTCATGTTCTGAAAGATCAGTTTGCCTTCTTGAAAACTGATTTGTCGAAGGATGGGAATTGATCTGTAAAAAAGAAAAGAAAAGATAGAAAGGACAATGTTAGTAATGATGTTCGTATAGTACATGTATGTGAAAAAGGACTATTCCAATTGCATTGTAGGGAATCCAATAGTCCATGCAAATACCCACCGTGCAAATAAATCAATATCAGGATCAAGCTGTCTACAAATACCTTCCAGGATTAAAATCGCAACAACGATACTCACAAAATCACCTTCCATTCTAACATGATGAGATCTAACCATACCCAACATTTGATCAAGTAAATCACCAATTGATACACTACCCAAAGTAAATGTACGTTCTTTGACTTTGCTCACCAATCTTTCAACTTTGAGTTTAAACAGCTCTTTATTTACGGCCGTTTCTGGAGTTTTAGATCTTTCAATCATTAACTCGCCGGCTTTATATCCATCAAATTGAGCCAATGCGTTAAATAATGAAATAAAATTAAATCTATTGTTATCATCAAGTTCAGTTACCAATCCTGCATCAATAAAACACAACTGTGGTACATAATTATCATTTACTAAATCATTTAATTTCAAGCCTAATTCATTAGTTGTTAGCTTATTCAGATCGCTAGATAACTGATCAATTTCAAATTCATCTCTATCAGTTGGAATTTTATGATTTTTATCCGCTTTTACAAATTTGACAAAGATATTACCAGGGTGTAGATCTGCATGGGTAAAATTATCTAAAATCATCATTTTCAAAAATGAATCTATTAATTTATCACTGATATATTTCAACATCTTATCATTTTTCATATGTTTGACTTCCAAAATTTTATTCATACTTATGCCATCAATTTTATCTTCAATTAAAACATGCCTTGAACTATATCTTGGTTTAGGGAAAATAACGTCATTTTGGTCGGAAAATTTTTCTCTGAATTTGTTTAAATTATAACTTTCAATTCTCAGATCAAGCTGAAGATTCATTAATATTGAAAATTGTTCAACCTCCTGTGGTAAACTCAACCATTCCATTGTTGGGATACAGTCGATTAAATTTGCAAAAAAAGACATAATTTTTAAATCTCTTGCTATGTTTTTTTCAACCTGTGGGTGAACAACTTTAACTGCAACTAATCGATCATGCCTATCATTGCTTTTCGTAAATCTCTCATTCAATCTAGCAAGATAAACTTGTGCAATTGCACCACAACCAACAGGTTTATTTGGGAATTCTTCAAAGATTTCTTCTAATTCCACCCCATTAAAAGTTTCACGTAAAATCTTTCTAGTATTTTTAAAACTATGTTCCTTTGCATTGCTATGTAACTTACTCAATTCAGTACACATACCTCTACCAAAAATATCAGTACGTGAAGCTGCCCATTGTCCAAGTTTGACAAATGATGCACCTCCAAGTTCTGCTGCATGTCTCAATAATTTATACCATAACATTGCACCCGATCTTTCTCCAATTTTATTGGTTTTACCAAAAAATGTTAGTGGGTACAGTACAAAAACAGGCACAAAAATAACTGATAGATGAAAAAATCTTCCGAATGTCACAATTGGTTCTAATAGATAATCTTGAACAAAGAATCCTGTTTTGTAAATCCATCCTGAATACTTCCTGTTTGTTTTCTCAGATCTATATTTTCTCTGTTTTTCTTTCTGTTCTTTCTGAGATGCCACAAACAATCCAAGCTCAAATGTGGCTTGCGAACTATCTGGTACTAAACTATTAGTAGGTTGGCCAACCATGTCATTTTGCCAGGTATTCTCTTTGAATGGCTGTGAGCCTTCGACTTTTTGTGAATTGATGATTGTTTTATCTTCATTATATATAGTTTCTATGCTGATCAATCCCAAAACCATGGATCCAAACAAAATTTCATTGAAATACGACTTACCTTTCTCGTTTTTGTAACAATTAGTGCTGTATCTTGACATTGCTGCAGTGTTTGCCATGCCCTGTGGATGGAGTGTCCGTACTTTAGGAAAATACCGAAGATCCAAATGTGACAGCTTTTTCATGCCCGCCAATCGAGTATTCCCACTTCTCATCAATCCACCTATCATTGGATGTATAATGTTTGCCTATGCCTTGAACTGACCTTGTATCAACCAATACTGGACCCTATTTGCAGAAAAAAGCTTGAAAACAGATTATCAAGAAAACAAAACCGTACAGTCGAGAAGTGGATATTCTTCAACATTGTAGGACAGATATCGGATTTTTATTAATTATACAGAGTATTTATGTGACCTATAGTATCTACATAACACAAATGTGGTGCCTTGAGCATCCAATGCAATATTGCCAAAAAGGTGTAGATGATTGATTGGCTGTTGATTCCAGATTGGCAGCAGATTCCAGATTGTCATATAGTAATAGCAGCCATGGTTAGCCATGAGGGTGATGCAAGCCATTTCTACATCTGTTCTTCTTGAATAACATCAATGAGCCAGTCCAGACCTTCGGTCAATCCTTCTCCTTTGATGGCACTGCTGGCCACAATACTCCAACTTCTGTCCTTGAGTTCCACCAATCCCAAGGATTTGGAAACCTCGGCGGCAGTTAGAGCACCTGGTTGATCTTGTTTATTGGCAAACACAAGCAACGCACTGTCCACCAACTCGTCTTCTTTGAGCATCATATGTAGTTCTTTCTTTGCGGTCTCCAACCGGTCTCTATCGGTAGAGTCCACCACGAATATGACCGCCGCAGTGTTTGCGTAGTAGCATCTCCAGTATGGCCGAATCGACGTTTGGCCTCCCAAATCCCACATGTTTATAGATATGTTCTTATATTGTAATGTTTCAACGTTAAATCCAATGGTCGGTTTGGTTTTCACCACCTCTCCAAGCTGCAGCTTGTAAAGAATGGTCGTCTTACCTGCACCGTCCAATCCTAGAATAAGAATTCGGATCTCCTTGTTCACTCCCCAGAGCTTGCCAAACATGTTGCTAAAGATATTTCCCATCACCGCCTATTGTAATGTATATGTTTATAGTACTGCAGCTGATCCCAATGGTCTGACTGTGCAGAATGTCCCGATCCTAGAATGAATGGTCCAACTCATCCAACTGTTGCCCGGGTCAATATCAAGCCAATTTTCACTCTGCGTCGCTCAAGCTGTGTTTCCATAGAATGGCATGTCTAGCACGTTGAGCAGAATAACACAGCAATACAGCGTAGTACAGTGTAATATACAGTGTAGTATACAGTGTAGTACAGTGTAGTAATGGAGAGCAGATACACCCTCAAGAGACATAGTGTCTATAAAACTATATACTATAGACCTTAGGACATACTTTCTATAAAATTATATATTATATATACTATATAGTATATACCTTGAAATATTAACTCAAGACTCTCTGTCTCTGACCCTTTTGTTGATGGTTTTAATCATCTCGTTTCCCACTTTGGTTGCTTCCGGGAACATATGCTGGAAGAACACCTGGGTGGTTTCGAAATGTCTCTTGTAAAGGTTGAAATCTCCATATGAAACAATATTGGACCATTCTCTCGATGCCATGGTAAACAGAAGGTCGTCTTGACGGAATGAGTTGTCGTGGATCGCCACGTTAATACACTCTTCGAGTAATCCTGGGGTGCAAAAGAGATATTCTGAAACTCCAAGGAAGATTCTGAAAAGCGGAGTGGAGCAGATCATATGGTCATAAGGAACAATGCTCAATTGAGACCAACTGTCGACAATGGAAAGTAAAGACAAGTGGGAGTTTTGATGGTTGGTACCTGGCGGATTCTTTCCTAGAGAATACTGTTGTAAAATATCGTCGTCCAGCAATAGTTGGTGGTCCACGGCTAGGTGACCAAACACCTTCTTCTTTGCCTGCATGATTCTGTCGAATAGTTTTGCGCTGTCGCCCTGGATCATCATAGTGAAGAGCTCTTCACACGATTTGGCATATTGGGTGATTTGCTTGTGTGCTGCAGGGTTGGTGATAGCCAAACCTGCATAGACATGCCATTTGTTGGAGAAAATCCGCATGGAAATGTTGATTTTGGCATTTTCAATACCTCCTGTCCATTTGGGTGTTTCCCATGGGTATTCATGGCTGTTGTGCCATGCAACACCCATACTTAAAAATGCTGCATGCGTTACCGCTTGTGTATCTGCGGTGATCTTGTCGTGCTCTTCGTACGTGAGATGCACATGCTTGGAATTCAAACACGACATTAAGGATTCCACAAAATCAAAGCTTTCTTGTGATGAACGATGACGAATCAACACCAGTGGTTGCCCGGTCGTATCGACCCTTGGGCCATGCAGGGAATGCACCGAGACGATTTCAACATCTCCTGGCAGATGTTTTTCAAACGCATCAATTTCTGGACTCTTACATGATGTTTGGCCACCTACAATAGCGTTCACCTTGGTGGACGGACCGTATAGAGAAACAATCTTGTCGATATTTTCGGCTTCCACAGAGTAAATGATGTAATCCGCCGTTCTCGACACCAAAAACCCGTTCTTGAGAATATCCACATCCGGTAAAAGAGACTTCATGTTCTCCTTCAGCTCCTGGTATCTTTCTTCCCTATCACAGCCACACACCTTCCATCCAGCTTCTGAAAATCGTCTTGCGTACATGATTCCCATGTCTCCAAGCCCAATTATCCCGATTTTCTTGGTCTCCTTGAGTTTCTGGATTTCTTCTTCCTGTAATATCGTCATTGTTTCTGTTTCTTACAACCCTATCACCAATACCAACAATAAATCCCTCTTATTACTTATTATATTAAAAGGCTTTATACTTTTCATGGCTTGAAAGGCATTTGACCGCGCTGGAGATTTTTCCATGCTTGTAATTCATATTTACATTGATGTTGACATCAACAAGAGACAGGTTGTTGACAACAGGCTAGATTTGTGGGCTAGAATTGTCGAACGGATCGTATAGTAAGACATTTAGGGTGTTGCAGTGTAAGTGAAAACTTGTTGTAAAAATGGTGAAGAAAAATTTGCCCAATATACCTGCACTAGTGATTTCAGATTCGGTGACGATGGCCGATGCCACCCCGGGTAAGGAATCGTTCATATATTGTCCAGATCTTGATGCCAAGCAAGTGAATGAGTTCAAACAGACGCTGAAAAGGAAAACGGATGAACAGTATATTTTGGAAAATAACGTGGAGATGAGTTTCGAAAGAAAACATGTGAAAGATTTAGTGCATGCCATGACTTCGGAATTAAAGAAGAAAGGAACAAAGACGCCACTTTTGGTACTGCCTTTTAGACCACAACACCACGATGAAGATTTGAAGAAGTTCATAAACAAAATATTCCTAAAAGGGTTGCCAATTGCAAAAAAGGAGTACACGGAAATCATCAAAAACACAAACACATATATTCTAATGAGTGCATTGAAATTTATATGGTGTCGTCTGCCTGGTAAGGCAGTCATTGGATGGAAATCTTACACCAAGTTTGTCAAACTAGAAGATAACGCCAATTTCCCCAATAAGGCGTTTTTGGACTTCATGCCCAACTGTTTGTCGTCGGGTGCACACGCTTCAATAGTATACGATTTTTTTGACTTGATTGTTGCACTGTCTTTGAATTCCAAGGATAATATGCTGTCTCCAAAAAAATTGAGTAAACTGTGTGGATTGTGGGCTTTCAATCCTGTTAGGAATAAAATTCCTGGTTCACCCTCTTTTGAGAGAGGTCTGTATGAATGGATTCCAGCTGGTGACGCAATGTTTCATCTTTTATTGTCATTTGTAAAATCAATGCCACCAAACGGTGATTTGAGCAAACTTCCTAAAATGTTTCAAAATTTACTGAAATCTTCTGAATATCCCCCACTTCCTACGTCTTCAACCATTGAAAATTCAAGATATTTGCAGGAACTTCCTGTGGTGACTATACGAGCTAATAAACCATCGAAGAATCCTGCTGAATTGTTAACTAGAGTTCAAAAAACACTTAAATTTGATGACCCAACAGTTTTCTATACAAGGGAAGATTACTTATTATTGAAAAGACTGTTTAAAGATCAAGACGATGTTATTTCTAAATTATCCCCAGAAGGCTCACGAATCTTGGAAAATTTATGTTTATACGATAGTGATTTGATTAATAATGGAAAAGATTCGAGTGGATTACAATATAAACTAATACCTGGATGGTCTATTGATATGACCTCAAGATCATCATCGAATTCTAAAAGCGATTTGAAAGATTTTTTTACTGCAATTATTGGTAGAGTAAGTATAGATGATTATTTTATTTGGGCTTGGCTATCATCCCTAGGTATTGAACAGACTGACCTCAAAAAGAAGACTTTTGGTAAATCATATATAATGGAAGTGGAACTTGCTGAAGGTTTCAAAAAATGGGTGGTTGTTGAAGAACAAGATTTAGAAAGGGACGGGTATGATATAGATATTGAAATCAAGCAAGAAAAATTAAAGAAGCTTGAACAAGAAATTGAAATGGCAGAATTAGAAGCTAAGAGAATAAAGGAAAATGCTCGTATAGAGGTTGAAAAATTAGAAGAGGAAAGAAAACAGGCTGAACTACAGAAGTCTCTTCCCCCACTTCCAACGAAAGATTATAGTAATAGTATCATTTCAAGCTCTAAGTCTAGGAAACCGCCACCAGAGAAAAAAAGTCGTTCAAAAATCAAAGAAAACTCAGAAAAGAAAAAGTTTGATGGACCAATAAGAATATCGCTTCCAGAACTTGATATTGATGATAGTTTATTTCATTTGGAGGCTTTGAAGCTTGATGATAATTATGAATATAATTTTGAAAATGATATTTATGAATCAAAAAAAGAACATGAATTTAGTTCGGGTCAGTTTAGCCAAGAACCTAGTCATCATAATCAGGTTATTGATTTTGATAATACTGTTCCATCAAGATCGCCACTAAGACAACAGTACCCACAGATCAATGGAAATCAAACAAATTTACATTCACCAACGAAGCAATTTGAAACAATGGCCCCACATTCCAACCTCACTAACCAAAAGCAAGGAAATAAAATTCCACCCTCTACGTATTCTAAACCGATTACATCTACATCTAATCAAAAATCACAATCTTTGCAGCCGGTATCTGGACAAAAAAATTTTGTTCAACCTGTTCAGCGTGGCGTACAACGTTCTCAATCACCACCTACAAGATCTGGTAATATAATGCCACAAAATTTACAGACTAGGCTGGAAAACAGAACAACATCTCCGATACCGCATTCTCCGCCTAGATCATATTATCCACAACAACATACTGCAAATTTAACAAGAGCGCATTCACCACCTCAACGTACAACATATTCACCAACTCAACAAATAGTTGAAGAAACACTTAGATCTACAGATCAACAAGATATCAGTTTTCAAAAACCTATTTTAGAACCAACATCCACATCTAAAATATATGAATCTAATGAGTTTCAGTCTCATATGGAC
The DNA here is from genome assembly GCA_030563725.1 of Pichia awuae. NCBI lineage: Eukaryota > Fungi > Ascomycota > Pichiomycetes > Pichiales > Pichiaceae > Pichia > Pichia awuae. Next base: position 301,243 of record JAJMJV010000001.1, read on the forward strand.
CAAAATCAGAAAACTCCAGAAAGGATTATTCCCGTATTCAATATAGAAACATCTCCAGAAGTCCAAAAGGAATTACCTATGGAAGAGAAACAAAACTTGACCTCTAATTTTAATGGAAAACAGTCTCCAATTAACAAAGTATCTTCACCACTACGCTCAACGTCGCCGTCGAGGAGTCCTGTTGTTAAATCACAGATAACATCAGGATTTGATAACCTTGAAAATGAATTTGAAGACTGTATGAATGAATTAGATGATCAAGCATCTATAATCCAGCCCCAATATATGCGACAAGAACTGCATTCTTCAGGAATTAGGAAAATGCCACCCTCTTTGAACTCATCTGTTATTTCTACTAGCTCTTCAGCATACCCGCCAACTCAAAAAGGTTCCACAATGACTAATTTAAATCAATCTCACTCATCTAGTGATAAATTTTCTCATTCAAGGACTTCATCAAAACCTTCTTCAGAAAGTTTGAAATCTAATTCTAATACAGTATATTATAGTGAAACCAACACACCATACACTTCTCCAAGACAAAATAAACCTTATAATCATCAACAACATGAAATACTACCAACACAAAAGGTATCTAAATCTCCAATCCAATATTCTCCTAAAACACCTATTCAGCACTTACCGCAACAGACCCAAAGAACGCAATCTCCTGTTGCTCCTAACCCGCCACGCACTTATGCTCATGTTTCGCAAGGTGCTGAAGTCTTTCAACAACAACAACAACAACATCCATCGCCACATCCAGCACAGCATCCAGCACAGCATCTAGCACAGCATCCAGCACAATATCCATCACAGCATCCATCACAACATCCATCACAACATCCATCACAACATCCATCACAACATCCATCACAACCGAGCTCCAGTGCCTCCTCTAACTCTCCCGTTGTTAAACATAAATCAAAAACACCGGGTTTAGTACCAGCACGTCCTGGCCAATCTCCTGCTGGCTATCCTCCTGCTGGCTATCCTCCTGCTGGTTATCCTCCTGCTGGTTATCCTCCTGCTGGTTATCCTCCTGCTGGCTATCCTCCTGCTGGCTATCCTCCTGCTGGCTATCCTCCTGCTGGTTATCCTCCTGCTGGTTATCCTCATGTCGGTTATCCTCCTGCTGGTTATCCTCCTGCTGGTTATCCTCCTGCTGGTTATCCTCCTGCCGGTTATCCCTTATACCCTCAACAGGGAGGTTATTATCCACCATATCCGCAGAAATCTCCTAAAGCAGCTAAAGATGTCGTAACCTCTCCAACTAAAAAAGAAGACACGCTGTATACCAACAACGTCATTAACAGCCTGCCAGTATCTGGTAAGGTTGATAAACTACACGGCCACAAGGCTCTCAATAAGAAGAATGCCAGAGATGCCTTTATGAGCGATTCTTTTGGTATTTAGTTGCTTGATTTTTTATATTATTCCTTCTTTTACTTATCTATGTATATATCCTTGGAATTCATAGGCTCCCTAATGATTGTATTACTCTCTTTCCTTGATTCTTCTTTCCTTCAAGTGCTCCCTAAAGCAAATGATGGCCCCTCACAAAGCTGCCCAGCGCGAACTGCATATATAAAGCGTGGTGAGTTGTGATTGAAGGCTATTGAAGGTTCAGGAAAGAAAAACAGTCAAAAAGGAAAGGGGTATCTACAGCTAATATACACTAAGAAGTACGGAATCATGCCTCCAAAAAGAAGCAAGGTTGTGACACTGCATTTGTCACCGGGAAATCTTGAAAAATTTCCGGACTTGATAAATCATCAGCAGGAAAAGAAACCCAAACTCAAACTTACATTAAAACCAAAGTCTGCTGGATCTGAATCAGAGTTGGCATCACGAAGTCAATCATTAAAGCTATTGGGATCACAGGAATTACAGAGTCCAAGTATAGGGACAGTGGGATCGATCAATAATATACCGGGAAAAATAGTATCCAATGTGCGTGTTGGTATTAGTGGTTTGAGTATGAATCCTTTGATTGTTAGAGAAATTGATACGAGTCATAAAAAACCTGGTAAGTGGAGAAAGCATAAAGAACAGGCTATGGAAGAAAATGAAGAGGTTAAGCCGAAGCAGTCAAATGAATTGAATGGAAAGGTGAAGGTTACAGTGAAAGATTTGGATACCAATCCTGGAGTTATAAGTATGAAAGATGTAAGAGGGTACAAAGAACATTCAGACAAGACCAATCAAATAGAAGTGATTGAAACTGCGAAAAGTAAAGGGCGTAGATTGGTGCAAAGTTTTAGTGGGTATGTTATGCTTTGGCCAAGTTGGCATAAAGTGGAAAACGGTAATTTAGAAAAAAAACCAGAATATGTGTCTGAAAAGGAAAAGACAAGTACACAATCGAAAGGTTCAAATTCCAAATCCAAACTTGCTTCTTCTAAAACCACTATTGGATCTGAAGTGCCAACTAGGCCGGACACTCCCGTAGGGACTGCAGTCGAAGCTACTGCGGAAACTCCCGGCGAAACTCCAGTGGAAACTCCCGTCGAAACTCCAGTGGAAACTCCCTTGGAAACTGCTGTGGAAACTGCTGTGGAAACTGCTGTAGAATCTGCTGTAGAATCTGCTGTTGATACAAAAGATAAAGATATTTTGAACACAGAATGATACAATGGGGAGAGATAATATTTGTAAAATTAGTTTTGTCTATGGATTTATATAAGAAAAATTATAGCTGATTTACGAAATTGATGGTTGTCTGTTCATCATTTCATTGTTTAATAGGTAAATTCAAGGACTACTCTGGCAAAGTAAATAAAGGATTTACCTTTAAAAGTGAATGATAATTTTGCAAAATACAGTACCAATACCATTGACATATTAACATTGCAACTCCAAAACTGGTTAAAAACAACTGTGTATGAAGAACCTTATAACAATCGACTATTAGGAGGTTGGTCAAATGGCAATTTGTTATTACATGAACAGACTCAAAATCTTTATTTTGGAGTTATAGCAATAAAAAACAACAGTATTGGAATAGAATTGTTTATTCGGCAACTTTCTTTTTTGTAACAAGAAAGACGACGACATTTAATATAAAACGAGACATGAGTAAATGCAAATTATCTTTTATAAAGCAGGAAGTATTTAAAGTACAAAATAAGAATAAGTATGTGGTTATTAATGTGAAAAAAAAAACTTAAACATAAACCATTTATGATATACTTGGAAATGTATAGATGCACAGAATATATTAGAATCTACAATAGCAAAAAATAAATACTATTTTGCTTGTTATTGTGTTTCTTGAAAGGTTTGTATATCATGTAATATGGTTATGCTCTTCAATTTTTTTTAATATGCTAATTAGTTTCAAAGGTTAAAAAATGACTTATTTTTCATTCTTGAATTGGATTTGAGACATTGGGTAGTAGTTACTGTTGAAAACATAGTTAGCTGCATCTCTACCAATTAATCTTCTAGTGTCGATATAAGAGTTATCTAACTGATCGATTGCAGTAACACCTAACATTCTCATATCAGTTTTTAATTCTTCTCTTAAAATTTGAATTGCTTTTCTAACACCCTTTTCACCGTACCCAGTATTAGCGTATAAGAAAGGTCTACCAAGACCAACACCAACTTTACAATCTTTACCACCAAGAGCAAGTGCTTTTAAAATATCAGTACCACGTCTTACACCACCATCAACAAAAATAGTGAAATTTGGATCTAATTTACCCTTTGCCTTCAAGATTGGAATAGATTCAGCCATAACTTCAATTGGTGGAGGAGAAGTATCCAATTGTCTACCACCGTGATTTGATAAAACAACACCTTGACAACCAACATCAATTGCCCTTTCAATGTCATCAGTTCTTTGCACACCTTTAAGAAGAACAGGTAATTTAGTCCATGAAGCAATATCCTTAATTTCATCCCAAGTCATTCTCTTATCAATGAAAGATGGTAAAGCTCCAGAAGTTGAACCACTTCTCACACTGTGATCTTCATCTAATTCATCATGATCTTCAGTAATTCTCATTCTGATATCTTTTTCTCTGTTACCTCTAGCAGCAGCATCAACGGTAACAAAAATTGCTTTCATACCTAAATCTTCTGCCTTTTTAAGAGTTTGTTTAACGATATTCTTATCTTCGTTAACATATAATTGGAACCATTGAGTTGCACCTTCAATTCTAGATTCTGCGATTTCTTCTAATGAACAGGAGGAGAAAGAAGAAATCATTTGAATGACACCTTCCTTACCTGCACCTCTTGCAATAGAACATTCACCATCATCATGACCTAATTTAGCGGATGCTGCGGCAGAAACATAGAAAGGAACAGAAGTTTTGGTACCTAATAATTCAGTTGAAGTATCAACATCTTGAACATTAACACAACATTTTGGTCTAAAATAAATTCTTTGGTAAGCATAGTGATTTTCTCTCATTGTAATTTCATCTTCTGCACCACAAGAATAATAATTCCAAGCAACATCAGTTAAAACCCTACTTGCAATATGTTCAAAATCATAAATATTCTGAATTCTTGATAATGATGGTAAGTTATCTAATAATTCTAGTCTGTGTTTTTCCTTTTCATCAATGATGATTTCAATTTTAGGTGCTTCACCTATTAAAGTACCTAATTGTTTATCTTTTGGCAGAAAGTTTTCAATAGTACCCTTTGGGTGAATTTTATTATAAAGAATAGTTGCATCATGTCCTGCATTTTGAATCAATGGGGTAGTACCACCTGGGTGCATTGAAATGAAATCGGTTAAATCATAAACATTACCATTAACAGCAATCCAACAATCATCTGCATGATTATGTTTGACAAATTCTTCGACGCTGATTTGTCTGGTATCTTCAGATTTCACTTCTTCATTAGCTAAAGTGGATTGGTTCAAAAAATAAACAGAAGTTGTAGCAGCAATAGACGCAATAGAAGCAGCTAAGAATTTGGAGTTTGATGCTGAATGAAAGCTTGATTTTTTAGAGGCTGTTGCGAAAGATCTCTTAATAGAAGATCTTTTATTAACGTTTTTCAAAACGCTTCTTAATTGTGTCTTTAACATTTTTTATATATAATAATTTCTAATGTTTAATATTTCAGTATTTTTGAAATATGAAATAAAAAATGTGGTTTGCTTAAAAAAAAAATTTCAAAGTGAATTAAAGCAAACACAAGATTAACAAGATTAGCAAGATTAGCAAGATTAACAAGATAAAATATAATAAGATTTTAAAAAGAAACAAACCATTCGAATGATTCACCAATTATTCTGGGGAATAGGTATTTATATGAAAATGATTACTTGTGAAAAAATTACAGAGTCATCCTGAAAAAATGAAATAAAAATATCCAATATTATTCTCCGAGACGTGAAAATGATTCCTTTTTCCGCATTCATACGAGATTTGGCGCCGATTTTCTACGATGTGAATCATCCGGACGGCGGAATGCGCTGTTAAAAGAGAGCCTCGCACTTGGCAAAAGGAGAAAACGGCAAGAATGTGCGAGATTTCTCGTAGAAAGTCGGAACAAAAGTGGAAAAAGCCCAAAAGGACACCAAACCATTTGTCCGGCGTGTGTTTCCCGAACTCGGAAATGCTTTCCTGTGAGTCATGCCCTGTGCGTACAGGCTGGCAAAAGTCCATTAGTTTTGCGGATTCGCCGGGATGATTATGCACTTTATTGTGCATTTTGATGGTCCGGGAATCATCTTTCAAAGCTTACAGGTTTTAATTAATAACATGTGGATAATTTTAGGTCCAACGGAAGGGAAAGGACTTAATCCGGATGAATTAGGGGGAATTATATTAGACCGATTTCGGAGTACATTAGAGTTTGTCCAATGGACAAATTCGCCTGCACTGGCTAAAATACTCTCAGTATTGGATGCCAATCCATGTGTACGCAATATATTGCACTGAACCTGTGTGCATCAAACGGGACTGACTCAGGCCCCAATATCTGAAAATTGAATCATCGGATGATTCACGCGTCTACAAACTTGAAAAATCCCGGAGATTCTTTGTGGCGGAACGTGCACGGGTGTTTTTATTTTGCCTTTTAATGAATCAAGCGACTCGCTATTGTATAGACAATGCTTTACATGTAAAAGCAATTGATTTCGGTATTAAAAACTGACACCGTTTTGTCAATACAATTAGTATGTAGTGCATGCTGTAATAGATGCTGTAATAGATGTTGTAATACATACTATAATACATACTATAAGATGTCTTGCAAGAAAAAATGTCTTTCGTATTTGGTTTAATGAAATTTTTTTAAAAGATTATGATGTAATGTTACGTTACTATAATATACTTGATTCAACTAATTTTTTGATTTTAAAAATTAGAGGGTGTTTTTAACTTAGCACTCACACCAGCAAACACAGGTGTTGTGAAACAAGCTATGCGGACAATTGGTCTTCTGTCCTTGTGTGTTCTGACCTTGTATGTGCTTTAAAGTTAGGTTAAACTACAAACCAGCCCTCCTGTAATGCAAATACAACATTGGCAACTGTCGCTTGCCCCAAACAGGAAAACGCACCTTCCAAATACAGTAATCTGTAAGGCTCTCACAATACGCTGACATGGCCACTCACATTTATGCTGATACGGAAAAGGTGATAGTGGCGGCACCTTGTTCTGAGACAGGCATCAAACAGGATTCTTTTTATCATTTGAACTATTCTCGTATGCACATAGAAGTATTGAAAAATGTCAATATCCACAGAACATAAAAATACACAATTGCATAAAACCGTTTCAAAGTCATCAAAGACTTGGGTGTCACCTTTCAGACAAGGCTCAAAAGCCGGTCCTGGTTCAAAGAAAGTACATGCAGCACCATCAACTAAAAAGGAAGAACCAATTCCTGTAGATGCTGATACCATTGCTAATTCTGCCAGTGTAGGCGAAGCAGAAGCATCAACTAAAGGTGAAGATGACATTGAGATTGAAGAGCCTTTAGAACAATCTGCAGGTACTGCAGACGTCAGTGAAAATTCAATTGTGGATGAAAATGAAGAACCTTTAGCTAAGGTTGAAAATGAACCTATAGATGTAAACGCTGAAGAAGCAATTGATGCTGAAAATGACGTTACAACTGGAACAGCTGATGAGGAGTCTAAGGCTAAAATCGAAGAACCAGTTAAAAAAAGTCTTGCTAGAACTACCACAGAAGATATTCCTGTCATCATTAAAACACACCCTAAAATGTTAGGTAGATACAAGGAAAATTACAATATTGCTAGTCAAATTATGAATAAAAATCGTATTGAAAATCATGCTCGTCGTATTGATTTAGGTGCTGGTTTAGTCCTTACAGAAGAACAAATTTATGAATTGGCAAGAAAGAAACTTCAACCAACAATGAAACAAATTGATGCTCGTGTTGCTGAAAATAATGCCCGTGATGCAGAAAAAGCATTTCAAGTTGAAGAAGGTGTCAGATTAAGGGATGAAGCTGCTGTTGCTAAAATGTTAGGTGAACATCAAGCTATTGTTGATTCAAAAACCCAAGTTGCACAAGCTGAACATGATGCTTTATTTAATGAAGTTGAGAATAATGCAGCAAAATCTAAATCTGATTTTGAAAAGTATATTGAAGAACAAAATGATGGTATTGTTTTAGATCAGCAAACTGCTGAAAAGGAAGAAGAAGAAGCTGCTGCTCAACATCTTGAAAATAAGGACGATGTACTTAACAATGCAGATCAATATAAATTGGATAAAGAAAAAGAATTAGAAGAATCGAAGTCAAAACAAATTGAAGAAGCAGAAGCTAGCAAGAAATTTGAATCTGATGCTAATGATTTGAAGAGTAAACATGAAGATTTACAGAAAGAACTTGATTCTAAAAAGGCAGAATTGGAAGAAAAGATTAAAAAAGTTGAAGCATTAATTGCATCTAAACATGAAAAGCAACAACTTATTCGTTCCTCTAATAAAAAGAAGAATGTAGCTGATAGATCATTTAATATTATTAATTCTAAACATACTCAAGCTGCAGCCAATGTTGCAATTTTATCATCCCAAGTTGGTTTATTAACTCAAAGAGCAATTGCACATTCTACTAAAATTGACCACTTTAAAGGCCCTGGTAAAGAAATCCTGGAATCCAAGAGAGCTGATGCTGTAAAGGCAACTGATGATTGGAAAGAACATCTGACTCAAGTTAGAACTGATGAAGCAAAGAAGCAAGAACAAATCAGAATAGCTGCTGAGGAGGAGAGAAAAAGAATTGAGCAGGAAAAAATTGATGAAGAGAACAGATTAGCAGAGGAAAAGGAAAAAAAAAAGAAGGATGAAGAGGATGAGGCTGCAAGAGTTGCTGAAGAGGTTGAAAGATTGAAACAAATCAAAAAATTAAATGCTGAAAAGGCTGAATTAGAAAAGTCATTGAATTCAGAAAAAAAAACTTCTCATACTACTAGTATCTTAGCCGGTGTTGGTGGTGCAGTCGGTGGTGCAGCAATTACTGGTGCAGCGATGGCAGGCTCCGCTGCTTCAGCTACTGCAAACGCCGCAGGTGCTCAATTGAGTTCAGCAACTGCGGGTGTTCATAAGGCTGTAGATGTTCCATCATTGCATAATGAAGTAAAAAATTCTACCACTGGTTCCATTGAGGCATTAGAAAATCCATTTGAAAAAGGTGAATTTAAGGAAAGTAAGAAGGATGACTTACCTTCTATTATTCATGAAAAATCTCCTTCTGCAAACGTTGAATCTGTGGATCCAACTACTGAAACTTCACAGACCAAAAATATTGAGCCTGAAAAAAAATCTAAGGAAGTTTTAGGTCAAGCAAGCTCTGATGATGAGGATTCAGATTCATATTTAACTCCAAAGGATGCTAATCCTATTTTCACTGAAAAAATTGGAGATGGTGGAGATCAAACTGACAAAATTGGGGAAGATGAATCAAAGGATGCGCAAGAAGACTCACGTGCGGAAGTTTCAACCCTGGTAACAATTACAAGTGAAGAATATCATGCAAATAAAGATGATCCAAATTATATGGTTATTGAAGCATGATTTGATTTATTTAAAATTTAGCTAGTTAATTTTTTATTTCAAATTCTTTTAAGTTAGTTCCTTTTCTCATCATATTTTTATTATTTTCTATTATTTATCTTTTTTTATTTCTTTATTATCTCTATTTTCTTTAAATTTTTGTTATTAAATATTGCTATTATTAAATCGTCAAAATATTAAATTTAAATTGAATTTTTAAAAAATCATTTATACATAACTAAAAGATTAGATGGATAACTTAATTAACTTATTTGTAAGCAAAGGTACCCTTTTCAAAAGACCAAGAATCATCTCTAATTCTACCTCTTAAGATTGGAATTTCAGAACCTGGAACATAAACATCTTCGAATAAGATATCCATCTTTGCTTCAGGTGCTGGGGAAGCATCTGCTAATTTGACTTGTTCGTCAACGTATTTTCTAGCAGACTTATCGAAAGCCTTAATTTCTTCTTCAGTTGCGATGTTAAAATCTAATAAGTGAGCCTTTAAACCTGCAATTGGATCGTTCTTTGATCTCATATTTTGAACTTCTTCTCTAGTTCTGTAAGTGGTACCTGGATCGGACATAGAGTGACCACCATATCTATAAGTTTCGAATTCAACAACTAATGGACCCTTGTCAGATGCAGTCCATTCCTTACAGAATTTAGCAGCTTGGTAAACAGCTAAGATATCCATACCGTTAACCTTTAAACCTGGGATGAATTGACCTCTCTTGTAATATTCAGTCATTGCAGAAGATCTTGATGCGGAAGTACCCATACCATATTTGTTGTTTTCACAAGTGAAAATACATGGTAAGTTCCAAAGTTTAGCCATGTTGAAAGCTTCAAAAACTTGACCTTGATTTGCAGCACCATCACCATACATAGCCCAAGTACAGTTCTTTTGATCTCTGTATTGATGAGCAAAAGCTAAACCAGCACCTAAAGGAACTTGTGCACCGACAATACCGTTACCACCATAGAAACCTTCACAGTACATATGCATAGAACCACCCTTACCTCTTGAAACACCTGATCTTCTACCCATTAATTCAGCTAAAACTTCTTGAACAGAAGAACCTCTCATATAGTTGATACCGTGACATCTGTAAGAAGTAATCATATCATCTTGTTTGGTGATTGCATTTTCAATACCAACAGCAATAGCTTCTTGACCAACGGATAAGTGACAGAAACCTCTAATCTTTTTTGCCTTATATAAAGCATCTGCTGCCATTTCCATTCTTCTGATAATAACCATATCTTTATACATTTGTAAAAGAGTACCCTTTTCTGTTTCGTAAGCTAGTTGTGGAGGTTCTAACATGTAACCTTCGAAGGAGTATTCTGGTAAATCAATTTGAACGACTTCATTAAGGTTATTGAGTTCTGATGAAGCTTCTGTTGCTAATGATCTAACAAACGCTGGGACTGCCTTGATAGTAGTAGCAGGTCTCTTGGATAATAAACGTAACATGTTTATAATGATTATGCTTGGCAAAAACCTGGAAACAAGCTGTATAAAGATGAAAAAAAACCACACTTGCAATAAAAATTCACTAGAAACATGCAGCTGCAAATGTGTCTATCTCACATTCCAACCAGAAAAATTCTACTTGCATAAACTAAAATTTACAGTCGTCCGCGATTTGAATAGAAATTTTTCTGAATTTGGGTTTGGGCGGAGGAAAAGCCAAATTGCGGGATGAAAAGTATTATTTGGGTGGGGCTGCGAATTCAGAGTGGGATTTAAAAAGATATTTGTTTTCTTTTTTTTGGGAAAATCGATTACGTAATTATTTATTTTTTGTTTTTTTTGAATTTTAAAAAAATTGCTTACGTAACCATTCTTTTTTTATTTTTTTTTTGAAAAAAGCTGCTTACGTAATTATTTCTTTTTTTATTTTTTTTGAAAAATTCAAAAAAAAAACCATCTTCTACCTCCGTGCACCGCACTCTTGTATCATGTTTTTTGCATTTTCTTAAACAGGAAGGCAATTTTACAATTGCAAAGAAATATATTTCTATCAAAAGAACAACAGATTAAGTGTCCAAGGGCATACCTGTCATAAATTATATGATGCCAGACGATATCAGTAAATACAAATACGAAGAAATTTCAAACAAGGTCCTTCGAGCTGATAGGCGTTTACTTGACACTGGATCACGAGAACGGGGTACAGATACTAATCCACATACTCTAAAGGGTAAAATATCATCTAAAGATTTCGGTTCTAATATAAATGATAACATTAAATCCAATGAAAGTAGCGATGATGTAAAAAAAGCAATTCAATCTTCCCTTAATTCGTTTCATCTTGAAAATCAAAAGAATTCTAAAAAATCTTCAACGAAAAGATTGTCTTCAAAATCCACTTCTTTGTTGGATTCAACTCCCATTGAGTCTTTAGAATATTTCCCTACAAATGAGACAACTTTGGATTTTTATAATCGAATTTTGGCATGGTGTAGTAATAGATTTGATAATGATTTGCCTGAAGATGTAATAAGTTCTTTAACTGATATCATGATTGAAATTTTGAAATCCGATCTTTCAAGTAGTTTATTAAAGAAAGAAAAGCTTGAAGAAGCTATGAAACAAAAAATTCAGGACGATGAGTTCCAAAAATTATATTCTTTGGTGAATAACCTTTCAGATTACAAACAGGATTTTACTGATGACAAAAATACTAACAATGATTTAGGAATAATCATCAGTTCAGATGATGACAGTGAATCTCAAAGTGATGATGATGATGATGATGATGGTGAAAATGATGATCAAATCACGGAAAACAGAGATGAAACGGATATTCCGGGCGAACTTTTAAATCAAGATGTTGAAGATCCTGATAATATTATTAAATTAGCCCAGAATCCAGATAATCAAGTAAATTTGCTTGATATCAAATCAATTGATAAATATTGGATAACAAAACAATTGTCAAAATCTCAAACTCATATAGATTCCTATAAACATGCTGAAATGTCAAAAATTATCCTGCATTTTTTGGATCAACTGATCAATGAAAAGATAAATTTAAAAACTTTTGAACGTGAAGTTATTGCAATTCCTGATTTCCAACTTAATGAATTTTATTATAATTTGATAAAAAATTACAAAACAATTTATTACGGTATTAAATTAGCCAGTACAGATGATGAATCTGAAAAAATTAAAATTTTATCTTTATATAATGAAGCTAGACCAAATAAAAGACCAGCTTCCAATGATGATAATATTATTGATGTTGAAACTGGAAATTCTTCTAAGAGAGTGAAAACTATAAAATCGGGGAAAATTGAATCTACCTCTAAAATCAAATATCCAAGAAACATAGAAATAAATAATTTAGTTTTCACCCAAGGCTCGAAATTAATGACAGTTTCAAAATTTGAATTGCCAAAGGGTTCTTTTAAAAGAACAAGGAAAAGTTGGGAAGAAATTCATATACCTCCACCTGAAAAACCAAAACAAGGTGATGATGAAGTCTTAGTAGAAATTTCTGAACTTCCAGAATGGGCCCAATCCGTTTTTCCTTCAACTGAAATGTCAACTCTTAATAGGATTCAATCTAAAGTCTATCCAAGTGCATTTAAAGATGATTGTAACATTTTAATGTGTGCACCAACTGGTGCAGGTAAAACTAATGTTGCAATGTTATCCGTTTTAAGAACTTTGTCTAATTTCAGAAATTCAAATGGTAAATTCCAATTAAATAAGTTTAAAATTGTTTATATTGCACCATTGAAGGCATTGGTTCAAGAACAAGTTAGAGAATTTGATAGAAGGTTATCACATTTAGGTATTACTGTTAATGAATTAACAGGTGATTCCAATTTAACAAAACATCAAATTGAATCCACACAAATTTTGGTTACGACACCTGAAAAATGGGATGTCATTACAAGAAAAAATAATGATAGTTCTTATGTGAGTTTAGTTAAATTGATTATTATTGATGAAATTCATTTACTTCATGATGAGAGAGGTCCTGTTCTTGAAAATATTGTTGCCAGAACTATGAAAGGTTTGGAGGATAATTTGGAAAACAACGTCAGATTTGTTGGTTTATCTGCTACTTTACCTAATTATAAAGACGTGGCACATTTTTTAAGAGTGGAAAAGAAAGGACTTTTTTATTTTGATGCTGCATATAGACCTTGTCCATTGGCTCAGCAATTTATTGGTATCACCGAAAAGAAAGCTTTTAAAAAGTATGAAGCAATGAATGAAGTTTGTTATGAGAAAATTATTGAAAATATTACAGAAGGAAATCAAGTTATTATTTTTGTGCACTCGAGAAAGGAAACAGTAAAAACTGCTAAATGGCTAGCATCTAAACTAGTTGAGGATAAAAAACTAAATAGTTTAATGAAATTTTCCGATGGTGTCAAAGAAATTTTGAAAACTGAAGCTGAAAGTGCTAAAAATAAAGGTTTGAAAGCTGTTTTACCTACGGGATTTGGTATTCATCATGCTGGTATGAATAAAAATGATAGAGGTGTCACTGAAGATTTATTTGCTGAAGGTCATATCAAAGTGTTAGTTTCAACTGCAACATTAGCTTGGGGTGTTAATTTACCCGCTCATACAGTCATTATAAAAGGAACCAGTGTTTATTCTCCTGAAAAGGGTACCTGGGTTGATTTATCTCCGCAAGATATTCTTCAAATGCTTGGTAGAGCAGGTAGGCCTCGATATGATACACATGGTGATGGTATAATTATTACATCACAAGAACAAATCAAGTATTATTTAGCGATTTTAAATCAACAATTACCAATTGAATCGCAAATGTATTCTAAGCTTGCTGACAGTATTAATGCAGAAGTTGTTTCTGGTTCAATTAGGTCATTGAATGATTGTGTTACTTGGTTAGGCTATACTTACCTTTACATCCGTATGTTGCATGCAAGAGAAATTTACTATGTTGGTCCTCAATATGATAATGACCCTGAATTAATTGAAAGAAGAAGAGATCTTGGTTATTCTGCTCTCATAATTTTGGCTAAAAATGGTTTAATCAAGTATAACTATATGAAAGATATTATAGTTCCAACAACTTTAGGGAAAATTTCATCACATTATTACATTAGTTATGGTAATATGAAAAACTTTAATGATCAATTGAAACCAACATTATCAGAAATTGAACTATTTAGGTTATTTGCAGGTAGTGAAGAATTCAAATTTATTCCTGTTAGAAGGGAAGAAAAGGTTGAATTACAAAAACTTGTAGAAAAGGCACCAATTCCAATTAATGAAAGTATTGAAGATCCAATATGTAAAATAAATATTCTTTTGCAAGCTTACATTTCGGGTCTAAAATTGGATGGTTTTGCTTTAATGGCTGATATGGTGTTTATTTCACAATCGGCTGGGCGTCTTTTTCGTGCTATATACGATTTAGCTTTGCATAAAAAATGGGCAAAACTTTCAAGAGTATTATTAAGTATTTGTAAGATGATCGAAAATCATCTCTGGTTAACAAGTACACCATTAAGGCAAATCCCTGATGTTCCGAAAGAAATTATCAATGTTGCTGAAAAATCACTGACTCCTTGGAAATATTACCTTGCCATTAAAGAACCATCAACTATTGTTAAAGCTTTGAAAGCAGAAAAGTATGGTCATCTAGCATGGGATCTAATTCAAAGATTTCCCCAACTTGATGTTGAATATAGCTTAGCTCCTATCACGCCAAGTTTATTACAGATATTTATTGATATCACCCCTCACTGGAAATGGGATGTAAATGTTCATGGTTATACTGAATCATTCACTTTATTAGTTGAAGACTGTGATGGTGAAAAAATATTATTTCATGATAGATTTTCTGTGAAAAAGAATTATATTAATACCACATATACTCTTAGTTTTGTTGTTCCTATTTTTGAATCAAAACAACCGAACTATTTTGTTTCCTTGAACAGTGATAAATGGTTGAATTGTGAAACTAGAATTCCAATTATGTTGAATACGTTAACAGTTCCTAAAAAATTCCCAGCACCAACCCCAGTGCTTGAATCATCACTTGTTCCAAAAACAGAATTGGGTATTAAAGAATTTTTACCTGTTTTCTCATTTGATTATTTTAATAAATTTCAATCTCAAGCTTTTGATGCTATTTACAACAATGATGAGAACGTTTTATTTTCAACTTCTAAGGGTAATGGTAAAACCACACTTGCATTATTGCCTATTTTAAAACTGTGGAAAGAAGAGGGAGGAAGAGCTATTTATATAAACCCAAATCAACAAGTAATTGACTTATTGCTTAAGAAATGGAAAAAATCACTTTCTACCTTAGCAGGTGGAAAGGTTATTAATAAGTTAAGTGGTGATTTGAGTATTGATTTACAAATTTTAATGCAATCTCATCTGATTTTATGTACTCCTGCACAAATTGAAGAAGTTTCTAGGCGTTGGCAACAAAGAAAAAGTGTTCAATCTATTGAGTTAATTATTGCTGATGATTGTCATACAATAGGAAATGGCTATGATGGAACGCTTTATGAAATAACATTGAATAGATTTAAATATTTTGAGATCAATTTAGAAAGACATATAAGATACATTATTTTGAGTTCTTCTATTGCAAGTTATAAAGACATTACTGACTGGATTAATATACCAAAGAATAATATATTTGATTTCGATGCAAGAGAAAGAGTTTATCCAGTTGAAGTTAAATTTGAGTTTTCTGAAATTGCGCATATCCCCTCATTTTTCAAATGTTTAGTAAGACCAGTATATTCCTACATCAGTAGTATGGATACTAGGGCTGGAGATGAAACATGTCTAGTTTTTGTTTCTCAGATAAGAGAAGCGTTGGATCTTTCAAGGGAATTTTTACGTAAATTGAGATTAGAAGAGAAATCTTGGCTTCAAACTGATATTGATTCAATTAAGCCATACCTTAAAAAAGTTAATGATTCACTTTTAAAACTGTGTTTGCAAGATGGTTTAGGGTTTTGTCATGAAAATCTAACAATAACAGATCAAAATATTGTCAATAATTTGTTTAAAGCCGGTGTTTTAAAATGTTTGGTTGTAACTAAAAATATTGCAACATGGTGTCCTTCCGCTAACAGTGTTCTTATTTTAGGAACCAAAGATTATGATGGGAAGGCACATGGTTATGTTGATTACACTATCAATGATGTTTTAGAAATGGTTGGATTGGCAAAAAAGACTGAAACATTGACCTCTAAAGTTACTGTTTATACTAATTCAGCTAAGTTGGATTATTACAAAAGATTTGTAGCAATGTCCTTGCCCTTTGAAAGTCATTTAAATAATTTTATTCAGGATGCTATGATTGGTGATATTAAACTACTTAAAAATAGACAATATGCAGTTGATTGGTTAACTTATTCCTTGTTTTACAGAAAATTACAATTGAATCCAACGTTTTATAATTTGAAAGATGCTTCCAATGATTCATTATCTGAGTATCTGTCTGAACTAATTGAGAGTAGTCTAGGTCAGTTACAAGCAGCAAATTTGATTGAACTTAATGTTGAAGATGATGATGATGATGGTGACGACGAAGAGGGTGAAAATGAAAATGAAAAAACTGAAGTTATTCCATTGAATGCTGGTATTATTGCTAATTATTATAATATCTCATATACCGGTATAGAAGCTTTGGGTAAATTGAATGGGAAGATGGGATTAAAGAAAATTTTTGAATTAATTTGCCTGTCTTCTGAATTTGAAAGTTTACCAATTAGGGATAGTGATGAAGCAATTTTATTCAAACTATACAATACTATTCCTTTCAAATGGCCTTATAATGTTGACTTTGACTCTCCATCAATGAAAGTTTTTATTTTACTCCAAGCGTACTTTTCTAGACTTCAATTGAGTCCTGATCTTCATCATGATTTAAATAGGATCCTACCAAAGGCAATGAAATTACTTTATGCATCTGTTGATATATTATCTAGTCAAGGTTGTCTGAATGCTATGATTGCAATGGATTTGTGTCAAATGGTTACTCAAGGTGTTTGGAACAATGATAATGTTTTAAAACAAATTCCACACTTTACGGAGGAAATTACAGAGAAATGCTCTGAATATAAAGTCACATCAGTTTATGATATAATGGAACTTGAAGATGAAGATAGGGAAAAACTTTTAGAAGGATTAAGTGAAAATGATGTGGCTGAAATTGCTGATTTTGTTAACAAGTATCCAAACATTGAAGTTACATACAAAATTAGTGGTGATGTCATTGTTGGGGAAGCAAAAGAAATTGAAATTGAGATTAGTAGAGATGAAGAGGTTGAAGATTTAACTATTGTTTCGTCTACCTATCCAATGAAGAGGCTTGAGAATTGGTGGATAGTCATTGGTAATAGCGAAACAAATGAACTATATGCGATAAAGAAACTTACGCTTGCGAAGGAAAACCAAACAGTTAAGATGGATTTTGCTATTCCCGAAATTGGAAAACATGATATTTATATCTGGACTGTGTGTGATTCCTACTTGGAAGCCGACAAACAGATTGAAATTAAACAATTGGAGGTTATAGAATGATAAAATTGTATAGATGATATATTTGTAGAGATAAATTTGTAGAAATATTGAAAATGAAAAGAGTTTCAAACAGATGCGTTGATCTGTGACATGCGAAAAATGATAAAAAAAAGTTGAGACATTATTATTATTATTATAACTTAGGCGTCTACAGTTGGATTAAAAAACACTTCATATCACAGTGAATAGTGGGGACCATGAAGTAAGTACATTTGTCTCTTTAATTTTAATAACAAAATTAGATACTAATTCTAAAATACTTTTAAAACAGATTTTTCATTGATGATTTACCGGTGATTTTTCCATATCCAAGGATTTATCCTGAACAATATTCTTATATGTGTGACATTAAGAAATCACTTGATGTTGGAGGTAACTGTATATTAGAAATGCCGTCAGGAACAGGTAAAACTGTTTCACTTTTATCTGTGACTGTTGCATACCAAATGCATTATCCTGAACACAGAAAAATTATTTATTGTTCACGTACTATGTCAGAAATTGAAAAGGCGTTGATTGAATTAGGCAAATTGATGGATTTTAGATCTAAAGAATTAGGATATGTTGAAGATTTTAGAGGATTGGGATTAACAAGTAGAAAGAATCTGTGTCTGCACCCTGTTGTGGGTAAAGAACGTAAGGGTATTGTTGTTGATGAAAAATGTAGAAGATTAACAAATGGTGAACTAAAGCAACAAATTGAGAATGGTGATGGAGATATTGAAGATTTATGTTCATTTCATGAAAAACTATATGAAAAAGATCCAACTAATTTGATTCCACCTGGTGTCTATTCATTTGAACAATTGATCAATTATTGTAAAGAAGAAGGAACGTGTCCATATTTCACCATTAGACGTATGATGCCGCTTTGTAATATTGTTATTTATTCATACCATTATTTGATTGATCCAAAGATTGCAGAAAGAGTTTCAAAAGATTTATCAGGTGATAGTATTGTCATTTTTGATGAAGCCCATAATATTGATAACGTTTGTATTGAATCTTTAAGTATGGATATTACAGATGATATGTTGAAAAAGGCTACCAAAGGTGCTAATAGTTTAAGTAAAAAGGTTGAAGAAGTCAAGAAGGTTGATAGTGCAAGATTGCAAGATGAATATGAAAAATTAGTTGAAGGATTACGAGAGTCTGATATTGTTAATAGAGGAGAAGAGACATTTATTGCATCGCCTGTTTTATCTACAGATGTTTTAGATGAAGCTATTCCAGGAAGTATAAGAAGAGCAGAACATTTTATCTCATTTATGAAAAGACTTATTGAATATTTAAAGACAAGAATGAAAGTTTTACATGTTATCGCAGAAACCCCAACATCTTTTTTGCAGCATTTAAAACAACTCACATTTATAGATAAAAAGCCACTTAGATTTTGTTCAGAAAGATTGTCGTTATTAGTTAGGACATTGCAGATCAGTGAAATTGAAGAATTTATGGCATTGAAAGATATTGCAACATTTGCATCACTAGTTGCAACTTATGATAGTGGTTTCACCCTTATCTTAGAACCTTTTGAAACAGAAAATGCGACTGTTCCTAATCCAATATTGAGATTATCATGTTTAGATGCATCTATTGCAATTAAACCAATCTTTGAAAAATTTTCTAGTGTTATCATAACCTCAGGTACTATTTCACCATTAGACATGTATCCTAAAATGTTAAATTTTGATACTGTTATTCAGGAGTCATATTCTATGACGTTAGATCGTAGATCATTTTTACCAATGATTGTTACTAAAGGATCTGATCAAGTTGCAATTTCTTCAAGATTTGAAATTAGAAATGATCCCAGTGTCGTTAGAAATTATGGTACATTATTGATAGAGTTTTCAAAAATTACACCTGACGGGTTGGTAGTTTTTTTTCCATCATATTTGTATATGGAAAGTATTATTTCACAGTGGCAAACTATGGGTATTCTTGATGAAGTTTGGAAATATAAATTAATTTTGGTTGAAACTCCAGATGCCCAAGAAACATCTTTGGCATTAGAAACATATCGTAAAGCATGTTCCAATGGGCGTGGTGCAGTTTTGTTGTCTGTTGCTAGAGGTAAGGTCTCCGAAGGTATTGATTTTGATCATCATTACGGACGTACAGTTTTAATGATTGGTATTCCATTTCAATATACTGAATCACGTATACTTAAAGCAAGATTAGAATTCTTACGGGATAATTTCCAAATTAGAGAAAATGATTTCTTATCCTTCGATGCGATGAGACATGCAGCACAATGTTTAGGTCGAGTTTTGAGAGGAAAAGACGATTACGGTGTAATGGTTTTGGCTGATAGAAGATTTTCCAGAAGAAAGGGACAATTGCCCAAATGGATTGCCCAAGGATTACTTGATGCAGATACTAATTTGTCCACAGATATGGCAGTTGCATCTGCAAAGAAATTTTTGCGTACATCTGCACAACCAATTGATCCAAAAGATCAAGAGAATGGGATTTCTGTATGGACGTATGAACAGCTTCTAGAGCATCAAAAAAGAAGTAGTGGAGTGACCATCGTTGATGAGGAAAGAGACAACGATGGTGATGTTGAAATGGTATAGAGTTGTGTAAATAGTATATTATCTAAGTACTATACTATCTAAGTACTATGTACATCTATAAACTTATTGGGCACCAGTTGTTTACTTGAGCCCGAAACTGAAAAAAATGTCAAATCGTTTAGCTCGTTCCACCAAAAAATTATACACGTCGTATAAAAAGCGTGGGGAGTAAATCAAGCTGAGTTAAGGAACTGAGCTTATGTCTTTCTTTTGCAAGCAGGTTGATAGTCATGTCAAAAGAATACGTTTATATTGTTGCTGGTGCAAGAACACCAATTGGATCATTCCAAGGAAGTTTATCGTCATTAAATTATGTTGATCTTGGTGCACATGCTGTTAAGGCAGCATTAGAGCAAGTTCCACAGATCAAACCAACAGATGTTGAAGAAATTTTCTTTGGTAATGTGTTACAAGCTAATGTTGGACAAGCTCCTGCAAGACAAGTTGCATTAAAGGCAGGATTGGGTGAAGATACACCAGCTACCACTATTAACAAAGTTTGTGCATCAGGTATGAAGGCTGTTATTTTTGGTGCACAAACTATTCTTACCGGATGTGCAGATATCGTTGTTGCAGGTGGTGCAGAATCTATGACCAATGCACCATATTATATGCCAGCTGCTAGAGCGGGCTTAAGATTTGGTGATAACACAATTGTTGATGGTATTTCAAGAGATGGTTTAAATGATGCATATGATGGTAAAGCCATGGGTGTCGCAGCTGAAAAATGTGCCTCTGATCATAATATCACTAGAGAAGAACAAGATGATTTTGCTGTTGCATCATATACTAAAGCTCAAAAGGCACATGATGATGGTAAATTCAAAAATGAAATTGCTCCAATTACTGTCAAAGGTATTAGAGGTAAACCAGATGTAGTTGTTGAAAGAGACGAAGAAACTAGTAAGTTAAACGAAGCTAAATTAAGATCTGCAAGAACTGTGTTTAAAAAAGAAAATGGTACTGTTACTGCACCAAATGCATCACCTATCAATGATGGTGGTGCAGCATTAGTTTTAATGTCCGCAAAGAAAGTTGAAGAATTAGGTATTAAACCAATTGCAAAGATTATTGGTTGGGGTGATGCTGCACATGCGCCAGTTGATTTCACAACTGCACCAGCATTGGCTGTTCCAAAAGCAATCAAACATGCCGGTTTAAAACTGGATGATGTTGATTATTTTGAGTTCAATGAAGCATTTTCTGTTGTTGGTTTAGCAAATACTAAATTGTTAAACTTAGACCCAGCAAAGGTCAATGTATATGGTGGTGCAGTTGCAATTGGTCACCCATTAGGTTGTTCTGGTGCAAGAGTTATTGTTACCTTAATGTCTGTTTTAACTCAAGAAGGTGGTAAAATTGGTGCAGCAGGTATCTGTAATGGTGGTGGTGGTGCATCTGCAATTGTTATTGAAAAACTTTAATGTGTGATTTGAATAGTTTGTATAATTTGCTTTATTAAAATATAATATAATATAATATAGATATAGAATTTTTTTAAAAAATAAAAGAGATTTTAGAACTTCTGATTTTATTTATAACATCCATACTGATTTCTTGTCCAGCTATAAAGAAATTCTTCAAAATTTCCTAAATTTATTGCTCCCCAATAAAAACAAATTTGGTAATGGCAAAAAGTTTTTGATACGGTTACTTTCAACCAGCTCTTTCTATTTGTCGTCGTAACCAACCCCGTGCAATCCGTACCGCCCTCCCACGGAACAGGCGCTGTGCTGTATTTCTACCCTCCAGCGGTCCCCTGTTCATTGCGGGTGCATGCTAAACTTGATTACTCGAAGCCGCACACACCGTCCGCAGAAGTCGAACCGGACACAAAATTGTGGCGACAAACAAAGAGAGCCGTATTTGACCCTTCCGCCATGTGCCGTTACAGCATTAATTTTTAAAATATTTTACAACTTGTATTGTTTATATTTCATATATCACGTGATGCACTGTTTTAATAATATTTTCATAAAAATTGTTTTTTGGTCTTTTTAAACATAGAAAGAAAAAATATTCACGAAGTAAGAAAATTAAAAGTCAAAACTTACCCAACCGTAATATCTATGATTAGTAAACTTTCTTTTAGCCGATGGAATTTGTTTTTGTGATATCGTTTTTCTCAAGAAGCAAAAAAGTCAAAAAGGAAATAAAAATAATAAATTTCTACAATCAATAAGATTTAGAGATTTGATATATATATATATTTAAGATTATATTCAAGAGATTAATAAATGTAGGTCATACCCTTTTTAAAAACATACGTTTACTTATTAACCCAAACTGATAAGGTTAAAGGCCTCGTTTTATTATCAAACAGTAACAAAGGTAATACACCCAAATCTGGTGTAAGGATGTAAGTTTAAGAAGTTGAATTCCGCATTTCCAACAAATATATATTCATTAACAATAGGGAAAACAGAGGAGATATTGAGGCTGGCGTATTTCCTTTTAACCAAACAGTTTCACAATAGAACAATGTCTAACCCCGATGAATTGATTCAAGAAGTAAGTATACACATTGAAATTACAATTGTAATTACGGAGAAAAAAATAGAAAAAGTATAATAAGTTACTAACTAGCAAGATATCCGAATTATTATTATAGGCAAATAAAAAGCTTAATAAAAGTGCCGGTCTTTTATCATCATTTTTTGGATCAGGATTAAATAAATATGAAGATGCCGCAGATTTGTTTGTTCAAGCAGCCAATTTATATAAACTTCAACGTCGAAGCAATGAAGCCGGTGAAGCTTTTGAAAAAGCAGCGGAATGTCAACTAAAAGCTGAATCTCCAGATGAAGCTGCAAATACATTAGTTGAAGCCTTTAAATCTTATAAATTAGAAGATGCAAGTAAAGCAGCAAATTCTTTAGAAAAAGCTATTTCAATGTTTGTTCAAAAGGGACAATTTAGAAGAAGTGCAAATTTCAAAAGTGATTTAGGTGAATTATATGAAAATGAATTACAAGATATAAACAAAGCAATTGAAAGTTATGAAGATGCAGGTGAATGGTACAAAGGTGATTCTGCTAATGCATTAGCTAACAAGAGTTTATTGAAAACTGCAGATTTATATTGTGATGATTCGATTAAAAATTACAAAAAGGCAGCTACAATTTTTGAAACAATTGCAAAGGAATCATTAAATAATAATCTAGCTAAGTGGTCATTAAAAGAATATTTTTTAAAGGCAATATTATGTAGATTAGCTGATAACAATGATTATGCTAGTGCAAATGCAATTTTACAAAGATTTATTTCATGGGATCCAAGTTTTCAAACCACTAAGGAATTTGAATTTTCTGAAAAATTAATTGATGCTGTTAAAAATGGTAATTCTGATGATATTGCAATTGCATCAAAAAATTTTGATAAATTTTCCAGATTAGATGGCATGAAAATCAAACTATTAAATACCATTAAAAATAATATCGTTGCGGCTCCGGCTGATATCGATGAAGATTTCACCTAAGCCAAACCTTTTCCCTCTTTAAATTTATAGCTTATCTATGTGTGTTTTAATGATCTGTTTTTTCTTTTTCTTTTTTTATTTTTTTATTTTTTATGAAATGATTCTTTAAATTTATGTTCTTAAATACAAATTATTTAGTAATGAATTACAGAAATGTTTAATTAATGATATTGATATTAATATTGATATTTTGATATAATTGAGTTTAGTATCTACCTCTTGAAGAGAAACCACCTCTACCACCTCTACCACCTGCACCACCTCTGGAAGAGAAACCACCTCTACCGCCTCTACCACCTGCACCACCTCTGGAAGAGAAACCACCTCTACCACCTCTACCACCTGCACCACCTCTGGAAGAGAAACCACCTCTAGAAGAGAAACCACCTCTACCACCTCTGGAACCACCTGCTGCACCCTTAGCACCCTTCTTCTTTGGTGCTTTAGGTCCAACTTGTTTTGGCTTTGGTAAGAATCTATCAAGTGGTAAAAGTTTATCTGCAGCAATGTAAAATTTATCACCATCTTTGAATGATGATGCTTGAACACCTTCTGATGGTTTAATTGTAAAGAAAATTTCGTTCAAAGGTCCTAAAATTTCATCGACTTTACCAACTTGAGTTTTGTTTTCAAGATATATTGGGGCATTGAAATATGGAACTTTTTCATTAATTGATCTACAGACGATATCACCTTCACAAGCGTGAAGGAAGGAACCCATTTCAAAAACTCTGTCTGGAGGACCTTGTGGTGCAAATGATCTGCCACCACGGCCACCACCTCTGGAAAATCCACCTCTACCTCTGTTCATATTTTGTATTGGTTGTTGTTCCAAACTTTGAAGAAAACCTACACAATATCTATTTTAATATTAAAGAATTCTTTAATTAGAAAAATTTTCATGAAAAAAAATTGAGAGCACTGGGACTTTTTTTCTTCCTCTCCGCGGATTCCAAAATCTATTTTTTTCTTTCACTGTTGTAGCATTGAGCAGATGGCAATCCGAAACCTCAAGAACAGATCCGATTTATAACCCACCGAGTGCCTTCGTGCTATGATACACATAGACGACAACTTATTATAGACTGCAATCAAAGAATAAGAGATAATTCGTAAATATTTGTTTTTTATCAATTATATCATTTAATCCTAATTTATGGACTTTTCTGATCAAACCCACATTTTTTTTTGATTTTTATGTTTGCAATTGGATGCAGACATGAACTGTAAAGCGCTTCAATACTTTTCTTGTAGTATATGGCCCCTTGATATCAGAATACCCAGTTGCATCTTGTGCACATTCCAGTGAAAGCATGTCAATGTCAAAGATGTTTGATCCGTGCACCGCCATTATCCACTTTGTGTCCTAAATTTCTTTTAAAATGCTCTTTGTGCTTCGTGGCTTAGCGGTCACAGGCAGTGTGCTTTTAAAAAGTAGAGTAATTTTCACTGCAGCCGCCAGTAGTCCGTGCGTACTCGCCCCCACAAGGGTCCGCTTTTTCTGCGGCACCATATATTGCGAGTGGGAAATTCGGTGGCATGCGCCATCCCGCCCGTCACAGCTGGGCCGGTGTCTCCGACGCCCCCAGCTCCTCTTGAGAGGTTCCAAGGCGTGCAAGCGCTGGGCAGCTCCACAAGAAATTACTGGCCGCACGCCCTTCGGGGCGTGCGGCCAATGGGAGTGTTCTGCGGATGGTTGGCCTGGGTTCGATTCTGTCGACCGCCCACGGCTGTTGAGTGCAATGCACGGATCTCATCTACATAGCCGCTGAAAAGCTGCTATGCTGAGAAACTCGATACCGATCACTATGGTGGCTGTGGGGATACTCTTCTTTTTTACGTATATGATTGTATCTTGATCTATCTGTATTTTCAGTCCTAGACAAGTGCACGGCAAAAATTTAAACGTCTTGTCGAACAATCTATCTATTAGTACATATAATATATATTTGATGCTTATTCAGATTTCACGTCTTTCAGATTTCACGTCTTTCAGTTGTCAGGCTTATCATCAACCGGCTTTTGATACACAAGATTACGATACTCCCCATACTGGTTCAATTCACCTCTACCTCTGTATGCGCCTCTGCCGCCAAACCCGCCTCGGCCTCGGCCTCTGCCCCGGCCCCGGCCCTTTCCTCGGAACCCTCCTCTTCCTGCTTCTGTAACGGTCTCTTGTCTTGTTTCTGCGTCTGTCACTTTCCCTTGCACCGTCTCCGTGTCTGCTCCCGTTACTGGAACCTCACCCGCTGTTTCTGCTCCTATTTCTCGTCCTGTTCCCACCATTCTCGCTCTTCCAACCCCCCTACCTCTTCCCCTACCTCTTCCCCTTCCCCTTGCTCTTCCTCTACTAGATCCACCTCTTCCCTTGCTTGCAATTATGTCTGCACTTGGTTCGATACCTGTACCTGTACATGTACCAATTTCAAGTTCCCGACTATCTTTTATAGAGCCTTCTTCGACTTTCATCTCACCAAGTTTTAGATTTTCCTCACTACTAATAAATGATTCTGCGCCAGGTTGTGTCTTCAATTCATCTTTCATAACTTTAACATCACTTGATTCTTGGATACATTGAATGGACTCTTTGGCTTCTTTTTTAATGCCCTTCTCTTTTTTCTTGATCTGTCTCTTATTTGCGCCCGCCCCACCTTTACCTTCAGGCACTTTCGTCGTTTCCTCTTCTTTGGTAGCCGTCATCTTTTGTGAGTTTTTCTCATCGTTTATAGGCTCATTACTCACTACTTCTTTTTCGAATTTTTTACCATTTTCAGTCCTAGACCTTTGATTATTAATGTATTTTTTACCTCCTCGTTTACCTTCAAAATTCCTAACACTATGTTTTCTGATCTCTTCATCATATTCTTCTTTACTTAACTCTCTAGCTTCTCTTTTATCAAAATTAGTCTTATTTTGACGTGCCCAATTTTGACCATGATTTTGATTTTTCTTTTCCTTTTCCTCCAAAGAAGTCTCAGTTTTTTTCTCCGATTCTTCATTATCACGAATTGTCGGTTTTCTTATAATTTTTATAGGAACTTCTGCTTTATCAACAACTGGTTTTTTCGGTCCTGCACCTTTCTTTTTTATTCCCTCTTCTTCAATCTTTTCTGCTTTATGAATCAAAGTCATGTCAAATGTGGTCTCGTTAACAGCTGCTTTTTGAAGTTGTTTATCAATTTCCATTTGTTTTTTTAGCGTGTCCACAGGTTTAGCATTTCCAAAGGGATTAGATTTAGATTTAGCGTTAGATTTAAGTTTTGGGTTTTCTTCCAAAATTAAGTTTTTATCATCGTTCAATTGTAGTCTCTTTGCAAGTTCTTTAGAATTTTCAGAAACAATTGGAATCTCCGGAACATTTACTGGCTTTGCATTTCCAAATGGATTTAATTTAGGAACTGAAATTTTCTCCTTGATTGGTTTATTCTCAAGTTTTAATGTTTCCGCAATAACTTTGGTATTTTCTGAAATGATTGGTATATCAGGGACAACAACTGGTTTTGCGCTTCCAAATGGATTCACTTTTGGTTTTGTAGTTGGTGTTTGTTTTACCGGAGTTGAATTTCCACTTTTATTCATGAATTGATTTCTCACAGAAGATATGGGTGTATTTTCCTTTTTTTCAATGTTTTCTTCTTCTTCATCTTCATTAAATTTAACTTCATTATTGAAGTTCAAAACATATTGAAATTCCTGCATATTTGCAGATTCAATCATAATCCTTTTATTTTCAAAATTAACACCATTCCATTTTAAAACTTTCTGCAAATCTTGTGAATTTTTCAGAAATATGAATGCAATTTTTTTTCTATGATCTTTATCAACTGGATTCAATAAAACATGGCATTCTAAAATTTTGGTATATCTTGATTCAAAAAATTCTTTCAATAACTGACGTGTACAATTATATGGAATATTATCAAAAGCAACAATACACGTACTTTGTTGATGCTGTTGTTGATATTCATGAGCCATTGGCATGCTATTTCTCCAAGAATTTATACCACTACTTGAACCATATTCCCTACCAAAACCAGTTCTACTTGTTTCAAATTCTCTACTATGACCATAACTTCTATTATTATAATTACCAAACGGAGATGGAGAAGAATTGTACGATGGCGAGTTAAATGCGCTTCCACTTAATGTGCTAGTAATATCAAAATCGTCTTCAATCCATGAAGGCGTTCCCATTGAAGTATCCTCCATGAACTCTGTCAATGTCATTTTTTTTGTACCTGCAAGAATAAAAAATGTGGTTAGTATCTGTAACAAATTTTGCTCACCTCTTATCAATCATGGCTCAAGACTCATCTAATTAAAAATAAGATTAACCAATAAAGCAAAACAAAAC
This sequence comes from Pichia awuae, assembly GCA_030563725.1. Taxonomy (NCBI): domain Eukaryota; kingdom Fungi; phylum Ascomycota; class Pichiomycetes; order Pichiales; family Pichiaceae; genus Pichia; species Pichia awuae. The sequence goes on from JAJMJV010000001.1 coordinate 329,219, forward strand.
AAAATAATATAAAATAATATCAAATTGAATTGAATAAAATTAAAAACTTACTCATTTTTATTTATTATATATCAAACTTATATCCAATTGCCCTCTACTCCCACCTATAAAATTGGTATATTGCTATAAAAGCTCTTTTGCTTATGGGGTAAGTAAGTATTATTGATTGTCAAAACAACAACTTCATTTTAGAAAAACTTACCGGAAATTTTACCCGGCATTTTCAATACCGCTTACGTAATTACCCAATTGCAACAACATGTTTTATATCCACTTGAACAAGAGTAACAGTAAGAGCTTGAAACTATGAATGGCCAGACAGATCGCAATACAGATATCGATGAAATAAATCAATTAGACAAGTTTGATTTGAACGAACTGAATAGTTTGGGCGATGCAGCAGCATACTCTGGATTTTTGAACAATAAAATGTTGTCAATATCAACTACATCCATTAAATCACTTATACCCAATTTTTATTCTATCACAAGTGTTAGCCAATCAACACCGACCCTACCAAATCAACCACAATTGTATAATAAACTCAGGCTAAGACACAGTCACTCTAATTTAAAAGATTTATCAATAGATCAGTTAGCATTCATCTCGGATGAATTGGCAAGAGATTCAGATGTTATCGTTTCAACCAACGTGACACCACAAGCTGAGTATAAAGGATTTGCCTCATATGTTATATCATGTATTCTTCTTTTTATTTGGATGTGCTGGTCAATATTACCAGATAGAATATTAAATAAACTTGGAATTTACTATTATCCTTCCCGATGGTGGGCATTGGCAATTCCTTCCTATGTTTTAGTGCTAATGATGTACTTGTATGTTGCACTTATATGTTACAATGTTGAATACGTTACACTCCCCTTAGACGATATTAGAAATTTTGTGGATGATTCCGGAATTGTAGTTACCCAACTCGATCAATATAAACAAGGGGATATTGATAAATATCTACACCAAGGAACAAGCGGTGTTTGGGACTTACCTACTTCTGTTGTGAATGACGTTTTATACTCCAACTTGGAGTTATAATATTTGTATACCAGTACTTAAGATTGAACCATGCAATTATCTGAATCAAACTCAGTATTTTTTTTTTCTATCCATTCAAACATCATATTATAAGCAATCTAATTCTGAAGATACAATATCAAACATGTTTATTTGAAGAATAATATAATCAAAAAATTTGACGAATAGATTCAAGAGATAAAGGGCCAGTTTTTTGCACCATTAAACCATGAATGATGGATAATTATAGAAAATGCCCGTTTTAAAATTCAAATAAAGGCAGAGATCAGTATCATGTTTTATAAGTGAAATGTTTTAAAAAATTGATGATACAGATTTGTATATTTTCAACGCCGTTGTAACCAAAAATACACAAATTATGCTAAAAGGTGGAAATAGAAGTGAGATATCATGTCATCTATGAACCATTGATTACAAATAAGGTTTGAAAACTCTTGTTTTTTATGAATATGGTGTTTACATGGATCACTTTTAAAAGCCACCAGAATTGATATGCAGACAGAGGCTCAGCAATTATAGGTGTTGTTGAAGTGGACATTATAAATTACAAATTACAAATTATAAGATTTTTAGGTTTGATGCAGTTAACTATAAGCTCTTCTTTATTTGTTGATTAAAAACAATGTTTTTTTTTGAATGTGCTTCATGTCTACATCCAAGCAATGGAATGATGTAAACGCCATATTTTTACTTATAATACAAACTATAAACTGTAATCCATGTAGACTCGAATCTTTAGCTAATCGCTATCACTAACATGCTCCACCGTTTTATATTTTTCTTCTGCCTTACGCCTCTCTTCTGGATTTATGTTATTGACACCACCAAGTAAAGTTTTTGAAATTGCCTCAGTTGCCGCTATCATTGGTCTAATGAGCACTATAGGTGCAACCTTTGCCATTTCTAAAACTGCACCTGAGGTGGTTTCCGATTCAGAGGCACGCACACTAGCATCATAGATAGCATCTTTGGCTGTTTTAATATTTTTTTGAACCGAAGTATATGCAACCTTCAATCCTTCATTGAATGAAGATGGTTGATTTGAGTATAGACTAACGACATATGCTTCATTTTCATTTTTCTTACCTCTGAATTCCATTGATAAGTCGTTTTCTTCAAGGTACTTCAAATCATCTTCATCAATATAGCCAACCACAGATTCGTCTTCAGGATGAACCTCTAATTCAGAACTATACTTGTGGGTGAGATCTTGTTTTAAAAGTAATTTATTTTTGTAATATTTATGATAATCATCATCATCTTCATCACCAAATGATGAAGCAGAGCCCCGCCTGCGAGTATGGTCATTTTTTTTATCATTTAAAATTCTGGGTTCTTTGTTGTTCACAATCCGTGTGGAGGATCCATTACCCCCAAAGACCTCTTCAGTATTTTCCAAAATAGTTTGCGTACCCGCCGCTAATTTAGCTCCAAGCTTTAAGATTTCTCCACCTGTAGCTCTAGTAAATGCAATTGTACCAACTTGAAGACTTCTAACTACTCTACCATCTTTTTTATATTCCTTAACAGGAACAGTTACCAAGTTATTCAGACCAGAACCAATATTAATAATTGGTCTAACCGGTGCTAGTCCTGACAAAACACCTACAAGTTGATTCCGCTTAATATCTGGGGACCAATGTCCATTTAAAATTGAATTTAACTTACCAAAACCTGCTATTCCATGCACTTTAATTTTTTTCAAAGTAATATCGGAACCATCTAACACAAAGAAGTTGACAAATTCCCCTGTATGCCCAGATCTCAAACCAGAGTAATCAACATTTTTTGGCTTATAATCAAGTTTCAACTTGATTGCATCAACAACCAACTTTTGCAAAAACATCTCATCATTTTCAGTAGAAGATGGAATAAATCTTTTGTCTTTAAATTCACCAAATCTAATTAAGAAATCCAAAGTATCTTGATCAACATACAATCTGAGTGGTAGGACACTAACATGTAATATCATCTCTATTGCAGCCATACTAGATATTGGTCGAACTAAATCAATTGATACTTTAACCATATTTTTGCCAATTTCTCTATCACCAGCTTCTCTCATATAGCCGGCAAACATGTTCCAGCTAGATGTAGATACATTATCAATTATTTTCAAATCATAAACACTAAAATTGATTTGATTAATTACTTCGGAATCATCATTCCTATCACTACTAGCAAAAACATCAGGTTTAATTTTCAAATGAGGCTCAGCATTAGAGAGCAGTTTAAAATCAATATCAACATCTTCAAATTTAATTAATACCTTATTTTTAATTGACCTTTTTAAAATTAGTGGTTGCTTTTTACTCTTACCTAAATCTATTGTTTTCAATTTGTTAGCAGTAATGCCAGCTATATTCTGAGTAATCTGATTATAAACTTTATTTGGATCATCGTTTGGGCCAAGTTCAACTAAAATTGACTGATACAATGTTTCTTCAATAACAATGTTGCTCTGTGATCTTATATCTCCTATATCTCCTGCATCTGTATTATTTTTAGACATTTTCACATCAATAGCTTTCTTTGATATCCTTTCTAAAGCACTTCTAACCTGCAAACGCGTTTCTTTCCAATCATATCCATCATGTAATTGGATATTAATTTCAGAAATCGTTGCATGAAAAGTCAAGGGAATTAAATGACTTATTTTTTGGAAAGCCTTTTGTCCATTAGCAAAATAACTAGACTTTAAAGAAAGAACATCAGTGCCCCAAGTGTTTTTGTTTTCATTATTGTTTGTTATGGTTGAGTCGGAATATGGTTTAATGTTGTCATAAAAATTCTCAACAAATGATAATTCGTTATTATCATTATTTTGAAAATTTGAAAAGCTTTCATCATTAATTATATTTGGACTAGAAGACAAACTCGTATTTGCCTTATTAAAGAAATTGAGATCAATTTGATCTAACAAGTTAATTGGATTACTTTTGTCTTTGTATTTATCTTCATAATCAAATTGCACAGGGTTTTTCAAGTCTTTCAATAGTTGGAGAAAACATTGAGCGGAATCACAGCAAAGACATAGATTAATAGATTCAGCATCAACCCGGATATCAACAAGTGATCGGTTACTACTACTTGACAAATTTGTTATTATTTCATAAGATAGTTCATTCGAATTGATTTTGACTTTGGTTATCATCATATTAATTGTACCTACGTCCACATAACCTTTATTCTTCCAAATTGATACCATGTCAGACTCTTGTAATTTTTTGTTACTAGTTTTTGAAACACTGGGCACCCTACTCAAGTCATCAATGAGTAGGATAGAAACCAGAGAAGACGTGAGTTGTATCACAGTACTTTTATCATGGCAAAAGACGACATCACATCCTGCTTTGTTCAAAATAATAACACCTGCTGAATTCAAATTAACCGGTCTTAAACCAATACATACATCATTAAACGAAAAATAAATCTCTTTTTGTTCTTTCTTTTTTACAGTTTTTAAATCCAAATTAGTAGACACTTTTATATTTTCTTTAACTTCCGGGCTTTTATCAAACATAGCCAACCATTTTCCACTATAGTTTATTAAAACGTTGTTTAAAAATATGTTTGTTGAATCTTGAAATTTTACATACAAAGATGGCAAAGAACTCCATTTGTTTGTGTTTACTATAATATCCTCATAGATTTTATCTTTAACCCTTTGAAGTTTTATATCGGGTACGCAAAGATATGAAAAACCGTCAGACTCAGTAGTCATTTTAATGCTTGCCAAGGATCCCCAAATATCACCAAACTCGGAATTGACATCTTTAATGCTAAGATCAATGTTTTTGATTAATAAATAGGTATTTATAATCTTGGATCCTGAAAAAAAACTAGAGGCCATTCTTTTTTGGCTACATGACTTATCGAATTGTACCTTCTTTTCAATATTATTATTAAATCTTAATTTAATTTTATACTCTTCTACTATTTCTATTGCCCTTTTGAAAGAAGAAAAAATGCTTTTAAATCCAATCATGTCAACTGTTATTGTTTTTTTTGTAAGATTTACAATTGTCTTTTGCAAATTCATGTCAAAATCTTTAAATTTTTCAAGTTCAGCTCCATGATCAGTAAGTCTAATTTTATTAATAATTAATTCACACAATCCTAAATTGTTATTTATGTTAAGTTTGATAAAATCAATTGAAAGAACCTTGTTTATAAAATCAAAAATTATTGGTGAAATTGAAAATTGAAACGATTCAGTTGTGGTTTTTGTCAAATAGACTTTACCATTAATAAAAGAAGTATTTAATGACAAAAACATATTAGTTCTGCTCAATTTTGGTTTAACTATTTTTTGTTCCATTGAGTACCTTGAAAAAGAATTTGACAAATTGGGCATTTTTGATCTTTTCAAGTCATTAAATTTCAAATCATCTAATTTTTCCCACAAAGGTTGCAAATTTATATAAAAATTTAGGAAAATATTTAGCAGATCAAATGGAACTTCAATAATCAATGATTTACTCAAAACAACACTTGTTATATATGATTTGTTATCAATTTGAATTTCCATTCTGACATCTGATTGTTTAATATGTTTATCGTCAAAATAAATGTACTTTTTTTGATCTTGAATCAATTCTAAAGTTTCTAGAGAGCCTTGGATTAAAGTTGGGCTTTTTCTCTCTATAAGAATTCCTAAAACAGAAAGTACAAATGGGTTTGAATCTGTGAATTTCCCGTTTGGTTCCAACATTGAATTTAAACCAACTTGTATATCAGTGATTGAAAAATGATCAAGTAAAATTCCAGATGCTGTTTTTGGTTTTGCTGTGTTAACTGCTGTTTGTGAAAAAGTTTTCTGCTTGCTAATTTGAAGCAACAAAGTTACAAACGCAACCATCAATGAAGGGACCGGAACAAGTGATATTTTGATTGATCCTATTTCAATTTTTATATTTTGTCTTTTATGCAGATTAATATTCATATATTCAATCAAAATCAAGGTATGGCCTTCAGAAATTGGATTTTCATCTGTTATATATTTGTTTAAATCTGATTCACCTTCAAACGCACTCATATAAACACTTTTTCCTGTTGAATACATTAGACTTTCATTGATTGCATGTTGAATATCCGCCCTAGATGTAGCTATAAACGAAGATGCCATCATCTCATTGTTATAATCATTATACTCAACTTCTAGCTCTGTCTCTTTAATATTGTCCTCACAATATTTCGCAGATGCTTGTAAACTTTCCTCATCCCTTTCTATGTTTGGTTTTATAACAACAACATTAATCCCCTGAATCAAGCAATTTTTTTTTGTTTTATCACCTCCGGCTTCAATGCTATCTATTTTTATTCTTAAAACAATTGGGTCTGCAACTATTTTAAGATTAATATCAGTGATTGAAACATTAGTCTTGCTCAAAAGGTAATCCATTGCATAATTTAATATCACATTATTAGATTTGGTAGCTTCGTTATCTAAATTTACTGGCAAATCTCGTGAGCCATTTGATTCACCTTGTAAATTTGATAACGATTTTAGCAGATTTTTTTCTTGAAAATCATCGTCTTCGACTTCATCCCCCCAATTGGCATCCATGCTAGCAGTATCATCTAAAGCAAAAGATTTTGCCCCGCTGAGTGCATCCACAAACCCAACCACACTTTCCATCATTTCTTCTATACCTTCAATTGGATCTTCCAATCCTTTTAATATGGAATTTGCCGGATCTAACATCTGACTAGATTTGGCACCTGCATTAGGACTTACCACACATTCAATACCTGCTATAGTGATCTGTATCCCGCTAGTAGAAATAGCAACTTTCAAATTTTTAACAAACGCATGACGTATATTAAATGGTGTATCCGGAGGTAAATACTGTGATCGCAACTTGTCGATATCTAAAGTCAAGTCATTTAAATCTAACGAAGGCCCAGAGTTGCCACTAAATGCAAACGATGATTTTTGTGGCATATCCAATGGATGCAAAGGTAGTCGGGATAACAAGAGATTCAGTACATTTGATTGTATCGATGATGTAAATATTGATGCCATGTTTTATTAAAATGTATTATTTCCCTCAATTCCTCTACAATTATCAGGTTTCTTGTATATTTCACTCTTTTATAAGTATCACCACAAACAAGCTATTATATTGCCCCTTTTATTGCCTCTATAACAGTAATACCTGCTTATGATAAAGAGATGCTCCTTGAGTCAAGTAACGCCCTCTACAGTTCTAGCTCATCAATACAAAGATGGAAAAATTGACGCACAGCCTACTTTTGGTAATTTTCTTATCGCAATCCACAAGATAAAACCGATAGATTCCGAATTACACAATGTTTATATAGTATATATAAATATGCAAAGAGAAAGGAAGATGGAACAAGTTGACAATCAAGAGAAAGTAAAAGAACAATCTTCTTGTGTACCATCTAATGCTTCGGCAATAATGATATCACGGATAATCTTTTTTTTTTGGCTTTTGATAAACCACAACATGGTGACACCAAAAAGAACAGTCAATGAAACAAGTAAGAAATTGATGGGATTTGGATTTTTATTGAAAGTAAAATGGGTTGCATTATCTAAAAATGTTTGAGTTAAATTCATCATACCGCTGAAGCAAATGATTGCACCATAGACAGTACCAAATGTAGCATAACCAAAAACCTTAACACAATAATCTGAAACCGCCGTATAATAAAACGGTCTGTAAAGAACCAACAGAAGGATTCCTACATATTGTAATAATTCAACCCGAAGCATACCAAAGACACCAATGGATGTTGAAACACCTAATAAAATAGTCAAGACAACTTCTGTTTGTAAATTATCAAGAATCATTCCAATAAATGGAATGGAAAATATACCACCTAAAGGTAATGCAATGTCAAAAAATTTATTGATGACAATTGAGGTTTTCAAATCAAAATAGTATTCCATTTGGGATGAAATTGTAGCAACAAAGTAGTTAATTCTAAGCATCTGAATAGTTGTAAACAGACACATCAGATACCACCAAGGGGTCTTTACTTGGTCCATTAGTTTCTTAGAATGTAAAACACCGAAAATTCCACCCGATTTCTTTTTTAACCTGTCATCTGCAATTTCTTCATAGACAGACTTTGATGAAACAACAGACCCACGACGTGATCTTGATCTTGTAATCGATTCAACATCTTCAGCTTGGTAACGTGAATCTTCAGGATCTAATGGAAGACCTGCATGATCAAGACCCGTTTCTGCAATCTTAGCAACATCCTCAATTGTTTTGTAAGATTCATGAGGCATGACAAAAATTTGACATAAAAAGATGAAGAGTGGAACAAACATATAATATGAAAAAAATCTATGGATTGTTAAATTCTTGATATAATCATTTTGAAAAACAACCCTATAAAATAAAAATAAGGCCGAAGATGTGTCAAAAGCACCCGTTAATAATGCAAGAATCAAACCCGATCTTCCAGGAAACGAGTTTGCCAACTGAAAGCAGCTGATAAAGACAAATGGTCCACCAAATGCCAATGAAACGTATCCAATCAAGTAACCATCAAACGCCTTGATTGTAGAACCATTTGCCAAAAGCATAGATGCAACGGCAATTATAATTGATCCTAAAATACCAGTAATTCTTGGTCCATAGTTATCTAGAATCGAACCAACTAGCAATGCGGTTATATTGGTAATGACTGCAGCAAACGTGAACATTAAATTCAGTTTTAAATCTTGCTCCACACACGCAGCTTCTTTGGTTGAAAAATCAACGCTATTGATATCACAAACTTCTCTATAAACGCCCTGAGCAATAAGAACCGGTTTGAAAGCCGCAAAACCAAATACCGGACCAGCTGCAAATAAGCACCAAATCATTGCACATCCTACTTGCGCTACTCTTAGCCCTAAAGATGGCAGCTTCGGATCCCCTCTTTTGGGCGAAATCAGAGGTGTCTGTTCTGATGTCATCTTTCAAACTTCAGAGTCTGTTTTGTCTTGTTAACACCAAAGAATGTGTGTAAAATCCAAAGAAGTTCGTCAAACAATAGAGGCATGTACATTTTATGCGATGGAAATCTCGTTGATGATTTTTCACACCAAAAAACTTTATCTTGAATTTTTATCGTGGGTATTGTTGAAAGATAATGCAGTTGGATTTTCCAGTTTGTTTTCCATGAGCTGTGCATCAACTTGGCAGAGTTTTTTTGTATGAATTGTAAAAATATACAAACGTTTTATTTCCGGGGTTTTTGTATCCACTTTACCCCGTCATAGAAGATCTAGCAACGTAGCTTGTAGACAGTGAAAATTTAAGGTTTTTACAGATAGCCGTAGAGTTTAAAGATATGATTTGAGATTTTTAGAATTAGGAAGGTTGATGTTTATTGGACTACACGCCTTTATATAAGATCTATAAATTAAAAGCAGTTAGCAGGTTGATCGGCCAGCTAGCTCATATAGGTATGGCATGTTGGCTGCAAGATGCATGCTTTATGATAAAGAGAGCAAAATCATGGGTCGGAGAAGACCGAGGTTTTTTCAAAACAGAGTTTGTCCTTAAAAATTATGCAATATGTGTTTCTTGGATGGAACCACAAGCGGAGAAACGCAAAGCATCAGCTCAAGCTTTTCCAAGGTTATCCATCTCAGCAGCAAGTTTGGCAAGCTCATCGTCTTCGTTTTGGCCGGTGGTTTTTCCATTGTCAGCTTCTTTTGGTTTATCCACCACACTATTGACCCATGCAACTTCGGTCTTAAGTAAATCTTTGGTGCTTGGACAGTAATGTCCACCAGGATGCTTGAGAACTGTAGATCCTTCACAGAGATCGGCCAGCAATTGGGATCTTTCATTAGAAACAAGAGTGTCTAGTTCTCCAATCACGTGTAATGTTGGCAAGGTTATCTTTTCTTTATAGTACTGTTGAACCGATTCGTGGTCGAATTTGAAACCCGAATAAATGATTGCAAATTTCAAATGTTCCAATGCCTTTTCGTCACCGACAACCTTATCAAAACATGAAAGAATAGCACCTGCAATTCCAGATCCCTGAGAAAATCCCATGATACCAACAAATGGTCCGTTTTCTTCATACGCCTTCTTTATAGCGTCCAATGAAGGTTGGATATCGAATTTTTCTGCTTGCGTATAAACCCAACCTCTAAACTTGATTTCTTCTGCCTTGTCATCGGCACCCAATGACGATGCAGCAAATGGCAAATCTGCAGCAGTCAATTCAATTGGTCCATCGATAAAAACTGTATGATATCCTGCTTTTTTTAATGCTTTTCTAATACCTGATGCCTTGACTGAAAACACAACTCCATTCTGCGCAAATCCATGCAGACATAAGATCGTACCCTTAACAGCTTTTTGTGACATTTTAACTATATACACTCTTTACTTCTATTTAGACTCGATTTCAAAAACTTTTTTCTAAACCAAATAAGAACACCCAGTCTGTAAATAAATTCTGTTAATAAAGTCTGTTAATAAAGTCTGTTAATAAAGTCTGCTGGAAAATTTCGGGGTTAACAACTGCAGTTGTCAATGCATGAAAAATTCAAAATTCAAAATCTGCGGTAAATTAATTTCTTCCGTAGCAACTTTATACTGCATTAGGAATTGCTGGCGGTTGGATTTATCTGCATAGCACACGATGAAAAACCCATACGTGCAGATACAACATCACAACACAGATACAACAAAACACAACATCACCAAAATACCACAATACAAGACGGTGTGGTAGAATTGCACATGTTTGTTGTATTGAAAAGTCTGTTGGAATAACGCAATTCCAAACACAACTTTGCCCCTGTTGTAATCATGCATAGATCATGGCTGTGCAGCAGCTGGACACGGCGTTTAGGACTTTGTCCTGTATGGAAGTGAAATGGGCTTCTTTCCCCCGGGTTTGTAGGTAACGGCAGATGGAACAAGGTAATGGTATAGAGAATGCATGGTTTGATGCACCGGCATTAGACGTGTACCAAAAACTGGTAGACAAATGTGTTCCGGACGAAATCTTGGACGATACTTGGGGTGTGGAGGATTATTTGGTCAAAGAATATAGAATAGCATGTGGTCCTTTGGTTAGGTTTTTGGCAACACATGAAGATGAAAAGGCAAATTATAGAGGTAGCATCCTGTTTGTGGTTCGAAGAATGGAAGATGGACACGAAATCCCAAAATTGGAGTTTGTTTTGGGCCCTTCTTCCGAAAAGTTCAAAACACATCTTGGTAGAGCAACACCAACCAAGTCGGAAATAATATACACAGAAGAGGATTTTGTTTTTATTAGATACTCGTTTGAGTTGAAGATGGAGGAGTATGAACAAAAGGTCAGGTATTCTCTTGCAAATGAGTTTTTACCCCATTTCCAATTTTATATCCCATCGTTCAAACAATCCATGAATGTTTTGACATTCTCATGCAATGGATTCTCAATGGCCACAGAAACTTCAACTTTTAGGGGCTCTTTATGGCTGGATGTTATACGTAAACATTACCAATCAGACATACACTATCATGTGATGATTGGAGGTGGTGATCAAATATATGCAGATACTATTAAATACACATCGGAAGAGTTTAGTAAATGGCTGAAACATAAGCATGTTCATTCAACAGATAAATTGACAGAAAAAATGAAGGATTCATTCTGTACCTTTTATTTAAACCATTATATTAAATGGTTTGGTAAAGGTTTTTGGTCTGGCAAAAATGGAAAAACTTCTCAACCTATCTTTCCAATAGCATTGGCTAGCATTCCACAAATCAATATTTATGATGATCACGATATTATTGATGGTTTTGGGTCATATAGAGATATAACTATGCGTCAAGAAATATTTCAAGGGGTTGGCGAAATGGCATTTAAATACTATATGTTATTTCAACATCATACTCCATTTACCGAATCACCATCCAATGAACCATCTTGGATAGTTGGAGCAAATCAAGGCCCATATATTAAACAATTTTCTAGATCCGTTTATGCTAGATTGGGTAAATCTATTGCATTCCTAGGTTTGGATTGTCGTACAGAGCGTACAAAACATCAGATTATTACACCAGAAACTTATGATATTCATTTCGAAAGATTGGAAAGGGAAATATTAAACGCAAAACTAAAGGATCCAATTGAGCACCTTTATATTGTGCTCGGAGTCCCTATATGCTATCCCAGAATGGTTTTCATTGAACGGATAATGAATTCTCCAGTTGTTCGACCTATTTTATACCTTTCTAGAAAAGGTTATATTGCACCTGGTTTAGTCAATGAGTTTGATGGTGAGGTGGAATTATTAGATGATTTAAATGATCATTGGTGCTCCCATCATCATAAGAAAGAGAGGAATCAATTAATGAACAGATTGATTCATTTTGGTAAAACTCACAATGTTAGAATTACGATTTTATCTGGTGACGTCCATCTTGCTTGCATTTCGAGGTTTCGAGGAGATGATAAAGAATCTCATAAGAGTCCACAAAATGATCCAAGTTTTATAATCAATTTGATTTCTTCTGCAATTGTTAATACACCACCACCCGATGGAATGGTTAAATTTTTATCTTCACGTGCAAAAAACCATCGTTTTGGAAATTCAGTAAGGGAAGATATGATTCCCTTGTTTAAATCAGAGCCTGATTTGACAAAACGTGATTTTACTATGTTTATGAACAAAAGAAACTATTCCGACTTAATTCCCATGGAAAATATATCCGAAGAACATAAAGTGAAAAGATACGGAAAAGATACAACCGATAAATACTACAAACCTGGTCCAATTACATCTTCAAATTTTAATGATTTAAATCGGAATATGTTGGTATCAAAGAATACAAATGGTGATATTGGATACCCATACGATAAACACGGAGTTATCGCCACATTACATGTAGAGATTGATAGAAAGAATACTGAAAGTTGTACAAGCGCATATGATATTCTGATTCCAACATTGACTGTTAAGAAATGATTTGTTCCTAACAAAAATTATATAATATATTTATACACAAATAACTTTCCTAAAGCTTTTTTTCTGCGAAAACCGTCATCAATGCAAAGACAGAATAAAACATACCAAGCGGATATGCCACTAAAGGTCTAGCATTTGACAAGTTCAACACTCGAACGAAGAAACCACTTGCAGCCCAAGTACACCAACTAACACAGAAAACGGATAATAAATAACCAAACAAATTGTTCAATTGCAGCACCACTGCAATTGCACTCAAAAACACCAAAGGCAGTAAGCAGTATCCTATGACACTTGCAGTCCTGAGGAAATCCAAACCACCATCGAAAGCAGAACTCATCAATTTGAACAACCAATGTAAACTGACTGTACCAAATAGCGCAACTCCATAAATGTATCCAAAATGCGTCTTCCCACTGAGTAAAAGCAAGGTACCAAATAACAGACAGAAGAGAATAGGTCCTGCCATATCACTGTCTTGAATAATCTCATCATTTAACGATGTACTTCTCATACTCAAAACAGCCAAAGTTTTATCTTTAATATGACTGAAGTTGACACCTAGTTCTTGAAAAAGCGTTGGTTCTCCTGGATATCCCGATGTTGAAAACGCAGCAAGAATACCTTGCGGTAATGGAGCTTCATAATCCACATCTTTTAATGTAGAACCAGCCATTGCTCCTGTAGGCATCGAAAACCCACCATTTGCCGCATTTCTATCCTGCATTCCATAGCCTCCATATTGGCCATTGACAGAAGTATCTTTGTATTGTTGATAGTACGACATTCAATTGCTGGATCTTCACAACAGACTGTTGTAACTTATACCATGAACAATTCACAACATGTAAAACGCAGAAAAACGAAAACCGAGAAATTTGGCGTTTGACGTGTCTTAGCTTTTAAGGACAGAAACAGATTTCTATTACAAAATTGAATTTTTCAGAATATATATATATATATATATATATATCTATATATAACCAAAATTGGCCAAATTATAAACGGATGACTGTAGTTCCTCTTGAATTCATAGACTTGCATTGTGGAAAAGAGTCATATACAGATTTGCACGCAGCAGTAATTGATTTGGTGATATCGCTTCGTACAATCAATGAGGATTTGTTATTGTTATACGTGAAAAAGGCAATTGTTACGTTATATGGAGACTCCATTGAGGATGAAGACCAAAAAAGTGCACTCAGAGAAGTTTTAGAACAGGAAGACCTTCTTCCAAGTGTAAATTTTCAGGTGTTATCAACAATCTTAGACACGATTAATAGACATCTAGAACCTTTGGACTTTGAAATCATCGAATCCAAGGACACCAACAGCGGATCGACGAATTTATTTACATTTGCAAATAAGAAAGCAATAGGTGCTATTCAGTTATCTACTAAATATTCGCAAAATGATATCCAATTGGTTAAACACGCTATAGATTCAATATTTTCATCTGAAAATGTCAATAAAGATCGAACTACAGAAGAAGATGGCACAGCTAAAAGTCCAATCACATATACTGTTCCATATATGCAGATGGTAAGGAATATAAGGAGCGGACCCCCAGTAGATGAAGAAAATGCATCGCATATTAATAAGCTGACTTTAGAGGATGCAGAATCGTTCCTTACAGATTTAGAATGTTATGGTTGGTTGGAACGTTTCGACGGAAATTATACATTAGCCATTAGAGGATTGGTTGAATTGAAGAACTATTTGATTGATACCTATGGAATATATCCTGAAGGTACCATAAGTAAATGTTTCGGCTGTGATGACATTTTAACAAGAGGTTATGCGTGTTGTAATGAAAGTTGTAGTATTCACTTCCATAAATATTGCAAAGAGTTATTTCAAAGATCAAGGAGTGATCACATCTGCCCAAATGAAAATTGTCAAGAAGATCTTCGATCTTTTTATAAATTTTAAGTAAGTATTTTTTCACATGAATTCTTGCTCCTTTTTGTCTAAGTATTTATTAATCGAATCATCAAATAACTCATATACATAATCCTCAACTGTTTTATACTTGACACGCTCACCATACGGTTTAACAACTCCTTTTTCAACTTGGTTTTTGATGTCATGAGGAACTTTCCAAATATTGCCAGAAGAATTAATTTTTATTGCTCCACCTCTAAAACAACTTACCATCGGAAAATATCCCAAACTCCCGTCGTCATGATCTACAAGGAAAAGATCTTCTTGATTTCTTTTTACCTTTGAATCCCTTGCCATGCGTTGTTCACTTGCAGGTGGCAAAAATGAAATTAGGTTTTCAAATGGTGTACCTTTCAATTCTCCATTAACATAAAGTGTAATTGAAGATCCTGGTATCTTTGCAGGTTGAAATCTTTCTTTATCAGGAATTGCATGTTCTCCAAAAACTAAAACTGGATTGAGTAAATGTTCCATTGTCTTAGAGCCTGTATATTCATATTCTTCGAAATATAGTTCACTTTTATATTTTATCGGTATCATTTCTCTTTGAATCCCATTTATTAAAAATGAATTTTCAATAATTTTATTGGTTTTGTCATTTTCTGTATATATTTTGGTTGGATCAGACAAAGTTTTCTCAACCATCATTGATCTTGCAATATCTTTTTGTACCTCCATACTGGGAAGCTCGATCAAAAGACCAATCACGTCACCGACCTTTAAATCATTATGAACTCCGTTTTCAAGTTCACCTCTTCGACTCAAGTGGATAGTTTCACAATTGATATCCCTAATACCATATCCGTATCCATCAAAACCAACAGGCGCCTCTAATGAAGCTTCTGCACGTGCAACTCCCATCCTAACATGTGCCGCTAGATTTACACTTGGTGTAGGCGTCAATGATCTTGATTCTTCATCTTGTTGTTTATCATTTTTTGACTCTTCAATACCACCTACAATCTGATATTCAATATACCATTTCCCCTCACGTATACTTACATTTGCACGTGAACTTCTCCATCCATCATACTCTTGTGCTGCAACAATCGATGCATCCTTACTGATTATCATATCTGGAGAACGGTCAAAATACGACCAATGCGCATCATATGGGGGCACATCTGTGGTTGAATATAGAGACGAGTCTAAGTATGGATTTGGTCGACATGGTCTATACTTGAATCCTCTCTTGTTATTGGGTAAATCCGGTGTTGAATATAATTTTATTTCTTCACCTTTGTTATTCACACAAGTCGCCGAATAAACCAATTGCGGATTACCCAAGCCGATAGAAAGATCCGGAAGTGTGTATGGAACAGGCTTCAAACGTGGAATCACTCTTGTCTGTTTCTTTGCCATCTAAACTACCTTATTATTTGTTTGTATATATTTATAAAAACAAAACAAATTATTAAAGCTTTAAGATTCATGACGAGAAATGAAAAAAATATTGACATCAAATTAAAGAATTCAAAAGACTATCTTTTCAATGAATAGAGTTGTATAAACACCAAGTTAAGCAATGAAGGCCAATATCAACAATATAAAGGCCATAAATAAAAAATATAACATATTTACTTCTTTAAGGAATAAACCGATTGCAGAATCGTCTCCATATGCACCACTTGGAGACTTGACATATGCAATCAAGGACAATTTCACAACTCGATCTGAGCCAACCACATGCTCTTCCAAAATGCTATCTAACTACGTTTCACCATTTGACTCAACCACTAGTATTTTACTTGAACAAGCGGGTGCATCATGTATTGGCAAAACTAATATGGATGAGTTTGGCATGGGTAATTCAACAATGTCTGGATATTTTGGTCCTACATTAAATCCAAATTATAACCAAGAACAAGATGTGGTTGAATGTTATAAAGAATATACATTCAGCACCAAAGATTCCGTTTCTGAAACAGATGGTGAGACAATATCAGCAGAAATCATACAAGGTGAACTTAAAGATGATAATAGTATAACGTCACATTCATATTTTGTCCCTAAATTATATTCAAATTATAATGAAAGAATATCAGATGAACAGAGAATTGTTGGAGGATCTAGTGGAGGATCAGCAGCTGCTGTTGCTTTGGACCTAGTTGATTTTTCCATTGGTTCAGATACTGGTGGATCAGTTAGATTACCTGCATGTTATAATAACATTTATGGTTTTAAACCGACATATGGCCGTATTTCACGTTGGGGATTAATTGCATATGCACAAAGTTTAGATACGGTTGGGGTTATGTCTAAGGACATTGATACTATATGGAAAGTTTTTTCTGCATTAGACTTAGCAGATCCTAAAGACCCATCATGTTTAAGCGACTCAACAAGGGAACAAATTGCAGTTGAAAGATTAATGAGCAAAAAGAATGTCGGCAAAAAGTTCAAAGTTGGTATACCCATTGAGTATCAACTAAGTGAAATGAGTGAAGAAGTGAAAACTTCTTGGAAATCACTACTGAACAAATTGAGGGAATCCAAATTAGTTGAAATTTATCCAGTTTCCATACCATCCATAAAATACTCTCTACCTGCATACTATACACTTTCAACATCCGAAGCGTCATCTAATTTGAGTAGATATGATGGTATTAGATATGGATTCAGATCAGATGAAAAAGATTGTGATTTTGAAAAAGAGTCTGAATTTGTAACAACAAGAAGTGCCGGTTTTGGAGATGAAGTTAAACGTCGTATAATTTTGGGAAACTACTCTTTGAGCTCGTATGGTTTTAATAGTCATTTCACCAAAGCCACTGGAGTTCGTGGTAAGTTGATTGAAGAATTTAATAAAGTATTCAGAGATAAACATTGTTTGATCGAAAAAAAGGCTTTTTCAAATACTTCCGGTATGGATATGATTATTGTTCCTACTTCAGTTTCTGAGCCTGCAAGTTTGACTGATTTCCAAAAGGCTCCTTTAGTTGAAACATATATGAACGATGTTTGTACTATTCCAATGTCATTAGCAGGTCTCCCGACAATGAACATTCCATATGGAGGTAACGCAATGGGATTCCAACTTGTTGGTCAACATGGTCAAGATTATAAAGTTTTGGAATTCTCTCGGTTAGTTCAAGAGGTATTGAATAAATAGAATATTTTTATTTTATACATGTATATAGATTATCAATCCTAAATAGGAAGAACCCTAACACCGGCAATTTTGTCCACCACAGGAGCCACCAATGGATGAGAAAGGAAAGGTCCTATTATTGGCATCGATCTTAAAAATTGTACCAATGTTGCAAAGAATTCTCCGAAAAGTGCCAGTATGCCAAAGGCTTCAAAAAGAAATCCAAAAAACGAATGTTTTGAAAGGATCAGTAAAATACCAATCACAAAACTGATACTCCCTCTAATTTTCTGTGGTCTAGTAAAAAAATACAAGGTTTTCTGTGTACCAATAATAAGAAAGATACCGATTATAAACAGAATGTTAGCCATTGCAAGCAATCCCGAGTCGAAAAATGACATTACTCCAAGAAAAAAAAGTAATGCCCCTGCAGAAGTGAAAAATACCCCGAATTTTTGTGTCTGTGTTAGCCAAATCATTGCAATCTATATGTATACCAAGGACTCACCAATTACCAGCTGTCTAAAGAATACAAGCAGTAGAATCCGAAAACACAAGCCAAATATTCATGTATAAACAAACTCCAATAAACAAAGATGAAAATTCATGTGCGTGCGAAGGTGGCTTACACATTTGTAGTTTGCAACAACAAGGTTTGGGATTGTTTCTTGCAATTGGTGGTAACTACAGCACCAATAACGGATGATTGGAAGTGGAAAGGCACATAGAGAGTCAGGAACAATATCGGCAGCCAATTTGGACGTTTTTGATCCAAACGAAGACCAACCTAGTGAACCCCCTCCGTCATATGACGAATCAGTCTACGATCCAGCTGTACCTCTGCAAGAACAGCAACAACAACAACAACAACAGCAGTATTCCAATTATAGGAGACCCGCAGAACCACCCAGACAGCAAAATACACAAAATACAGGTTATTTAAGACCAACAGCAGCTCCACAACAGCCGCAAACTGCCACGATCAAATTACCAAAGCCAACACCAATCGACCCAAACCCATATCTTCCGTGGAGATACCCATCTTCTTACCGATGCTCAAAGTGTGAAAACACAGGATTTAAGAAGAAAAATGGCAAACCTTGTAAGAAGTGCTGGCCCACATTTCGTCGAGGTGTAGTTCCACCTTCGTCACAGGCAGAACTTGAAAGATTGGTCAAACACCGACCTGCACCAAACCCAATTAAAAGTAACGTGGTCAAGCTCCCAGCAGGAACTGTAGCCATGCCTGCAATTCCAATGATGAACCAACCAACGGTAGTGCAACCGGGGGACCCAAGAATCGGTGGTATCTTGTGTCCAAGGTGTAACGGTAGAGGTATGGTTCATTTTTTCCTTGACTTAGAACGGTGCTCTACATGCAATGGCTTAGGACGTGTTAGTTTCAACGGCAGACCTTTATAAAACAATTTTATAATATACAAAAATATGAGAAATACATAAATTAATCATCAAACAAATTATTAACGGCATTGTAATTGATCTTCTTACTCAATGTCTTACTCGTCAACAATGCCTTGGCATTGTCAGATGCAGAAGAATTGCCCGAAAGATTGGCACGCATAAGATCGGCCAACCCTCCCATTCCGTTGTCAGGCTTGTCACCGCTATCTTCATTTTTCTTTCTACGTTTTCGAGTCTGTGTTGAATGTCCAGCTATTTTATCAGTTTCAGCCTTCAACCTCTTTTGCTCTTGTTGAAGTAGAAAGTCTTGATTTATTCCAGTCCATAGTCTTTCCTTTAACTCACTTTCTTCCTTACTTAGTAACAACCCATCTAACTCATCTTCATCTAGAAGCTCACCCAGCTGTTCATCGTCATCAGGAATTCGGCTCAAAATTTCTTCTGTTGTTGGTAATGCCTTTGTTAAATTTCTTGGTTTATTATTCTCAATCATTTTGAGTATATCCGATTCACGTTTTTCAATAATCTTCGATGGATTCGTCATCTCCGAAAAATCAGCATCCTGAAAATTTGACTCCACTGAGATACCATTAGGAGACTCATTATCATCATCAATTTCAATTTTGGTGATTCCATCCTTAAAAGTTAATTTATTTGTGGCTTTACGTTCCAAATCATTTTTCTTTCTTTTTATAATTTTCTTTATTAAAGATTGGATTTCATCTTCAGTGATTTCAGAATCTTCTAACATGGCACCTAAAATCGGATCATTCATGATATTTTCTTCCATATTTTCCATATTTTTTATATCTTTTTTCAATTTTTTTGTCTCTTCTCGTGATTTATTATATGATGGAGGCAATGCAGACTCTTTGACTACATTGTCTCGAAATTCTTCAATTGTTAAAGTAGAAGAATTTGTCTTCTTAAATTCAGTCAATCTTTTCTGAATTGTCTGGGATCCAATATGCGTCACGGCCACAATTTCCAAATGAGTTCTTCTAAAATTATTCATACGAGCAGCTAGTAACACACACGCACCAGCAATACCCGCCGGTCTTCTACCTTCATGAATCCAGTCATTCGACATTCTTTTAGCTAATTTTTTAGCATCATCAATCACCTTATTAGTTTTATTACCAAAATCTAATTTATCAGCAAAATGTTGAATGAATAATGAAGGGTCAACCAATGGCAAATCCGTTATATGCAATGCTTTAACCATTTTAAGAAACGTAGCACCAATCGCATACACAGATACTTGCAATCTTGAGGAGAAATCAATTAGCATGTGATGTGTGTTATATTTTCTGCATGCAATATACAGACATGCAGCAATCACGTTTTGACTTCTTCTACCCTGAACAAAATTATTCGTCAATGCAAGTTTGAACCACTGATGTGCCGAATCTGATACATGCTCAGGTATACCCAAAGCCAAAGCAACATTTCGGATTCTCCTTTTACCGTTTTGGATCGTCTGTTCTCTAGATTCCAGCGATCCTCGTCCGTTACCAAAACTAGCATGACTTTGATCATTACTTATATACGATCCTTGTACTGTAGCTGCACCTGCTGCATTTTCTGCAAACGTAACTTCCGAAACAATTGGATTTTCTTCCATAACAGAACCACAGTTGGTACAGGCCAAATCTCCTGATGCCGTATGGTATTCTCTCGAAAACGAAGTTCCACCACATGTTTTACAAACCAAACCTGCCATAGCTGCTTTTATTTGCCCTCTGTTTCTCTATGATAAACACCTTAATCTTACTTTACAATCAAGAAAAAATACAAACCACAAAATAATAAATAATAAATAAAACTACAAATAATCAAGACATTTCACATGTCGCGTTTAAAGCATTTGCGTATTCAGAGATATCCATCTGCTTGCACCCAATTCAACCAGCACTGGACATTTTGTCCAAGAAAGTTAGTAGCTGGGCTATTGTTGTGATTGATATTGTCATCACTCTTATTATTTGAAGTAGCTGTGGGGTTGGCGTCGCCACAGGTGAAGTTTTTGACCACAAGGACCCATTTTTTGGTAGAGTATCTTTTGAAATAGCACCACTGGTTTCTGCCGATTTTGGTGAGTTTTTCGCCATTCAACCAATCATCACAGGGTCCAGTATGGCCAGTATGGCCATTGTTGCCAATTATGCTTCGTAGTTGTTTTTCCTGCATCAAACAAATACAGCGCATCGTGTTCAAGGTATTTTGAATGGCAGAAGAGTCTCCTTGCAAATTTCGTGCAAGAAGCTTCTTTCGTTGCGGAAGCTGATAGATTAAAGTATCATATGCAGGCGGTATATTTGGGATGGTAGTCCAGTATCTGTTTTCATCATATATTATATATTTGAAATCCGATTCTTGCTTCAATTCGGCTTCTAGCGATTGGAGTTGTCTAACGATGATATCTGCAAAATAAATTTTATAAATGGAATCCAACCTTTGAGATAATGCAGTGTAGAATTCTTCAGTAGTAAGTTCGTGAGATTCGGGATTGAATAAGAGCGTGAATAGGATCCCGTTGATTTCATATAGAATCAATTTGGAAGATTTCCATTGTCCAATCGATTTATCGTACATCTTATAATCATGCAAAATAATCGATCCTTGCTTTGTCAATCCAAGCAAAAAAGTCCCAGATTGTTGTTCAGTCTCCAAACTCTCATCTATAATAGTGGGGTGTATATTTTTCAAAAGTGTTGGTGGTTCAGTACTTGGTGGTTCAGTATTTGATGGTTCAGTATTTGATAAAGTGGAAACAGGCTCTTCTTGGATTCTATTGCTAGATTCATCGGGCACGACTTCCTGACCAGGATCCCAATATGTTAACATAGAGTTCCAAGGTTTCAGCGCAATATTTGAAACACTAGACATAGATGGAACATATTCAGTGACCTGATTGATAGCACCCATGATAGGAACATAGGTTTCAAAAGTATGGAGTGCATCACCTATTGGATTAAATACATTGTTGGTCAAGTTTTCTTGTAAATAAATGGCCGGAACCATCAAGGATCTTTCAATCAATCCACCATTGATCTTGATTGAATTTGTCCTGTTCAAGTGATCTACATATTTCTTTAAAGAAGGCCAATTTCCAAATGTAAGGGCATAAGTACTCAATCCAAAAGTTATATCAATGTCTTTAAAATAATTCACCAATATTTCCATACTCTGTTGCGAATATTTACTATTTGCATTCATATAGATAACACCCCAATTCTTTTCTGGTGTCCAATTGGTATTGATCACAATTACGTCGTCCAAGTTTTGAAATTCATCGGTGATATTCGACATTTCTTTCGAAATATTTTCCATGAACCCATACGGTTTATCGACACAGGAATATCTTACACCGGGAAATAACTTAAACAATGCATCGTCCGACAAACTAAACCCCGAGTCAAACTCGAATTTATTATCCAACCATATACTCCACCAATCTTTAACCAACCCTCGTAATTGTTCCCTTTGCATTTCCTCTTGCAACTGGTCCAAGGGTCCATAATTCAACTTAAATAGTGAATATCCATCCATAAAGCTTCTAATGAGATACTCTGGAGACGCAAGTCCTCTTTCCAAATACCGTGTTTCTCCTGAATTCAACGTCACTATAGTAAATTGAAATTCACAGAAAAACCAAAAACTGCCACCCAAATCACCAACAATTATTCTGGATTTATCTGTATCCATATAAGACAACCGTGCAGAGTCCGTAGTATTGGACCCGAATTTCCCAGCCAAGTCCGTAATTGCTTGAAAGAGTCCCATCTGTTTGACGATTTCATCATCTTTGTTATCGGTATCGTTATCACCGATATAGCAAACTACCTGTTTTAAAAGCGATTGTGTATCTTCTTTTTCCAAATTATCTTCAAACCAAGTTTCATTGATAATAGCAAAGCATCTTACCTTTGGCGGCTCTCTCGACTGCATCTGGATCGTCTTTAACAACGTCCTATGGCACTTGATGCGTCAAGCATGTCTATTATTCACCTTGTAAAAGGTTTGGTGCACGGACAAAAGACGCGCCCATGAATTGCACCATGTTGAAAAATGGAAGATGCGTAAGAGAAGGAGAGATAGATATAACAAGAACAAGGTAGATCAAGGTAAATCAAGGCGAAGGATTGGACAAGGAGACAATATAATATGGTTTTAGCAGACTTGGGAAGACGTATTAACAATGCAGTCTCAGAGGCAACCAAGTCAAGTGTTGTTGATCAAAGCGTTGTTGATAATCTGCTGAAAGAGATTTCAAATGCGTTGATGGAAGCGGATGTCGACATCAAATTAGTTATTAAACTGAGAAAGAAATTGAAGGCAACTATCGACTCGGAAGAGAATAATAAACAAGGAGCAAACAAAAAGAAACTGATTCAAAAGGCGGTTTTCGATGAACTCTGTGAATTGATTGACGTTAAAGATGCCAAGATTTTTAAACCAAAAAAGAAACAAACCAATGTTATTATGTTTGTTGGTCTTCAAGGTGCAGGTAAGACAACATCGTGTACTAAACTTGCAGTTTATTATCAGAGAAGAGGATTTAAAGTCGGTCTGGTATGTGCAGATACTTTTAGAGCGGGTGCATTTGATCAGTTGAAACAGAATGCTACAAAGGCTAGAATTCCTTTTTTTGGTTCATATACAGAAAGTGATCCTGTAAAGGTTGCACATGAAGGTGTTGATAAGTTCAAGAAGGAAAAATTTGAAATTATTATTGTTGACACTTCTGGTAGACATAGACAAGAGGAAGAATTATTCAAAGAAATGATTGAAATCGGTGAAGCGGTGAAACCAAATCAAACTATCATGGTTTTAGATGCATCGATTGGTCAAGCAGCCGAAGCTCAAGCTAGAGCATTCAAAGAATCATCTAATTTTGGTGCAATTATTTTGACTAAAATGGACGGTCATGCAAAGGGTGGTGGTGCAATCTCAGCAGTTGCAGCAAGTAATACTCCAATTGCATTCATTGGTACTGGTGAACATATTCATGATTTAGAAAGTTTTACAGCAAAACAATTTGTTTCTAAATTACTTGGAATTGGAGATATTCAAGGTTTGATGGAACATGTCAAGACACTCAATTTAGATCAAGGTGATAGTATGAAGAATTTCCAAGAAGGTAAATTCACCTTAAAGGATTTACAATCACAAATGAACAACATATTAAAATTAGGACCATTGTCCAAATTGACACAGATGTTACCGGGAGGATTAGGTGATATGTTAAACCAAGCCGGAGAAGAAGAAACAACCAACAGATTTAAAAGAATGATCTATATAATGGACTCTATGACAAAACAAGAACTGGAATCAGATGGTGGATTGTTTGTTGACGAACCGTCAAGAATCATCAGAGTTGCAAGAGGTTCAGGTACTAGTGTCACCGAAGTTGAAGCGGTGTTATTACAAAGAAACATGTTTGCAAGTATGGCCAAAACCACAAAGAATATGCAAGGAATGGGCGGCATGCCAGGTATGGGTGGACCAGGCGGTATGGGTGGATTAGGTAAAAATATGAATCCGCAAGCCATGCAAAGAGCCATGCAACAGATGCAATCCAATCCTGGTATGATGGAAAACATACAGAAGATGATGGGTGGCATGTCTGGTATGGGCGGTATGCCAGGTATGGGTGGTATGCCAGGTATGGGTGGAATGCCAGGAATGGGTGGTGGCATGCCATCACATCAAGATATGATGAAAATGATGCAAGATCCAAATATCAGACAAATGGCTGAACAGATGAAGAAGCAGTTTGGATTATCATAAGCTAGAGGTTTGAAACCCAACAATCTTCTTTACTTTACTCTAATTTACTTGTATATTTTGTTTTTACTAATTGTTCGACCTTATGTTCCTACGGCTCTCTGCATCATTCCGGGTGTTTCAATAACTGCGGTTTGCGCTGAAAAAAAACCGCTCATTTCGCTCAAGTTGTTTTTACATGAAAAAGGGGGAAGAAAATAATATAATTTAAGTTTTTGGAACAAATCAATTTTTTCTCTCGGGAGATTGAACAGATCAGTGCAACAAGCAACGACCATAAAATACCATGTCATCTGCATTCAGACTTGTGGCAAGACAATCCACTAGAGCGTTCTCAGTTTTTTCCAGAAGTGCAATAAGATCAAGTGTTCCAAGATGTGGCGGATCTAATAAATTAAACATTAAGACAAATCAAATGGCGTTTGTTAGCAAGAGATGGTACTCAATTATCGAGAACGGATTAGCTGCACCAGTCATCGAATTCAATAAAATGAAAGATATTGTCAGATCCGAGGACCCAAACTATGTTATTGTTGATGTCAGAGAACCAGATGAATTTGCCGCAGGCCATATTCCAAATGCGATTAATTTACCATGCAAATCCAGCCCTGGTGCACTTGGCTTAGATCCTGAAGAATTCAAATTGACATTTGGTTTTGACAAACCTTCTAAGGACAAAACTCTTGTTTTCTACTGTTTAGCAGGTGTCAGAGCAACTATAAGTGAAGAATTAGCAAGCACCTTCGATTATGAACATAGATTAAACTATGTTGGATCTTTCAGAGATTGGATTGAACACAATGGCAAAATTGTGATTCCTGAAAAAGTTGAAAACTAAGTAATGTATACTAAAAATCAAGCCCACGACAATTACTAACACACGTATATTTATTTACTTCATTTTCTCCTAATTTTGTTAATACTATATCGAACATATATAAAATATTATATGGATTATAAAATATATAATATATAATATATTATACTATAATCTACTCATATTTAATTAAAGCGTTTTTTTCTTTAAATCAAAATTATATCCTATAAAACTATATATCTATAAACTCATTATCATTGGATAATAGTATAACTTCAAAAAAACCATCCACCCCGTGAGTATACAGATCCACAAATGTATTTCACAAGGCTCAAAAAAAGAAAAAAAAAACAAAATTCCCGTCCACTGCAATCCTCATCCATCTATACAATAGCCTAAATTCTGCTTGCTGTCAACTTGTCTATCAAACTCGACGATTTCATCATATTGCTGTATTGCGGTCTTCCCATGTAGTTCTTCATCCTTTCAATGTGAGCAGGCGAATAATTCAAATATAACGGTGTTTTCAGCGACCCGGTTTTTTCATGCTGGACATATTTCTTATTAAATAGTCTCTCGTCTAGCACGTCCGGGTTTACACATGCATCATATACCGGCTTCTGGATGCAGCTTTGTAGAAGATCTTTTCTGATCTGTGGTGTTTGTCTGAGTGCTCTCATTTTAAGAATGTCTAGTTTGTGTTTTTGCTACTTTTGCGTTGTCTGAAATTTTTGCCTATTAAAAATTTTGCTTCTCTGCTTTTTGCTATTCTGCAAGCTGCTATTTCTTATGTTGGTCTCTACTCAAACACGAAACACTGTGTATGAGAAATTAAAAAGGACAGACAAGTTATCACCATTGCAACATACCCAGGATATACTCATCTTTATATACCAGTCTCGGATCTAAGCATGGGAGTTAACGGAGCTGCTTTGGCTTAGTAAACAGCCGCCGTGATAGGAAATAGGAGTTAATGCGATTATTAATTGCGTAAAGTGCTGCGCTCGGTGTTTGCACGCCGCTAAACGCCGGCACCGAGCATTACGCAGTGTGAAATTAACTCCGTAAAACGTCATAGGCGCAAATACCACGGTTTGGAACATTCTCGAACCACCTATCCATTTCTGGCGGAGCCCGACAAAGGCCCTGATTTTCTGCCCAGCTGGGCCGGACGGCCAAGCCGGGCTCCGGGCACAGGGACTGGATTCCATAAGGGGCCGAGGAGATGCAGGGAGAACAAGAGAGATAGATAGATGGATGTATATAGATGGGTCGTTAGCTGCATTAGATATATATATGAAATCTAGATGCTTTGATAACAATCGTCTAATCATATACTAATAGCCATATATTATTAGGCATATATTATTAACCATATACTATTAGGCATATATTATTAACCATCTACTATTGACCATATACTATTAGAACTAGTAATCACACGCAATGGCATCAACGAACGAACTGCTAGCTAGGAAAATTAGCATGTACCTATCATTTGGATTATCTGGATTATCGGTTGTGATGTATCTTTTACCACATATGGGCTCTAAACATTTTGTGACACCATTCAGCTCGATATTCTTGGTGGTGTTGATCTATTGGATGCTGACGTTGTTACTACAGTTTCTGTTCATCACCAAGGTGTTTCTAGCAAACGAATCGACCCCAAACCATACTAATATCATAAACGTGATCGGCCCCCACTTCACCATTTCAAATATCATCAATTTCTTTTGGTGTTACTTGTTCACCAGAAAGAGATTCATCATTTCTGAAATTTTATTACTGATGAATCTAGCCAATCTTTTGGCGCTTTATTTTTCACATAAAACCATCAAAATCAGATCTCTGCATGACTGGCTTACTGTACATCTACCAGTTACAGGTATCCCGTTAGCTTGGACGCTCTATGCTGTGTTTTGGAATGGCGCATGCCTCTTCCATTCCCACAATAAATCCCTGCTCCCACGACTTTTGGCCAACTTTTTCATTTGGGAATTCCTACTCGTCCCTATATGTCTACTTTTGCTTTACTCAGATTGGTCGGTTAGTTTGGCCACTAGTTTCCTCATGTTGGGAGTTGGTTTCGGCCAAATGACGATCAAGTTGGTAGCGTTACAATGGTTGTTTGCGTTCATCATATCAGGTATCGACTTGTTGTTATCTGTTTTAACGATGCTTAACTCCGCAATCTCACACTCGGACAGTCAAGCTGTTTCAAATGACCAAACACCTCTACTTACTTAATCCATCTTTTTATTTTTATCTTTGTGTGTTTCGTATTTCTCCTCATCTTATATTTTATACCCAAACATCATTTAAAACCCCTATGATTTGGCCATTTTGTTTATCATTTCCTGGTGAATCAGTTTTTTCGATTTGTTGAGTCCAACACTGAGCTGTGTTAGAGTAGAATCGTGTCCAATTAAACTGGCATATGTATCCCGTTTTATATTGCTAACAAATTCAGATCTAGCAGTGTCTGCATTTCCCAATCCTATATATTTACTTTTTAAATTACTATAAACAGCTTTCTCGTTGTTACGGGCTTGCATCTTGGTGTTCACTTGTACCTACAATCTTAAAGGTGAATTTTTCAAGAAGAAGAAAAGACATTAATGTGATGATATTCTCTTTTTGACTCTCATGAAAATTCAGCGAGCGCTTTCCTCATCTTCAACAAATACACATGCACCCATGGTTTATGATACCCTTCTATTTCTTTTGTTGGTTTAGTTACAACGAACACATTCAAAGATGAGTTCAAATGTGCTTGAACAACAATCGCACGGAAATTCTGATTTGAAAGATTCAAACGATGGTAAAACGTCAGTTTCTTATTCTTGGAAATATTTGACAGATGAATTTGTTGAAAATCCAAGTGTTAGTAAAACAATGTTGATTTCAAGTATCGTTGAAGGAAAATCACCAATCAATGAGGTGTTTTATGAAATCTATTTGACTATTTCAGAATATCAACATAGGGCATCGGCCATGTTGCTGACGCAATTATCGTCTGAAATTTTATTAAATCTTCAAGGTCAACATTCAGCTGAAAGTTTCTCATCAATTAGTGAAGATCTAATAATACTTGCACAATCATTTAACATGAATGAAAATTTGAATTTGTTTATAAAAAATATAAATATTGATAAACGTTTTAAAATTTTACATTTAGACAAGTCAACCCTTAGGAGTCAGGGTATTTTCCCAGATTATGGTAAATACCAGTATAACGATGCAAGATCTCGTATTTTTTCTGTGGATTGTTATTCATCATTACATGAATCAAGTGAAGGTTATTCTAAATATATTTCTCAATTATACACTTATTTGGATTATCAATCAGAAGATTTAGAGAATATTCCAATATTAATCAACCTCTTACAAAGAATAATGGCAGAATTTAGTCTTGATAATAGTAGATGCTTTTTGCTTATGATTAACATTCTATCTCATTATTTATCATCGAAAAAAGATCTAGTTGTTGAAATCTTGAAACACACAGCTTGGTGGACTGTCAAAGATAATAACACTACAATTCAAACAACTATTGTCGATTATTTATTGAACTATGTTGGAATTGAAATAAAAGAATTAAATTTAATAACATTGCTTATCAAAGAAGATAAACTTGATTTTGATTCAATTTATAATTGCCTGGGACCTTTAGATGTTAAAATTATTGATTCAATTAGTTTAGAACCAATTGAAGTTTCAGCAATGGAAGAGTTATTTAAAGCAACTCAAGATAAATTGAAACAAGATGCGCAAATTTCAACTGTATCAGCATTAGCACTCGCTTCACTTTTACCAGATTCAGATGACGAAGATATTTCTAATGAAATTCACGATACTAAAAATGGTATCAAGGAAATTGAAAAAGAAAAAGAAGTTTCCATTTTGGAAAAAGCAAAATTATTTAGGAAAGTTCAATTTTTAGAAAATTTAATTGACTTAGAAATGCTCAATGAAGCACTTTTTGTTTTGGTTCAATATCCCCAGATACCACTCATTTATGACTCAGTTGCTGATAAACTGAATAATGTGATTGATAAATTAATTACACCATTTTATATGTTAAAAGTTCATACACTTTCTCTTTGTCAAGATGAAAAAGAATATAAAACTATTTTGTCAGTTGATTCAATTGATGATTTTCTTTTAATTATAAATAAATTTTTGCCATTCAATAAATATAAGCTAGCTAGAAGTCCATCTTTATTTACAAAACTAGTTAGAATTATAAACTATGCATTCAAATCAAATCTCAAAGATGCCGATTTTTGGTTACAATTTTATAGAGTTTACATTTTTCCAAGTATTTCATTCACACATAATATTCCTGTTGTTAATGAAGCTTTTGATTTTC
This sequence comes from Pichia awuae, assembly GCA_030563725.1. Lineage (NCBI taxonomy): Eukaryota > Fungi > Ascomycota > Pichiomycetes > Pichiales > Pichiaceae > Pichia > Pichia awuae. The sequence continues at coordinate 359,667 of JAJMJV010000001.1, forward strand.
TACACAAAAATTATTCATTAGAGACAAGATATAATTTATATGGCGAGTACCAATTAGTTGTCAAAAAAGATACTATTACAAAGTTGAATTATGATGTTGCAGAAAAGAAAACTAGAGATATTTTGAAAAGATTATCAATAGAAAATATTAATTTATCATCTCGCACATTAAACAAATTAGTTTCAGTTAATCCAATAGCTACATCAAACACATTTATATCACATATTGAAAGTTATAGCAGTTTGATTGATTTAATTTGTGAATCATCAAAATATTTTAATGATTTTGCATGGGATGTCATAACGTTTCAGTTACTGAATAAATTAAATAGTAATAGAATGGTAATGCAACCCGATGGTTTAAATTATTCTCAATGGTTTATTAATTTATCTCACTTTATTGGTAATTTAGCTACATTGTATCCCGAGTCATTTCAATTATCACCAATTTTGCTTGATATTGTTAAAAGTTTAATGATAGAAGATACAAATATACTTGCACTTTTAAAGGAAATTTTAAATTCTATGACAGGTATAAAATCAATTATTAATTTGACAACTAAACAAATTATGAGAATGAATTCAGAAAAAAGTCTAAGAGAGCTAGCTTATATCTCTATTCAAGACAAACGTGAATCATGTTCAAGAAGTTGCATCAAGCTGTTGAAAACTTTAGTTGATGATAAAATATTTGCACAAGTATTTATTTTATTATGTCATATCCCGATTAATTTAATTGAAAAAGCAGATGATAAACCATTAAAATTTGTTAACCAAAGGTGCGATGATGTCACTTCACTAATCCATCAATTTGTTAGTGCATTGAATTCCAATTTAAAAGATAATGATTTTAAAGAGAATATGGCATCAGTAACTGGATTGATTGATACATTTAAAATCCAACCACAATGGGCATTTGAAATTTGGAGACTCCCTTTATCAAATGATATTAAACAAAATGATAACAAAACAACTGTTTTATTTGAATCTTTAAAACAACCATTAATGTATTGTATGAAAGATATTGATTGGAATTCATTATCTTACCAATTTTATCTAACTTTTTGGACGATGTCACTTTATGATATTAATTTTGATGATATATCATATATGATGGAAGAATCAGATCTTAAATCAGAACTCACTGGTATTAACATGAAATTGAGACGTCAAGAAGACTTGACAGTGAAAGAGCAACATGCATTACACGATAAACACAAATATATTATGAGTATTTTACAGTACATTAAGCAAGATGCAATAACACATGAACAAAACTACAAATTAGTTTTAGATAGATTAAATGCTGATAAATCTACCTGGTTCAAAGAAGATGAAAGTGAAGAATACATGAAGAACAGTTCAATTTTATTCTTACAGCATTGTGCGTTACCACGACTTCAACATTCATCATTTGATGCGGTGTTTGTTTCTAAATTTATTTTTTTCATTAATAAATTAGAACCTTCAGGATTTTCACTATTTTCTATTTTGAATAATTTATTTCTTTTGAATATTTTACCTATTACACTTTTCACAAATACGACATTGGAAACAGAAAACTTTGGTTTGTTTTTTCAATTGATTTTGGATAAATTACAAGGGTGGTGGAATAATTCAACAGTTTATGAAAGAGAATCAAAAAGCTTCGGTAAAAATTTATCCCATGAAGATTACCGGAAATTATTATTTCAATGGCATGACACTTTGTTGAAACAAATTCTGAAATCTTTAGACTCCGACAGCTACACAACCAGAAATAATGGAATTTTATTTTTGAAAGTCATATTACCTAATTTCCCGATCATTGAGGAGCACGCTGATGCACTGGATGATAAACTTCAAAAAATTGTTGAAGAAGATTCACGTGACGATATTAAGCTTGCATCAAGAGCATTGATTGGCCTAATTAAATTCAAGCAAAATAAATTTATATCCATTTGGGAATTTTACGAAATGCCGGAAGAGGATAAGTTAATTGCTATGAAGGTTAAGGAGGAAAAAGTCAAATTAGCAAAGCAAAAAGATGATGAACTCCAAAAGAAACAAGTTGAAGAAGAAAGAAAGGAACGTGAAAAGAACAAACCTGCTTTCAAACCGTATGGATTAGTTGGACTGGCAAGCAAACCATCTGTTGCTACTAGTAAAGAAGAAAATGATGCGTCTGGCGAAAAACCAAAAGATGAAAAGAAAAAGAAGATAACGGAGGATGCTGAAGCCAAAGATGAGAACGTAGATGAGAAAGTAGAAGAAAAACTAGATGAGAAGGTGGATGAGAAGGTGGATGAGAAGGTGGATGAGAAGGTGGGTGAAAAGGTGGGTGAAAAGGTGGAAGAGAAGGTGGATGAGAAAGAGAAGAAGAAAATGGATGAGAAAGTTGAAGATAAAAATGCTGCTGATGCCAAAAACGAAACTACTTCTTTACCAAAAACCAAGAATATTGAATCTAATAGCACTGCACAAAGAACAAAGGGGTCATCATCTGAATCAATGAAATCAAAAGTTACAGGATCTAATTTACCGCAAGCTAAATCATCAAATGGTAATCACAAAAGGAGTAACGATACGATGAGATCTGACAAAAGTAATGCTACTAGTAAGAATGATAGTAGATCAAGGTACAATAGTCAATCTAACTGGAACGAGTATGATAATTCTAGATATTACAACAACAACAATAATCGTAATGCTGCTACTGAATTTCATTCCAATTCAAATAGCACCAGACATTCAAGAGATTCAAGAGATTCAAGAGATTCAAGAGATTCAAGAGATCCTAGAGATTCAAGAGATCCTAGAGATCCTAGAGATTCAAGAGATTATAGAGATTCAAGAGACTCAAGAGATTCAAGAGATTCAAGAGATTCAAGAGATTCAAGAGACCCAAGAGACCCAAGAGACCCAAGAGACCCAAGAGACCCAAGAGACCCAAGAGACCCAAGAGATTACAGAAACTCAAAAGGTTCAAGAGATTCAAGAGATTCAAGAGATTCAAGAGATTCAAGAGATTCAAGAGACTCAAGAGATTCAAGAGACTCAAGAGATTCAAGAGACTCAAGAGATAACAGAAACTCGAGGAATATAAGAGACATACGAGAAACCAGAGACAACAGGGACTCTAAAGGAACAAAAGACACCCGAGACACCCGAGACACCCGAGACACCAGGGAAACCAGGGACTTTGGAGACAGCCGAGACAGTAGAGACAGCCGAGACAGCAGAGATTTCCGTGATACGAGAGATCAACGCAGTGCATACTATAGTCAATCTTCCTATGGCCAACAACAATATGTTGATCGTGGATACTACAACAATTCTAACCAAAATCACTCCCGGAGTCGTATCAACCAACCGGTGAAATCCACGCAGCCGCTGCCTCCGCCATCTACCCCACCACCAGACTACAGGAACAAGAACAAGAACATAAACAAGAACAGCGGCAGCAGCAGCAACAAACGTGTCTCCAACAACAACTCGGATTCCCAAACCTATAAACGTCCTAGGAGATAATCTCTATACGCATTTTATATTCTTATGTAATCTTATCGGTTGTTTCGGCCAGCTTGCGATTGGTGAAATTACTTTTCAACGCGCTCGCAAAAACATGTTGATTGAATGAATCATTTCTTACCACTGGTGGCAAGACGCTATACTAAACTGACAGTCAGATAGCTCACCGAGATAGTAGAATGCAGGAGGAGCACAGAGGCGTATCAACGCTTACCAAATTACTTTCGGAAGAGAAAAAAACCCCATCTTCTCCGCTGTCTTTACAGATGGAAATGTCTGAGTCATCATTACATATGAATTCTTACAACGGCACGATTACAACAGCGGTTTCTGTTGGGACATCACCGGACGAAGATGAAAATACTTTTGATCCAAGGAATGAATCCAGCCCTACATCAGGCCTTCTTAACCTTGCGAAAAATCAAAACCCGTCTAATCTTGTTACTGGGCATTCTGATCACAATAACACCGATTCCACCGATTCCACAGGTGCAGTGGTCAACCCAATCCCTTTTCAATCGGGTCCGACAACCGAAACAGCTTCGCCTTTTTTTAAAACATCATCAACTTCCAATTCCCATTCCAATACCCATTCTCATTCCAATTCCAATTCCCATTCTAATTCCAATTCTAATTCCAATTCTTTCACTAGGCTATCATCAAGTATCCCATATGCACCACCAGGTAATCATAAACCCTCTTCTTCTGGAAGTGCATCGAATTTAAGTTCCTCTTTTTCCAATATGCCTACTCATGGGCAATTTATTACCGGCCATCAATTGTCATCACCAGTTGTCACATCAACAAATCAAATCGAATCAAGATTTGTTGTCTCAAAACAGAAAATTGACGCCCGTGTTTCTTCTTCGTTTGCAAATGCAAGTTCTGGTAAATCGACATCTTCTTTAGCCAATTTTTTTTCAAAGTCAAGAAGATCCACTGCTATCACTTTTGATAATGCTCCATCATCCCCAAATACTTATAGCTCCAATTCATTTTCAATTTCAACTCCTCAACAAATGCAACAAATTAATGAACTTCATTCACCAAATTCTCAATCAAGTACTGATAGCAATTCATCTTCAAGTGCAACAAGACATTCATCGATGGCTGATTTAAGAAGATTTTTTAAACGTTCAGGTTCAATTTCAGGTGGTGCTCCAAACATTTCTTCTTCCCCAAGAGTTTCAAATTTAAGTGCCGGTTTAAGTTCTCAACGTAAAAATTCAATCAGTAGCACACCCAATTCAGGCTCTGCATTCACAAACACAAGTTTTAATAGTCCTTCTACTAATCAAAGCAATGTATACACACCCGTTCAAATTCAACCAAATGCAATTAGTATAACTTCAAATGATACTTCAATTTCCAATTCTTATTTATCATCAACCCCTAATTATTCATTAAACACAAAAAATGCAAGTCTTTCAAAGTCAAGTAATAGCTCAAATTCCCAATCATTTTTAGGCTCTTCACCAAATGACTTCCGCCGTTATAACCAGTCACCAAATAATAATAATTCACAATTATCATCTTCGGCTTCTTCTTCAATTACCCTGAATAATTTATCCATTGGTGGTAATACATCTTCGATTCCATTTAGTAAGAGATATGTTAAGTTCGGTGAAAGTTTGGGTGCCGGAGCGGGTGGTCAAGTTAAATTACTAAGAAGACTCGCAGATTCTAAAGTTTTTGCTGTTAAAGAATTTAGAGCTAAATTTACCACTGAAAGTAAGAGGGACTATACCAAAAAAATTACAAGTGAATATTGTATTGGCTCAACACTTAAACATCCAAACGTTATTGAAACTATTGAAATTAGTTTTGAAAATGATAGATTAGTCCAAGTCTTAGAATATTGTGATTATGATTTATTTGCAATTGTAATGTCAAATAAAATGTCTGAAGAGGAAGTTAATTGTTGTTTCAAGCAAATATTAAATGGTTTAAGATATATTCACTCGATTGGTTTGGCTCATAGAGATTTAAAGTTAGATAACTGTGTTATCAATAAACATGGTATTGTTAAAATTATTGATTTTGGATCTGCAGTTGTTTATCAATATCCATTCTCTAATACATTAGTTGAATCAACAGGTATTGTTGGTTCAGATCCATATTTAGCACCAGAAGTTTGTGTCTTCAACACATATGATCCAAGACCGGTAGATATTTGGTCAAGTGCAATTATTTATTGCTGTATGATGTTGAAAAAATTCCCTTGGAAAATTCCAAAATTAAGTGATCCAAGTTTTAAATCTTTTGCGTCACGTGAACCTGGTGTCACATTTGGTGAATTGTTGAAGAGATTACCTTCTCCGCCATCATATAATTCCGAATTGAATGACTCAACTTCAACTTTACCTGTTAAACCAGAAGTTATCGAAGCAGCACCTACTGAAACCCCTCCTAATCACACGTCTACAATTTTAGGGGAAGATAGATTGTTAGGTGCGTTGAAGGAAGATGTACGTGTTTTAATTGGTAAAATGGTTAGATTAGCACCTGCATGCCGTATTACAATTGATGAATGTTTTGAGGATGCATGGTTACAAAGTGTTCAAATGTGCACATTGGTTGATGAAAATGGCGAAGTTGCATGCCATGGAAAACTTATCCCATCCAATGATCATGAACACACTCAGGTTGATCAATCAGTTGCCCACATTGCAGCTTTTGAAAGAGCTAAAAAGAAGGCTGCAAAAAAATAATTCCACTTTAAAATACATTTGTTTATTGCGCATTAACTGAGAACGCTGGATATCGATCTCTTCTTACCCAAGTCTATATACTACAGTCGAAAAGCACTTTTTTAATTTATTCTTTCTGTATATAAACTCATATAATTTCTTTCTGTTTTCCCTTATTTGATATGATTTTTTACCCAACTTGTTTTTTTGGTTAAATATCGATTTTTCAGACGATCGGCGCCGAAAAAAAACTGAGTTTTTTCAGTTTTGAAATTTCAAAGTTGATCTTTCAATTCATGAATATTATCTATTATTTATTGCGTGGTCTGGTAAATTCAGCTTTCAAGTATCTTCTTAACCAATAAATAAAAATGTCCAGACAACTCAAAGATGTTGCAGTTAAATTAATTGTTGGTGCAGGAAAAGCTGCACCAACCCCACCGGTTGGTCCAGCCCTTGGTTCTAAGGGTGTTAAGGCTATTGATTTCTGTAAAGAATTCAATGCACGTACAGCACACTACACAGTCGACGTTCCAATTCCAGTTAAATTGACAGTGAGACCAGATCGTTCCTTTACATTTAACTTGCAAAGTCCCACCACTTCATGGTTATTATTACAAATTATTGGTAAGGAAAAAGGTTCAGATACTTTAGGTAAGGGTAAGTTTGAAAAACAAGGGTATCTTGGAACAGTTTCCTTGAAGGAAATTTATGAAGTTGCCAAAATCAAGAAAACTGATGATACTCACGCTAATATCCCATTACAGGAAATATGCAAGAGTGTTATTTCAACAGCTAAAACCTTAGGTATTCAAGTCGTTGTATAAGTCAGAATACTTTCCTTGTACATATATATAAGTCATTCGTATTTTCATGATTAAATTTATATAGAATAAATAATACACACAGATCATTAAAAATCTATTTTCTTCGTTTATTTTTGGATGCCTTTTCTTTTTTATTAGAATTTGAGTTTGAGCTATTTTGTCTTTTTCTTTTTTTAGATTGATCAACAACTTTTTCCTTTTTAGACTCAGCTGATTGGATACCTTTATATGTTAATCTTTCATAAAATAAAACATATGCACCAGGATCAGATAATGCACTAGCTCTTGGGATTTTATTGAGATATTCATCATCATAAGTTGCCCATGTACCATCGGGTTGTCTGCAATGTGCGATATAATGACCAGAAGAAACTGAACGGCCTTGATGGATAATCACACTAACTAATTTATATCTTGTTGGGGTAGACATATCAGTTGTGAAACTTGTCAGATCTAAAATTTCAGGATAACTGACATTTGCCTTAACCTTCTGTGATTGTTGACCATTAAATCTGAATCTTTTTAAATGAATTGATAATGTTTCAGGTGACCTCTGAATTGTTGAAATCTTGATTGCATTGGTTTTAAGGTTACATTTATCACAAACATATCCCGATTGATCTCGTTTATCAGTTCTAAGAATTTCAGGAGTGAAGAAATCTTTAATAGAATTTTCTAGTGAATATTTCTTTGTAGATGTAGTTGGATCATCATCTTGTAAATTATGTTGGTTATTAACATTATTATTATTATTAGTATTATTATGATTACTATTATTATTATTGTTATTACTATTGTTGAGGTTATTATTATTTGATTCTATCTTTGATTTATTATTGTCATCATCTCCACTATCGTCATTATTTTGTGAATATTCCTTGGCAAGCAAAATTCTTTGTTGTAAAATGTTTGATAGTTGAGTTTTATCAGTTGCAGTTGATGTTTTACAATTTTGAATTTGATCTTTCAACTGATATAATTGTTTTGGATCAACCAATAAACTTGATCTTTTCTTTCTATTATCAAGCCCTAAAGATAAATCATAAAACTCTTGCTGAGTTGTAGAAATATGTCCACAACTTTTACATGTAACAGTTTGATTTAGCAATCCACCAAAAATATCATAAATAATACTTTCATTTAATTTGACACCTTTTGGAGTTGAATCTTCCTGCAGTCTTGACATTAATGACATAAAATATTCATGAGAATCTTCTTGCTGCCATTCTGACATCATACAATTGATATCATCTAATCTTTTACATAATTTTTTTGGATTTATGTACACAATTTTTTTGTTGTGTCCTAATCTGAACATTTTGCAAACAGTAGAGGCTAAAACATGGGTGACAGAATCAGCTTTGATTTCATCATCATATTTCCCATTATTCACATCAATCAGATATTTAGTCAATGAAGGAATATGGCACATAGATTGAATAGCAGCATTCATATAACATGTGACACCATGATTAAGCAAACCTAGTGATTGATGCTTTTCAATAAAATCACCCCAACTTTTAGTGATTCTGGTTGAACCGTTCGATCCATGGTCATCTGGGTTTTCATTCAAGTCCCAGAATTCATTATTGGAATGATTATTTATGATTAATTCTGATTTAGATAAAGGAATCGAATCTGTTTCAGCATCATTATTTGATGTTGGAGAGGTTTCAATCAATTTATTGTCCAAAAGTAAATCTTTTTTCAAGTCCTGTTTCAATTGAGCTTTATCGTCTCTTTTATTTTCACTCTCTTCTTCTTCATTATCATCATCTAAGTCTTCTTGATGATCTGATTTAGCTGACAGATCATCATCATCATCTGGATTGTCTGAATTTTCAAAATCATCAGAGTCATTAGAATCTTCAGAATTTTCATCATCATTACTTTCTGCAGTATGGAAATCATCATCATCATCTTCATCATCATCATCATCTTCTTCGTCCTCACCTACATTAGTATCTTCATCTTTGGTAGATTCTGAAGCTCCAGTTAATTCAGGTGTGGATACTTCATCAATTAATGTTCTCTGTGGTGGTTGATTCTGACCTTGACTTTGATTTTTCAATAGTTTTTTCAATCTTTCCTTTTGATCAACAGCATTTGAGGTTTTCTTCTTTTTCAGTTCATTTTGATCAGTAGTAGAATTCTCCCTAGCATATTTTTTACCAGTATATTTAGCCATTGCTTCAGCTAAAGATTTTGGACGTGAAATGGCTCTACTCTTTGCTTCTTGTTCTTGAATTTCCTTTTTGGCTTTATTAGTTGAAAAATCACCACTTTGTTTCGATTTAGACGATTTGAAAACTTTATAACTTGTTGGTTTGATTGTAACTTTATCTGGATTTTTAGCCGCTTTAAAATTGATTGGTTCTTTTAATAAATTATCAATAATTGGATTTAACGGTTTAGTTTTGCCACTGCTATTGCTCTTACTATTATTTTTATTATTGTTATTTTTTAATTGTGCTAAACTCACAGACATGTCTACAAAAATCAGTCTTTAGTCGAAAAAATAAGGTTAAACAAAAAAAACAAAAAAATCAATAACGATAAAACAAAATTATTAAAACTAATGCAAAATTGGTAGAAAACAAGTGATAAATTTCCCTAAGAATCCACTTTTTTTTTGCTTTAAACCAATTGTTCCTGTAAAACTCTTGTAAATGGTACAAATAAACAAAGGAAAAAAATAAAAAACCGAGAAATTTGAAAAATTTGAAAAAGTTGAATTTTTTTTTGTTGACAAAAATATTACAAAATGACAAAATGAAAAAAATAAAAAAATAGAAAAATGAAAAAATGAAAAAATAGAACAATAGAAAAATAGAAAAATAGAAAAATAGAAAAATAGAAAATAAAAGAATATTAACACCCAGTCGATCGTCGTCGGAATGAAAAACAAGCTATCTAAAGATATATGAGATTACAAGAGGTTGCAATATAAGGGGATAGACAATGGCAGCCCAATTCATTCTGTGTCTCAATAGACAGGGGAAAATAAGATTAGAGAAATGGTATTCCAATATTCGACTTGAAGATCGAGGAGAAATTATCACCAAAGTGTATAATAAAATAAATCGACATGCACAACAAAATACAAGTAATGTAATGGAGTTTGAATATGAATATAAACTAATCTTCAAGAAATATAATGGTCTTTATTTTATAATATGCATTGAAGCAAGCGATAATGAGAATGTTTATTTTCAAAGTATACCGATATATGTTAAAGTGTTAGACGTTTATTTTGATACCGTTAGTGAAATGGATCTAATATTTGAAATTAGTAAAATGTACAAAGTGCTTGATATCATGTTTTATAATGGTGAAATAGTCGAATTGGACAAAGATAAAATACTCAAGAAGTTGGAAAACAATTGAGAGAGAGAGATCCAAAGACAGAGAAAGGTAGAAATGCGTGCCTGCTTGGTAAAAAGAGAATAGTTTTTTTTAGAAAATAATGATTAAAGGATTAGATATGTGTAAATGAATAAATAAAATATTATATTATAAAAATATAGAATTATACTTAGTTACCCTTTGGTGCTTCCTTGAAAGAAATACAAGCTTCTTCACCCATAGAGGAGACAATAGTAACGATTAATTCCTTACCATCATCGAAATCGGATTGTAATTTATCACCTAATTCACCTTCTGGTGCTCTGACATCTTCCTTCATGTCACCATCGTTGTTCATTAAAGATAAGAAACCATCATCAATGTCTAATAATTGGAATTCGTTTCTCTTGACAACTGGAACTTCCATATTGTGGGTGGATGGAGATAAATCTTCTAATTTCTTTTGGGTGAAGATATCAGTTGCAACTAAATGGACCTTTGCGTGACCGTGCTTACCAGTCTTAGAAGTAGACATGTCAATAATCTTACATGGTCTACCCTTGATGACGACGTGACCGTTCTTTCTTAATGCAGAACATTGCATTGGGTAAGTTAAGGAGGAACCTGCATCAGCAACTTCAAAATTGTGTTCTTCGTCAGCCATTTTATTATTTATTAAAAGTTATCTACAGAAAGAAGTAAGAAAGAAGTAAAAGGGAAAAGAAAAAAATATAATTAAGGTAAAAAAAGAGGAAAGGAAAACATTTTCTTCCAAAATTTCACTCTCAGTGCAACTTTTCGTCCACCACGAAAAAACTCTGAAAATTTTTTTTCTTTTCGCAGTTGCATTTTTTTTTGCAATTTTTGCAATTTTTACAATTTTTGCATTTTTACTTAATTTTTTCTTCCCCTTGCACGCACATTATCACGTGAGCCCCACTTTTCGCAGCAGTTTAGAATTCGCCCGGAGACGGGCGCCCGCGGGCGGCCAATGCCCCGCCGTGTTTGAGGGCTGCGGTTGAGCGAGCAGGAAAAAATGCCCACCCTGTTTTGCGGCCCATTCTGCGGCAAGAAACCCTCGCTTACGGTGCCATATCCGGGTAACACGCCAGGGAGCCCCTCATTTTTGCATTTTGGCATTTTCACATTTTCACATTTTCACATTTTCACATTTTCACATTTTTGCATTTTCACATTTTCACATTTTTGCATTTTTGCATTTTTGCATTTTTGCATTTTTGCATTTTTCTGTTTTTTCTGATGCGGTATTCAGAGAGCGGAGATTTCAGAGAGCAGAGCATTCAAAACATCACTATATGGTGGATGAAGACCTGAATAATGTGGGGGAATCTCATAATCGTATATTGGGCATCTATATATGCATCATTTAAACAGTAAAAAGTACAGATACATAAGAACTAGCATCTTGAAAACAGCTATCTAGAATATCGTATAAGAGCCAAATCTGAATCAATTTCAGCAGCCGATAGACCTCTCGGAACACCGTAAATCTTGGTAAAGCTTGAGCTTATTTCTTGCTGATTCAAATTCAGCATTTTAACCCTATCGCCATCACTAATATTGGGATCCAAACAACTGATGATATGTACATCTTTCCTACTGATCTTTTCAGTTTCGTTTCGATTGTCCTTAGTATCGGATTTGACCGAGTCTTCTTTTTCCTTATTTCTTGTGGAATTTCTGTAGCCGGTTCTACCCTGATAATTGTTACTATTGTTATGGTTGGCATTATTATTAGTATGAGTACTGCCTGTAATATTATTGTTGCTGTTACCAATTTCCACATCTGAATATGTAGTGCTATCCGATTCATTGTTAATATCAGAGACTGAAGTACGTTTTCTTTTGTTGCTTTGACCAAAATTTCTCCTTTCCGAACCTTTCGTTTTAAAATCCATATTGACACCATCGATTTGTAATTCTCTTAATAATCTGCTGCTTCCATTATTGAACGTCGTGCTCGATCCAAAAGTAGCCCCCGATTCTTTCCTTTTAGTAATTTTATTACTTTGAACATCACCCATATATTTAATTCTTTTAATTTCTTGATAAAGTTGTCTCAATATGCTATTATCAGGTAAAAAGTAATCTAAAAGTTCTAACACTTCATGTTGATTCTCATTACCTTTATCAATCGAATTATTCAAAACATATGTAACATATAATCTAGAATTAGGGTTAGTAAGTGAACTGAAATCTTCTTCAGATACTAAATTAAAATCAGAATTATTCCCTGTTGTACCAACAATATTTTGATTCATACTTGATTCATTAATTATAGTACCTGTTCCATTACGCAATCTTTTTCTATTTTTATATTCAACACTTTTAACATATCTTCTCCAAATTCCTTGAACTTTGTTACTATTTATCTTTGTCAATTTATTCATATTTCTACCTAATCTTTCATTTTCCATTTTTAAAAATTTTTTCAATTTAACTAGTCTCGTAGTATAATCGAGTAATGTCATATTTTGGAATTCTGTTGAATTATTTAAAAATTCTTTCTCTATTTGATCTTCTGCATATTTTAAACTTAAATCTTCATGATATAGTTCATAATCTCTCATTTCCCTACAATCTTCTTCAATATCAAGTAATTTATCATCATCTCTTTCAAGTAAATTCAATAAATTTTGATATTTGTTTCTTTCTGATGTATAAGTTTGATATAACTGAAGTTCTTCAAGTTCAAGTAATCTATTGTAATAGTCAACGTATTTTTTATATTTGGATGATGCAATTATTCTTTCTGATGTGTGAACTTTTGGTTCTTTGGACATTAAATAAAGTTGAAATGATGCAAATCTATCATTTTCATTAAATGTTAAATCTATTTTTTCTTGCTGTGTTTGTGTTTGAATATTTTCTTGAGATTCGTTTTGATCAACATTCCAAATAGGTTTTAAAATTGAAATCTTTCTATCTTTTGGATTAACTTGAATTAATTCCATGGGTATTAGCTTACCATCGGGTGCCATAAGTAAAGGAACATATCCTTCAGGTATTTTTGGTAAATTTTCACTAGTTAGTTGCATCAAATTTGGTAGTTCTGTGTAATTATTTGGATGTTTAGTACTAGTTATAGATTCATTATTTTTTTGAAAATGTTCCAGTTGTTTAAATGTTGTCATTATTTCATTTGTTTTAACAATAGTTAAATCTGTTGTAGGTGATTTAATTTTGACCAGACCAGTTCCTTTTTTGTGTTTGGTATTATCCTGAAGTTCATGTTTATTTTTATCTACGCTGTCAGGTTCATATTCAGAGTCGGAGTCAATGTGAGAATCGGAGTCAGATGCAGATAAAGAATCAGAATTAGATGCAGATAAAGAATCAGAATTAGATGCAGAAACAGAAACAAAATCAGATCTATTATCAGAAACAAGATGTACATTATCAGACTCAATTTTTGATATAAATTCAACTTCATTTTCGTGTTTGTGTTCATGTGTAGATGTAGATTCATTATATTCAGGTTCAGGTTCAGGTTCAGGTTCAGGTTCAGATCCAGATTCAGACTCAAGTTCAGATATCAAATCTGTTCTATGTTTAGAGAGGTTATCATAGTCAACCTTTAATTTTATAATTTTGGAAGGTTTGATTGATTCAAAATTTCTATCATCTTCGTTATTATTTAATAGCCTAATAACATCAGAAATACGTCGTTTAGGCATGTTGGGTTGTTGAACTATTGTTGAAGGTATCTTGTTGGGGATGGGCTGTAAATTGGGTAATTTGATCAACCCCCCACTAGGTGGTGAATGAATGTACCCCGTTGATTCAACTGACATTGGTTGCTGTGAGTGGTTGGTAGCCAGTGTGGATACTTGTGATTGATCATTGCTGCTACTTGAATTTGAAATTTTGAGCGAACTTGAAGAATCTGATATTATTCGTGGTTTTGAAAGTTGGTTGTCGTGAGCCAACTTTACCTTGTCGTTTTTGTCGAAATTTTGAGGTTTCCACAACCACTTTTCCCTTTTAGAAGGCTTTCCAGTTTTGTTAATTTTAGCAGTATTTTTAGTAAAATTGTGTATTGCTTCTTTAAATATCCCATTCTCACTCTTTTGATGCAATGTAATATTAGGATAAAAATTTGATGATTGTGTAGCTGTAAATAAAGTATTTGGATTGGGTAACAGTGGTTGTAATGGTTGCAAATTGTTAGTTTTCTCGTTATTGTAAACTAGATGAGTGTTTTGCGTTTGAAAATTCTGAAACTGTGCATGATTTTGATGGGCAGGAGGATGTTGGTAAAATTGATAGTATTGAGGTTGGTTAGGGCTGGCATTTATATAAGGAACATATTGATTTGGATAGTAAATTGGAGGCATAGCAGGAACCTCTGGGATTGTATATCTTGAATCATGTGCTGAATACAAATGATCTGATGCCAAATTCGGATTGTATTGCATTTTTAAATCAACTGCCATCTTGTGCATGTTTTGAGATTCGTGTTCATTATGTTCGGTATTATCGTTACCACTATTTGGCAACCGTATGTTAGGAAATTCTGTCATGGTTTCACTTTCCCTTGGATTATGTTTATATTACTTTTTTTGTTTCCGTTTCCGTTTCCGTTTCCGTTTTCGTTTTCGTTTTTGTTTTTATTTTTTTTGTAGGGTTAGAGATGTCAGCTATGCACAATACAGTCACGCTACACAGATAAAAATACTGGGCCTTTCAATTCCAATCAGTATATGATTGTCTCAAATACCACAGCCTGTATGAAGAGTGCCACAAGCCCAACAATCCTGTGCCAAAACAAAGTATGCTTGCAACAAAAAAACAAATTCCAACCAAAACAGCACAGAAAGCCATCGATGTGTTCCATCAAACTAGGGGCAGGCAATTTTATACGACATATATAAAATTACTTAATTCGGTATTGGAAGCGGCTCGTTGGCACGAAAAAAGGGGGGTGTCGCTGCAAAAGAACAACGCACCTGCCGGAGTACCAGAAACAGCCGACCAAGTACGGCTAGAAAATCACAAGTGGCAAAGCAGAACTGGAGAAGCACAGTTGATGAATAAGAGTTGACAATGCGAACAATTCCAGTAGTGTAGCTGGTATGTTAAAGATAAGATTGTCAAACACGTAGCCTTTGCAAAACTACAGTAGTTTCCAAGCAACACGCGTTGTTAGCGACCCATATTTAATGTACCCGATATTTATTGGCCATCAATTAGCATATTAAACATGTAGCAGCCAAACAAATACGGGGTATTTCACCGTAGTGCGAGCTATCTGATAGGATAGAGGCGTGTGAGGTTTATTGAAACCAAACAGGAAAGATTTAACACCCAGAACAGGTTTGCACCGAAAGATTTTATCATCTCAGGTACGTTATACATGGTTTTAGTGCTACACATGGAGAATGATAACTAGCATATGGATTGGAAATCAATTTCATTGATTGCATTTATGTGTATTCAGAGTTACTTACATAAATACACACACACACATACACACACAACTAATTACAGTTTATATCGGCACACAAGTACCCAGACTCCAAAACACCGCACAACAAAAGTGGCACGCAGTTATCAAGAATTTTTCTGGCCAACTACTGTTCCAATGGTACGGCATTTTTTACATTATTTTAAATAATGATTATTTTGGGGTCTTTTATAGGGTTTTTATATGCTAGTCAAAGTTGATATTGTGTAGTGAGTTTTGGAAAAGGAAAAGGTAATTCAAAGAATGTAAATAATTGATGTAAATTTGACTCAGATCAACCCACTGTCAACAGCAACATCTTTCAAATTACAAACACAATCTCTTCCAACATGTTGAGTATACGAAATATGCATTATATTTTCCATTTACGCTTACAGACCCAAAATTCTGGCTTTGGACTAGTGGAAAATAATAGTATAGGATTTAAATGTAATGCTATGTAATCCAATATTAATATTGGCGTTTTGTTCCAAACTTCAAATCGTCGCAAATAATAAAAACAAAGATAAACTTCGGTACGCTTGATATCTTTTTTAAATAGAGTTAAAAGATAACAACATCATCATTATATGTCACGTATAAACCAGAAAAAAAATCCACAGCAAATTGAATATATTTGCTGTTACTTGAACGACGTTTTCTCCAGTTAAATACTAGCTTCATTTTCACTTATTTGCTTTGTAAAAAAATGCGTTTGCTGGGAACAGAACATATCAAAAAAGTTTAGCTAGTGCAAAATTCAAATTTTTTTTGGAAATTATATCTTGAAATAAGCCAAAAATTCGAATTATTTGATACTGGAAAATTCATAATCATAAAGTGTCCAATCTTTGAAAACAACAAACTTTTTGAAATTGTTTTACTTGTTTCATCAAATTGGAAAATCAGCCTGCTTTAGAAGTTCAACCACAAGTTTGAAATTTATTCAGCTGTTGAAAGTACCATTCCAAAAGAAAACAAAAAACATCTTTTTTCCTGCTAAATAGTATTATATATGTGTAAGAGCATAATAAAAGAAATGCACAAAAGAAGTAAAGATACAAATCATATGTTCCAACAACTGACAAACAAATCCTTGATTATCCTGATCAAGACTTAATAACAAAAGTTATTTTCTTAAAAAGTTATGAATATAATGTATTCTGTTAAATTGCTATTTAGTAAGCCCCCCAAAGTACACATAAGCTAGGTACTCAAAAGCAGATATTTTTGAACCGGAAAAACAAAGTAATTTTATTTAACGGCGCAGTGTATGATATCATCTAGCCATACAAATGAATAGAGCTGTCCGTAATCAACACATGATGCACGCAATGACGATACCCTCGCTTGTTTTCACATCTGTTTGGCGGATCGTTTTTGCCAGATATTTTATTTAGTTGCTCTGTCTGCAGCGCTAGTTCAACGCCCATATATCGGTTTTATGTCATATAAGCCTGCGTGCATGTAAATATTCAGTCAGTTGTAGCATTATCTTACTGTACCTCATCTTAACTTTTTTTTACTTATGTTACTGTGATTCATAACACGAAGTTTGAAAGGAAAAAAGAGTATCAGGCGCAACAACCGACATCAGTTTATTGATCAAAACACAGCTGTGTACGCTTAAATCATGTTTTTGGTAAAGTAATATATATGTAGCTAGGACTATTTCAGGTTAGATACAACTGAAAGAGATGCGCTTTGCGCTTTGCGGTTTGAATTTCGCTGACTTTGCATTAAAAAAATATCCAATCTAGAAACTGCTCGAATTTATCAATATTTTGGAACTATCGTCCGTCTTCTACATCTATGTGTTTTGTATTCCCCAACAAAAAAGGCCATGCATTAAAGTATTGAAAGTCACCATTTTATGATGATGGCCATCTTGAAATTTGAGGTTTTAAAAATTAGGTGAGTGTGATTTTAAATTTTCAACCTCTTGCAATACTTTTTAAATTACACCCATATCTCAATATGTTGAAGAGTTGACATGACTGAGTAATATTTTACGCATTCGACATGATTCTCGTTCCATATTAAAAATAAAAAAATGAATGTAATAACTTAATATGTAAAAAACTTGGAGATACCACTTAATTACCCTCACTTAGTAATTCTAGCAATTATGCTTTTTTCGTTTAATGCTTGAATTTAAGGAACGGATATTTTTCGCCGCTTGGGAAAATATGTGGAGGACGCTGGCGGTGGTGTAAATTTGTGTGTTTCGTAAAAGTGAATGAACGGCATTTGAGACCTCCAAAAAAAATGCTGGTTTTTACTTATTTTTGATGTGGCAATTAAAGAGTAAAGAGATTCAAATTACATATGATAGCAGCTAATTTGCTCGAAATGCATTACTAAATATTATCAAATAAAATATATATGTAATTGGGACGAAAATCATACGACAGCTTCTCTCATACCCTACAATGTAAATGTAGGAAATGGGAGAAGCTATCGTACCTATTTCTTAGATTAAAAACAATCCACCCTCAATTGGAAGTGTAGCAATACTCAAAAATCTTTGGAAGCTATTTTTGAAACATTGGAGTCTCAAGTATTTGTAGGGTATGATAAAAGCACAATTAATAATCAAAAATCAAAATTTAATCTCAAACGTTTAACCACGACAATATTTAATTGATCATAGTAAAGAGTAAAAAATATAGTTGGTATCGATATTATTTATAATACATTAGCTCTAGCTTCAATAATCGATATGAGTTAAAGACAATGTAACAGATTCAAAAATGAGCGGAAACTCATATAGTCGATAACCACAGTATCGTCAATTCTTTTGAACGAATAAACGAATTAGCTAAACAAATCAACTAATAAACAAATCAACTATCTTCATCTTGCATATCAAGATCATGGATTAGCTGATACCTATCACAACCTTATCTCTTCATACTCATGTTTGATTAGGAAGATACCGCTCATGAGAACAGGCCTGTGTGCCGGAAAAGAGTATCCATTCCCAAAAAAAAAAGAAAAGAGCGAAAAAGGTACACCTTATATAGCTCCTTCGCTAGTTCCAAGCGCGAGTTAATGTAACTGAACTATTTTCGAAGGTCTTCACAAATAAGCCGCCTTATGTTCGGATGATGATATTTCCACCAAAAATCAAAAAATCAAAACATTCTATTTTTATTTTTATTTTGATTTTCAATTTTTGTGACAAAATTTTTGGAAGAAGTTTTATTTTTATGTTTTTTTCCAATCGATGAAAACTTAGTGCTTGAAGTACATATCACTTTAAAACCAGCTCATTTTGTTTTGAAGACAGAAAGAGCAAATTTTGTATGTTATAAGTGAGTTGTTTGATTTGTCTTCGTTAATTCAACTAATATTTGTTCAGGATTTCGATTTTAGAAATTTTGACACCGGTATTAACCGCATTACATGAAACTGAAAAATTTCAAGTGAAATTATGCGATCGTTTTGATATTTGATTGTCAACAGTTTTTTCTGTACAATAGTCTGTACATTAAACCTGTAAAGCATAATTTCTCGTTTTCCATCCCATAATTATTAATCGGACCCAATTTTGCCGTTTAATTTGTACAGCAATTTCCTAAGCGAATAGATTGACATCTGGTCTAAGCATGTGAAATATCAGCAGTTCGAACTGATTTAACTTGTACGCTAAAAGGGGATCTTCTCTGACTCTTAATACGTGCACTTGAAGTGTATTAAATGGTCAGATTTTTATTTTTTTGACTTCTTGTAAAGACTAGAAATTTTTTAGGGGCTTATTCGAATTTTACAAGTTGTAATTAATGTATGAACAATCTTGTTTTTTATGACGATATACGCTTACTTTGGTTTTTAATTCAGCATACAGGAATTTATTAGTGGTTATCTCGTACCTTTGCCCAAGCTACCCGATGGGCAGGGCAGAATTTAGCTGCGCACCAAAAATTAAAAAAAATATTTTTCATAAGCTATAAGTTCCGAAATATCACCGAACTGTTGTTTGAAGATTTTGTCGGTACAATTTCAACTTTTTAAACAATATTACTGGCCAAATTAAAAGTTTTAATTTGATTATAAAATATAGGGTTTTATTTTTTTTTACTACTTTCATGCTTCATAAAATTTTGCGGATAATAATCCTTATTTTAGTTAAAAGCACATGTATTAATAATCCAAATAAAAAAACCCGTGAACAAATTTTTACTTTTTTTGAAAATAGCGGTTGTAAGTTTTGGCTACCACGCAAAAATTCAGCAAGAGTTTATTTGTGCAATACAAAACACTAATAATGCAAATCTCTATTGTACAAAAAAGCCCTTAATTTAAAAATATAAATGCTTTTACACATTCGCAATGGAAAATAACAACTTCTCAACCAATTTAGACTTGGTAAATAATGCTTTTCACTTTATCATGCCAATATATATGTTTTTTTTATATCTGCTGCAAAAGATATTCTTTCCAATCAGATGCATTTTTTAAAGTATCCCATTCTTCTCGCCGTACCATACCTGAAGCCTCACAATCCAGTATTTTCAATTTTTTAGAAAACTTGCTATGCATGATTAACCTAGATATTATACCCTGTTCCAATGAGTTGATTTTCTTTAATATCAATTTTTGGACATTTTCTAAGTTTACAACACTTTCCCAAATACGTTTACTCTCTAATACTTCAATAAGACCCATATCAAACAATTCATCTTCTAAATCCATTTCTCTACCTGTGTCACTCCAGAATATGGATCTCCCTGGACAAGTTTTAGAAAAGCAATTTTTAAATCTTTTACCTGTGTTTGTCTTCCAATCAAACGATTCGTAATCACCCATTTTATAATCTGTGCTTAATATGACATTGCTTAAGTTTATTTCCTCAAGCATGGGACATTCTTGAAATATATGAATTATATAACCAACAGGAATATCACGTTTAAAACGATGTTGTCTCAACACAGAACTCATTTTTGGATGCTCTGTTCCAAATGGCGTATTTTCTTCATTGTCGTAATTAGGTGTTCTTCTTTCATTTTCTGTGACTGCTGATGTTTCTACTTTTATCTTTGCTGCTGGAATGATATCAATCGTTCTAGAACGAGATAAAGTTTTCATAGTGTTAGATCGAGTTAATGTAAATGCATTTTTATCTTTTTTATCGTCAATACCCAGTACTCTTTTCACACTTTTAAAAATACTTTCTCCATCAGATTTTATGTTATTGATCGAATTAGATCTTTTTCTACTATTATTATATTTTTTTCTTGGCTTTTCCATAGAATCATTTGAACTTGATAGCTTTGTTTTGTACAAATCAACAGAAAAAGATATAGATGATTCTGAGTTGCAATTGTTACTTAAAGTAGGGTTTGATGAAGTTGTTGTTATAGAATTTGTTCTATTCATCATTTTTTTCAAATTACCATATAATGGATGTTTTCTGAATTTCCAATCCCTCCAACCTGCATAAACAATTTTTGAGTTATCATTCAAACCAGATTTTATGGTATTCGTACCATAAGTTAATTTGTCTTGGTATTTGAGTCTTTCAGCATTTGTGAAAAGAACAGGAGGCTGGATGTTTGATAGATCAAAAATTTTGACATGTTTTGCGAGCATTGAATTATTCAATATGACATGTACAAATTGACCTAGCCTATAAGTTGAGGTAAATTTAGGATATGTATATAATTGTGCAATAGCAAATGAATGAATTTTTTTTGAAACGTATAGACAGTTGACTAAATCCCTTTGATTATCAATTTGTTCAATTATCCTTCTTTGAATCGAGTCAGTTAAATCTTTAAATTTTGCATCTGCTTTTGACTTAAATTCAGTAGGAACAGGGGGATTTGATGCAGATAATGATGAAATCAATGTCATCGACCTTGATCTCATTGATGAAGAGTCATTTGAATCTATTAATTTTGTTTTTATTGTTCTATTGGCTGTAATTGATAAGGACATAATTCGATTACTGCCAGAATTGTTTTTATAAACAGCAACAATAGGTGTATTGCTTGAGCCAGATATATCCATATAACTATTAGTTCTATAATCAAACACTTTTCTTGGGTTGAGTAATGATCTATATGGAGGTAAGTACTTATCCAAACTGTATGCATCGTTATTTGAAATTTTATTCATGTCACCACTACTCTTTTTGATTTTTAATGAAAGTTTTGTCCTATTTTGAGAATTGATCAAGGGAATCGAAGGTTTTTTTGTTATTAACTTTTGTTTTTTTGAAGATAAACTTTTACAAGGAGACTGAAAAATATCAACTTCTGTATATGGGGGAGGTTCATCTAGCGGAAAAGTATTGTATGATTTATCAGGATCAGAGTTATAAATTGGTTGTTCTATGTTTTTTGGCCCTTTATCCGTTTCACTCATTGAGATACCAACATGAGATGCAACATTTTGAAAAATAAAATCTCTTCTTATAGGTGCTATACAGTGATTGAGCGTACCTTCCTGATAAAAAGACATTTGATGACCTTCATCAATTATACTCTCCATTTCTCCACCACTAGACATTGCGTAATCAATTCCAAAAAAAGATTCAAACCTAGTTCGTGATTCACAATCATCATCACTTGATAGTGTTAAGCTGATAAAATCAAAGTCTTCTGTGAATTGTTTACTATGTACACTATTTTTATCTAATTTTGTATACTTTGGTGAAAACTCAATCTCCATTTCATTTTCAGAGTTCATATTTGTACCAATTTTATTAATTATATGTAAAATGGAGTCGTCGAGTTCCATATTACTATTATCTTTAATAGTAAATTCTTTTTCTTGTTTTAAATGTGTAGAATTCCGATTAAAAATTGAACTTGAAATGCTCTTGCTAATCACTTTAAAGTTTTTTCTCTGACTGATACTTCGCTTTAGTGATGTAGGGCTTTGAGTCAAATTAGAAACATAATTGCTTGTTGGGATATCCAAAAAAATGTTGTCTTTACAATTAGAACTGATTGAATTTGTTGTATCGTAAGTGTTATCATTTTTTAGACTAGAAAAATCATCAAATGAAACATCCGCTTCATAAGAATCTTCCTCATCATCTGCATCTAACACTCGGCTTGCATTTGGTGCTGTTTGGTACGAAATGTATTTGGTTTTATTTGAAACCGGAGTTGCAGCTGGCGTTGATTTCGTAGTATTGTTGATGGTATCTTCGTGCTTTGCAACTGTCATATGCTATAATATAAATAATGGGTAAAAAAATAGGTTTAGTTATACGAAAGAATATTCCACCCAAAAGAAACGTGGCAAATAATACATGAGATCCTTATCGAAGGCTCCTAAAATAGCAAACAATAAAACTCCGCTTAAAAAAAACACCACCTCGAAATCAAAACAAGCCATAATCTGCATGCGTGTTTTCGAGAGCTGTCAATTATACTTTTATAAAGGGATTTTATTCAAGACCCGCAAAATCTGTATATAATTCTTCGGCCAAACCATTCTTCTGTTCAGATAAATCCATCCACCTTACATTAGAAAATAGTGGATCATCTGCGGTCGTTTCAATAATCGTATCAGCTTGTGAGCTTGTAACAAGAATACATATTGCATCATAACCACCAGCTCCTGGAACAACCCCACCGAAAACACCATTGATTTTACTAACTGCATCCAGCAGATCGGTTTGAGATTTTGGCTCTACGGAAACGTCGGCTTCTTTTGTCATGATTTGTAAATTTTCACGAATATGTTTGATTGATGAAATTATCTCTTTAACTGGTTCGTAAGCTGGATCCGCTAATCCAAAAACATGATTTGGATTATGTGAGGAAACAACCTTGAGTATATTTTGATAAATGTTCGGTTCTACAATTGAAAGGTTGAAAATTTCCTGTAAACCATGAATTAATTTCATATTGTTTTCTTTAAGGTTATACCAGATTTCACCACACCTTTCAGGTTCGTTATTTCTCCACTCTAAAATTTTACTAACCATTTTTGGAGTTTCTGAACCTCCTTTAACATCACCCATAAGCAATCTAATTCCAGGTGGTAATGAACACAAATCATGTGTCATATTCCAGTCTTTTTCGTTGACCAAATAAACCAATTTACGAATTGTATCATTTTTTGATTCTAAAACATCCGTAATTAATTCCGGTACAAATCTTTGATAAATAATAGAGCCAAATGTTGCACTTGCGACATCAAATCCTGATCCAATTTTTCCTTGGGCTTTACAGTGTGCAACCTGTGCCAAATTATGAACCTTTTCTTTCCATTTAAGACCAGCGACATTGATATCAAATTCTGGTGCAAAAGAAGACAATAGAGCTGCGGTCAATGAGGTAACTAAACCAGCACTTGAACCCAATCCGGTTTTTGGAACTTTGGTGATTTCATCTTTGTGATACAAAAATTTGTATTTACCATTATTGGAGCTTTTGAGTTGTGAATTATCCTGTGAGTGATATTCTGCATCTGAAAACATAGTGATTTCGATATTTTTACTTGATTTCGAATTGATCAGCTCTGTACCAATCACATACGAAATTACGGTCAATATAGTTGCTTCAACAAATGGGTTACGTCTTCCATTTTCTTCAACAAGTTGATAACCCAATTGTTGTTCTGCAACATCTGCTATTCTGACACTATATCCCCATAATCCATTTAAAAACTGAGGTGATTTGACAGTAATTTTCAAAACACCTTCATCTTTGGAATCTGTAACATTTGTCACTGCATGCATACGTGCACTGAGCGCAACCACAAGGGCACGATATTCCGGGAATAAAACAAGATATCCTCCGGCAAGAATAGCCTTTCCTGTAGAGCTGAATGCTTTAGCTACCATTATATAGGTGATCGTTTCTATTCAGCAGATTATCAAAGATTAAAACGTGTGCTCTTGACGAACAACCAACCATCCATCAATATTTCATCACTTGCTGAGCCAAGAAAAAAAACTGACATGAGTTCACGACAAAAAGATTTGTCGCAAATTTTCAAAACGCGCAATCGGCTTAAAACTGCCGAGACTATGGTGATCTGTCGGCTAATATGCAAGAGTTTTGTTCGGAGCGTGATTCGGACCGGATTTAGACAGGGTATCACGTGAAGTGCGAAAAGCCAAGGGAAGGGAAAGAAAAGGAACGGAAGGAAGAGGAACAGGTACCCAAATCTATTAGATAGAGAAACTAATTAGCGTTACCATACCAAATTGATAGAAGTAGAAAATGTCTAATACAGCGGATAAAAAACATCATTTAATTGTGCTGATTCATGGATTGTGGGGATCGTCAAGAAACTTGGCCAGACTTGAATCTGTCATCCACCATAGTTTAGAAAAATCGGACATTTGTACATTCCATACATATGCACCTTCTTCTTTTGCACATTTCAAAACTTATGACGGAGTGGAAGCAATTGGAAATTATGTTATTGTTGATTTGTTCCAGCATTTGGAATCTTTGGACGCCGAACATAATATAAAAATTGACGAAATCAGCTTCATTGGATATTCACTCGGCGGTTTAGTTTCTAGATACGTTATTGGGGAATTATATGAAAGTGGGTTTTTCAACAATGTGGAAGCTGGGTTGTTCACAAGTTTTGCAACCCCTCATTTAGGTGTTACATTTTATAACAGTGCAAGATTTCTAAATTTTCTGGGTGCCAACTTTCTAGGCCAAACAGGTAAAGATTTATTTTTGACCGAAGGTACAGATAGTATTGTTTATAAGCTGAGTGACCCCAAAGAAAAATATTACAAGGGGTTGCAAATGTTCAAAGAGAGGTTTCTTATTGCAAATTCTAAGTTTGATAGAACTGTTGGATTTTATTCTGCTTTTATAACAAAATATGACGTTTTCTCGGATTGGAATACAATTGACCCTAAATATATAGATGGACTACCCAGTGCTGTTATTGGAGAAAATGATACTCTTCTGAAATGTTTAGTTGTTGATTTTAATAACTCCAAAAAGATTCATGATACTGATAAGATACAAAATCCCGAGAGTAATTTTAAAAGGTACGCATTTTTAGGAACATTGATGACATTTCTATTTCCTGTGATTTTTTCCGTCAGTTTATTTGCAACTATTAAAAGTTATTTTAGAGTGAGAATACTATCTAAACCCGATATTTCTAAATTATGGCATTCTTTGACTACTACATTATATTCCATTAAAAAAACACAAAAATCTGAAGACAGCGATGGCTATGATGAGGAAGAAAATCTAAAAACCCACCACCATGGTATATCACATCTTACAAGAGAAGTTGTTGAGAATAACTTAAATGTGATGGATGATGATGGTAATTTTGAAAGTCATGGTTCTGAAACGGATGCGCCTGACAATATCAAAATTAAATATAAAATTGATTTACCCTTTACCGTAGAATACACATCCAAAAAATCTAGTACTGACATACTTCATTCTAAAATTGTGTCAACAGATCTTTCAAATACACCGTTAACGGAAAATATGGAACCACTGCCTTTTGATTCTACAAGACAAGCCATATTTGAAAATTTAAATAGCATTGATTGGAAAAAAATTTCCGTTTTATTAGAAAATTTGAATTCACATCAATCTGTCGTTGGAAGAAGAGGATTTGAAAAAACTCCTGACAGTATCCCCCTTTTATTTTTATACAGTTTCCTAATTGAATCCAGTTTGAAACAAAAAGCATGACATTTATGATATATGTCAAATATGCTTATATACCTGTCTATCACATGCCTATTCTTTTTTTTTTTATAAATTAGCTATTTAATATTCCACAGAAGAAATATTCATAAAAAATCACTACAATAAACTCATAATCTTTTAATCTATAATGTTTTACAAAGACTAAAATAAATAACAAAATCCAAATTATTGTAAGCTGACATAGTTGGATGGGAATAATTTTCTTTCTCCATTGAAAGAACCTAACCACCAATCTTCATCAACTTGATCAATGTCAGTAATAATATCGCCTTCTTTAAAAGTGAGCTCGTTATCTTCTGATGCTTCATAGTCAAATTCGGCAACCGCAGAAGGTCCAGATACTTTTTCCTTTTCTTGTGTAATCGGTGCTGCATTCATAACTGACAATGAAGGTGGGGTTGGCTCCATTTCTAAGTCCAATGATTCTTGATTCAAGACAACGTAAGAAGATGGGAATAAGCCAATTTCACCTTTACTATTGGTACCTTGCCACCAATCTTCGTCAACAAATTCAATGTTTGTGATAGTTTCACCTTCCTTCAGATCAATTTCATTATCTTCATCTTTGTCATAATCATATTCTGCGGTAGCCGTATTCACATCGTTTTTCTGCGCTGATTTTGCTGCAGGAACTGCTGCTAATTCAGGTGCTGGTGGGAGTGATCTACTTGAGGTAACTGTTTCTGCAACTGGTGGAGGTGGAAGAGATCTACTTGAGGTGACTGTTTCTGCCACTGGTGGAGGTGGAAGAGATCTGGCAACAGGGCTAGGTTTTCCCAATTCTGAGCTATCATTCTCTTTCACTGAATCCTCATTAGCACCAGCCTTTTCTTCCCATTCATCATTATCCTTTTCTTCATTGTCTTCTTCTTGGAATTTGCTAAATGCATCAGACTTTTTGGAAAAAGATAAAGATGCGCCACTTACTGGGGCAGGAGATGAAAGTGTTTCATTAACTACAGGTGGAGGAAACAAAACATCTCTCTTTGGAGGAGGAGGGAATGAACTAGTCTTTGGTTTAACTCTTTCTTCTTCTTCTTCCTCTTCAGCTTTCAAATTAATTTGTTCAAATCTAGCTTTGGCATCCTCGACTGTAAATTCTTCGTCCTGATCAACACTTCCAGAGTTTACTGGAGAATCATCTTTTGGAGTATCTTTATATTGACCCCTCTTTTCTGCCCATAATTGTGCTGGAGTTTTACCTTTATCTGCACCAAAATTTCTACTTAAGCCACCCACTAATTTAGATGAATCTTTGGAAAGACCGTTGTTAAATGTTGGTGGTTTGGTACCAAACGCAGATTTAGTAACTTCCTCCTTATTATATCTAGATAAAACAGAGTTTGAAGGCTTTGGTTTTGGCAAAGAAGTTAAACCACCGGATGGATTGACTGAAATTGTAGCAATCTTTGGTGTTTCTACATCAGTTTTTGGAGATGATGTGGTATTTCTTAATGCATTAATATCTACCTTTGTTGGTTTGTACGCAGATGGGACATTTTCTAGTGGTTTCTTCGAAAAATCTCTTTCTTCAATTTCTGCTTCTCCATCCCAATTGTCATCAGAATCATCCTTTACTACTGAAGCAATTGGTTTTGGTTTGATAATTTCCGGAAGTGGTTTAGTGATAACTGGTTCTGGTGTTTTGGATGGTGCTTTCGGTGTTGGTTTGAACTTAGGACCAGAAGAAGCGGAAGATGGTGATAAACTTTGAATTGAGTATCTAGCACCCGATGCATTAGAAACTGTTTTCATTATATCATCTACATCTAAGTCATCACTGTCTCTTGCAGTAATTTCAACGTGATAATGTAACACCTTACCAACACTAGATAAATTATTGGCGTATGAAATCTTGAATTTGATTGGGGCAGAATCAGGACACCATCCTAATAAAACCAACTTTTTAACATCTGAGCCAAATGGATTGACACTCAAAATACCGAATTGAACAGATCCTTCTTCGAATTCAGAAACAAAATCTTTTATATCTCCATCACCTAACACGGTAGGCTTTAAAGAAGAATCCTTTAAAATAGTAAAAATTGCGTATGAATTGGAGCCAGAAACAACTGCATCATAGTTATGCTTAATGTCTTTGGCATATGTAGAAATATCGAGCCTCTGCATGCTGTCCTTGTGTGTTTTAAAGTAAATACTATGAAAGAAGATGCACTGGTGAGTTGCCATCATACAATATCAAACATCACAACTAGTGCGCATTTCAACGTTCCAATTGTAAATATTGTTTGAAGTACAAGATTTTTAACGTGAACCACTTTTTATTCTTCCTAATTTCAAGTTTTTTATAATTTCTTTGCCAGCTTTACAACTAAGTTAGTGATTAATAAGAGATGACCACTGCGCAGAAAAATGTTCGTCCAACATCTGTGAATGCAGAAAATGTGGATAAAACATTTGCAAATCCAACAACTACGCGTACTTATAATGCACAATTTAACCAATTATATACTTATAGAAGCAATGAATTAAAATCCAGAGTTATGAAAATGGCGAGTCCAAGATGGAGCAATGTTGAAGTCAATGGAATAAAACCAAAATTTGTACCAAAAGTTCTTGACGTGCCTTATCTAAAGCCTGTTTTTATTATTGGTACAACATTGGCAGATATGGCCTTCAAACCTGATGTTTTGAAAGAAGTTGAACTGAGTGTTCAAGGTCATTTTACCGAATTGAAAGAACTTGTTAATGGTGCAGGTAGCTCATGTAATGACATTGATGATTTGAGGAAATCATCATATAGTGATCCAAAAACTGATAAATTATGGTTGGAAGATGAAAGTGGTAGAATTTTGCTTACTGGTGATTTATTAAATGAGAAAATCATAGTGACAGGTTTAGTCGTAGCAGTTTTAGGAATGGAAATTGAATCTGGTATTTTTCATGTTGTGGATATAGTTTATCCTGAAGTGGCAGAACAAAGACCAATTAATTCAAGTATTAACAATGCAGGTAATTTGCTATTAACTAGTGGTTTGAATATAAGCGATAAATCTAAGTTAGATAAATATGAAGTTATGAAAAGTTGGATTATGGGTGAATTTGGTGATGAAAGAGCTGAAAATGTTAACGAGCTCATGATTGTAGGTAATAGTATAGATGTTACCTTAAATGAAGTTAAAGTGAAATCTAAAAAGAACAAGTATATTGAGGAATTTAATTCAAATTATAGTGAACAGCCAATAAAATATTTAGACAGTTATTTTGCCGAACTTCTTCAGAGCATACCGATTTCTATATTGCCAGGTCCAAATGATATTGTTGAATTGGCATTACCGAAACAACCACTACATCATTCATTATTTCCACTGTCATCAAATATGAAGAATTTCAAGCGGTTAACAGCTCCCGCATTTTATGACATTAATGGATTGAGAGTTTTAGTAACATCCGGTGAAGCAATTAATGATATAATGAAATATATCGTCCCGAATATTAAGGCTACTGATGATCAAGTTGATAAATCTATATTAACCGATTCAAGACTTAAAATCATTGAAGATTCGTTAATTTGGCAAATTATTGCACCAACTGCTCCTGACACTTTATGGTGTTATCCATCTTCAGATACAGACGTTTTTACACTAAAGGAAACTCCTCATGTCTATGTGGTTGGTAATCAACCTCGTTTTGAGACATCGATCGTAGAGTTGAAGAGAAAAAATGATGAAATCATTCCCGTTAGGGTTATTGCTTTGCCTGAATTTAGTAATTCAAATTCATGCGTATTACTAGATTTACAAAGTCTCAACTGTGAACTTGTCAAATTTGAATGCTAAATTAATTTTATTTTAAAGTTTATAAATAGTAAGCTAATTTTTTGGAACTTCTAATTTAGTAAGTGGGACCTTTTGACCCTTTTTGAAAATAGAGTTAACACCATAACTTAAATCTGTACCAATTGCTGCATAATTGACGGTTCTTTTGTTTGAATCTACCTTTAACCTATCTAATAATAATGTAGAATATTCTGGTGTGATAGAAGATAGCAAAATCAGAATGACTCTCACCGAATCTAATGCAGTAAAAATAATCAAGTCCTGTTTCAACATTTTAGCTTCCTTAGCAACATCATCATCTTCCTTTTTGGCTTTTAAAGTCCATGGTTCATAAACATCAAAAAGACCATTTACAATTGGTCCCATATTGAAAATTTTTTGAACTGCTTTATGCATGTTAAAATTTGTAATATCTTCATCAATGTCACTATGTAGATTATTAATTTGGTTTCTAACTAATAAAATATTTTCCTTAAACTTAGCATCACCAACTTTGTCTAATAATACTTCAAACCTTTCGTCTACTAATCTAGATAGTGCTCTTTCAATGTTAAAATTTTTTGATAACGATCTGATTATTAAATTGCAAAATTTATCAATGAATTCACTTCTCAGAGAATTTAGTCTATCTTCACTATAATCCCCATCGGTATCTAAAACAGAATATTTCATCATGAATAATCTTAAGGCATCAGTGTCATAATAAGATGAAATTTCAATTGGGTCTGCAACATTTCCTCTCGATTTACTCATTTTTCTACCACCCATTAACCAGTGACCGTGAACAATAACTTGTTGTGGTAATTGAATACCTGCTGCCATTAAAAATGATGGCCAAAAAATACAATGAAATTTAATAATATCTTTACCAATCAAATGTGTTGGCCTGGGCATTTCTTTCGTATTTGGATATCCTTCTGATGTTAAGTAATTTACCAAAGCATCAAACCACACGTAAATCTTTTGGGTGTCATCATTAGGCACCTGTATACCCCATTGTAAACGATTTGATGATCTCGAAATAGATAAATCCTGTAATTGCCTTGTTTGCAATTCATTCACAATGAAATCATGGTATTTCTTAGGTTTGATAAATTCTGGATTTTTTTCAAGATATTGCAATAGTTGTGTTTGAAAAGCAGAAAGCTTGAAAAAATAGTTGTCTTCAGATTGAAAAACAACTTCATTTTGGGTTTCCTTGGAAATCATAATTTTCTTACCAGTTTTTTCATCAATAGATTCAACAATATCAGATTCAGTAAAAAATGTTTCATCAGAAACAGAGTACCAACCACTGTGTCGTCCTTTATAAATATAACCTTTCTTTTCAACCGTATTCCAAAATTGATAGACAGCATCATAATGATCTTGGTCTGTCGTCCTGATAAATCTGTCATATTGAATATTTCCTATTTTTGCCAAATCTTTGAATTTATCACTCAATTCATCGCAAAATATTTTAGGATCTTTGTTAGCAGTTTGTGCTGCATTTTGTACTTTTAGTCCATGTTCATCGGTACCTGTGGTGAAAAATGTTTCTTTATTATTAAATTTACACCATCTATTTCTAACATCAGCTAATGTCATTGAATAAAAATGTCCTAAATGAGGTTTTGCATTTACATAGAAAATAGGTGTTGTCGTGTAAACAGCTAGTTTTGTTAATTTTTTCATTTCTTTCTCTGTAATCATATAACAGAGAATACAGGAAAATAAGAATTTTTGACTGATATTGGTTTTGACATGATGAAATTTACATCTCGAGCGACAATCTTCAATTGAAGAAATATTTATTCTTGTTAGTTTACTTATTTAAATATTTTGAACTGTATATACAATTTCCAACATACCTTGTATTGTCTGAATAAAATAATTAAAAGAATTAATTTTACCAAATCTGAAAAATAATGAAAAATATACTGCATCGATACTAATAAGTGTTTTTTTTTCTCTTTTTTTTTAAAAAAAAAAGTCGTAAATGATTATTATGAAAGTATATAAATATATGTACATGTAAGAGTATAAAAAGTTCTAAAAACATATGACAGGTAATGAAATGAAAGCAGTAGATTTAAAAATTAGATTACATTATTTGTCAACTTCTTCCTTGAATAATAATTTCTTGCTGTGTTTGTCAAACATGTTTGTGAAATCGGCAAATTTCATCTTGGATGGGTTTCCACTCATGACAGTCTTGTCTTTGAAAACGACTTCAACAAATGGTGCTTTGGTGGATTTTGAATTCAATAACTCTAAATTTATTTGACATGATGCTTTCAAAGATGGTGGGATTTGTGAAAGAACCGATCTCGCACATCTGGCTTCAGGGCCAAATGGATTGAATTTAACTGTCAGCTTGGTAAAATATTTGGTGATCATTTCTTGATGGTTCTGTTACCAAGTCAAACAACTCTTTTCACACTTCAAAAGCAAATGTTGGAAACAATTCAATTTTCATGTTGAAAAGAAAACCGACTTTTTGTCAAAAAAACCGTCGCGTCTGTTTCGGCGTTAATGCGGAGGCTCAGTCCTGGCAAAGGTTTTGTTTGCTCTGATAATCAAGTATCAAGTATACCGCTATCTCCGAAACATGTGTTTGCTGAAAATCCGGGACACACCAAGTTGGAAATGTGATGAATAGAACGTTCTTGTAGCACATAGGTCTCTGGGATTTCTTAGAGGAACAAATTTATTAATGAATATACGTAGTATACTGACTATACTTGTATTAGCACTCTTTGTAGATGCAGGAAAACAAAGGCCATATGTGCCACCTTACTACACCAAAAATAAACACATCATGGAATTGACACCTTCGACGTTTGATGATTTTGTCTATGGGTCCAACTATACCACAATTGTAGAGTTTTATGCACCATGGTGTGGTTATTGTCAACAGCTGAAACCTGAATATGAGAAAGCAGCCAAAATTGGAGACCAATATGCCCAATTTGCTGCAGTTAATTGTGATGATGAAAAGAATCAACAATTTTGTTCGTCTCAAAATATCAAAGGGTTCCCAACTTTGATAACATACAGACCACCTAAAACGTTTAGGGAAAATATTGCTAGAAAACAGCAATTTGCAATACAACCATATGAAAACCAAAGAAATGCTAAAACAATTGCTGACATGATGAAAGGAACGGTTAAATCTTATGTCAAAAAACTCAATATGAAGAAGTTGACAGATTTTGTTAAAATTGGCGAAAACCAATCAAAAGTTTTATTAGTTACCAACAAACCACAAGTTTCTCCTATTTTTAAAGCATTAGCAGTTGACTTTTTAGGCCAGATGGAATTTGCCTATCTTCCAATCACAAATGACGAAGCATTAAAACAACTTCAAGACATCATACCTAACATCGATTCCTTGGATTTACAAAAAGTGGTTGTTTTTGATTCGCAAAAAGGTATCGTCCAACACGACGGTGGGTTGACTAAATCGTCCATTTCCGAGTTTTTAGCCGATTTTGCTACGCCTCTTGACGGTGAATTCAGTGAAAGACACAAAATTGTCCAGGGTATCAAATCTGGAAAATTTAAAAGTTTTAAACAGTATCAAAAGAAAAAGGCAAAGATTCTGAAGAAAAAGAAAGAATCTGCAGCAATTAAGAAAGATGAACTTTAATGCATTTGAACATAATTAGTAATTTATTACATTTTATTACATTTTTTTACATTTTTTCACATTGCATCACATTTTGTTTCACTTGTTTCCATAATTTTCATTGTGATTATGTAGAATATGTCTATAGTTTATGTAATAATAACATCGGTGTAGATTTAAATATTTTATATACGCGTTTCAAAATCATGGTTTCACTCTTCAAGGTGTAACGTTATCAAGGATACTTTTTCTTGCCACCATTCAAAATGGTAAAATGTCCTATATGCGCAGAAGATATTGCACTATCTACAATAAATAAACATTTGGATAATTGTATGACAGGAAATAAGGGCTTAAAAAATAGTGAAAAATCAGATATATCTCAAAAGTCTGAAAAATCTGAAAAATCTGAAAAACCAGACGAAAGTGATGAAGGAGATACTACCCAGGTATCAGAAACTAATATCAAGGATGAGAAAAAATTGGCAGTTGCAGGCAAATCACTATCTTCACTTTTATCAGGAAATAAAAAAAACAAAGAAAAACAAAGAAGTTATCAGTATCACCCAAATATGTCCGCCAGTTCTTCCCAACCAGTACCGGAATCAACTTATCAGATGCAAACAGAAACTAATAAGCGAAGCTACGAGTCTAAAATACCATCATCTCCGGAACAACATAAACGTATTAAAAATAGCATGATTGAAAATATTAAAATGTCATGTAATCAACCATTATCTGAGAGACTTCGCCCAACAGATATTTCTACATATGTAGGACAATCGCATCTTGTTGGGGACCATGGTATTCTACGTGGATTTCTTAAACATGGTAGAATACCATCATTGATATTTTGGGGCAAACCTGGTACTGGAAAAACTACACTTGCCAGAATATTGGCTAAAGCTACAAATTTGAGATTTGTAGAAATGAGTGGTGTAATTAATGGAGTTGCCGACTGCAAAAAAGTTTTTGAAGAAGCAGTTAATGAGATGAAGTTGACTAGGAAAGCAACGATTATTTTTGTTGATGAAATTCATAGATTTACCAAATCACAGCAAGATATTTTTTTGAATTACGTTGAAAGAGGTGTTATTATATTAATTGGTGCTACAACAGAAAATCCAAGTTTTACTGTAAATAAAGCAGTTATTTCAAGATGCAGAGTTTTTACTCTTGAGAAATTGAATAATGAAGAAATGAAACAAATTGTAGGTCGTGGTTTAGTTGAAGTAAATAAAGTCAGAAAGTTGGTTTTTAATACGAGTCTTTTAAAATTATCACCACAAGCAATTGATTGGATTGTTAGTGTTTCGGATGGTGATGGTAGACAAGCTTTGGGTTTTGTTGAATTAATAGATTCTAATTTGGTCAATGAACACAATGATAATCAAAAAATTGACGTCGATGTTACAAAAGTGAAACAGATTTTGAAGAAATCACCTATGCTCTATGATAGAGTAGGCGATGCACATTACGATACCATTTCAGCATTCCATAAATCCGTCAGAGGTTCTAATCCTGATGCCGCTATGTTTTATCTTGCTAGAATGCTCAATGGTGGAGAAGACCCCTTATATATTGCTAGAAGGATGATTCGAATAGCAAGTGAAGATGTTGGTGTTTTAGATGAATCATGTTTACCGTTTGCAGTTGCAGCATATCATGCTGTTCAAATGGTGGGATTACCAGAGGCAGATTTGGCGCTGGCGCATTGTGCTGTTAAATTGGCTAGAGCACCAAAGAGTGTAGAGGTATATAGAGCTTGGGGTGAAATAAAATCTTGGCTGGTCAATCCTGAAGTCGAAGGTGCAGAAATACCAATGCATCTGAGGAATGCCCCAACAAAATTAATGTCTGATTTAGGTTACAAAAAAGGATACAAATATAATCCTGAATACAAAGATGGTAAAGTCAGGCA
Source organism: Pichia awuae (assembly GCA_030563725.1). Lineage (NCBI taxonomy): Eukaryota > Fungi > Ascomycota > Pichiomycetes > Pichiales > Pichiaceae > Pichia > Pichia awuae. The sequence continues at coordinate 395,509 of JAJMJV010000001.1, forward strand.
GACCTATTTCCCGGACAGTCTAGGCGAACATACATTCTTACATGGGAAACACCACGGTGATCTGATCGACACTGATTTGTAGTTTGTGTCACATCATATAGATGATGTAACTGTGTTCTAAATATAGCTTTAATATTTTCATTATTCTTTATTATTAAATATACTTTTCACATTGTTAGAAGCTGTCTTATATTTCTGCCCTGAAAATTCAGGGGTTAAAATAAACAAAAAATATATCAACACTGGGCGGCTCAGCCGCCCAAAAACGCGATCAAAACGCGGTCCAGAGCGCGTTTTGGAAAGTAATAACAAACAAACACGCGTGTTCTATAGTAGGCTATTTCAAGGGTTGATGTAATGAGTTGTGAGGCCTAAGACTTATAAGCCAGGTTATATCCATAAAATCATGTCAATAAATCTTTGAAAAAAGAAAAAGGATATTTTTATCGGCAAAGAACAAGCAAATTAATTTCAAGGCTTCTAGATTTGTTAAACAAGAGACTATTGATCAGATTTTGACAGTTATTTTGCAGAAACACGATTACTTTCAACTAGTCATTCATTTAAAATTTCCAAATTACATATTTCGTTGAAGTAAATCTATTCGTTCATTTATCAAGTCAATCAATTATTTTTCTAAAATGAAATTCTCGCATTTCTTACCAACATTTTTACTGGCATCATTGGTTTCAGCGATTGCAATTCCAGCAGAACCTCATACTTACAAGTTTATTGCTAAAAGATACACAAATGACACTGCCGAAGAAAGCATAGATGCTGTTGCTAAAGATTATGTTACAACTTTAACTACCACAAATAGTAACGGTGATGAACTAACAACAACATCTACAATCACATCGACTATTGTTATTACATTGAGTAATAGTGCCGATTCTGTTAATACACTTGTTACAAACGCAAAAGCTGCAAGCATCACAAATGCACCAACCACCACAACAGCTGGTTCTTCTACCGCTGTTGCAATCACTGATTTATTTAGCGCATTAGAAAGCCTTGGAAAGCAAGATGAAGTCTCAGATATCAAATCCATATTAGGTTCAGCTGTTCTTCAGACAACATGCTCTGCGACTTCGACTGTCACAGTTACCGTAACTCCTTCATGGTGTTCTACAGATACTGGGCTTGCATCTGTTTCTGGTCTCCACTATCAAAAAGTTACATTATTTTCAACCAACACACATTACAGCACCAACACCATCACTGTTCCTGTCACGGCAACATTCACATTTACTGACGGATCATCTACAAATACCTACATTGCAGCATCGATGATAGAAACTGCTTTAGCGTATTCATCCGTTGAAACGTTAACATTAACAAGTACACTTACAATCGACCCAACTACATATGTTTGGACAACCACAACTTCAACTACATATTCAACTTCTTATGGTTCAAATCCAACTTCAAGTTCCGATGCACAACAGCTACAAGTTTCTCCAATTTACCAAAATGGTACGTCTAGTGATTTAGATAATCTATCTATTGTAGATAAACGTGCATTTTTTCAATAAATGCTTGAATAAATTTTACGATTACTCTATATAAATATATTTATGACCAATGTATACTCCAAGTGTGTATGTGATTTGCTAACTTTAAACTAATGTTTCTTCATGTTCCTGTAAAAGCTTCACTGTTTTGTTAAAGAAAAATTGAAAAACGGAACAGAGCCAAAATATTGATTGTTAAAATCGGCTTGAAAATTAAATTTATTACGTAAAAAAAATTAGGTCGAGTTTCACTGGTAGGAAGAATGGGGTATACTATGGAGTCTTCCTTTTGTTAACCACAAAGATGACCAACGAAGAACCCAAATGCCCTGTCGATCATAAAACCAGAGAAATCTGGATTCAAAAATCTAAGGAATCACAACTTGCACAACAAAAGTTGATTGATAGTAATATTGAGGTGCAAAATTCATTAGTTAACAACCAAGGATGGACATGGAAGAATTTATTATGGGCATCATCGAATACTTCACAGTTAAAAAATGAAGCAGTTTGTCCTGTTCCGCATGCTTCTGATGCTGAGATGCCATCCGATCATCCAAAAATTCCTGGTATGACAATAACTAGAGATGAACCTGAAAGTATTGAATGTTCGTCAGATGAAATCGACCAATCATTTATTACACCAAGTAATGCAACTGCAGGAAGTAAAGATTTATCGCAAGATCGTGTTATTTCGTCTATTCCTAGAACAACTACTGATTCAAATTGGGTATATCCATCAGAAAAACAATTTTTTAATGCAATGTTACGAAAGAATTGGAGTCCCGAAGAAAAAGATATGAAAACTGTCGTTCCTTTACATAATATGGTTAACGAAGTTGCTTGGAAATATATTTTGAACTGGGAGAAAGATAAGGGTGGTGAAAAATGTGGTGGAATCAAATTGACATCATTTAAAGGTGATGCTAAGAAACTTACACCAAGGGCAGCTATAAACCATTATATTTTTGGTAAGGACTTACCTTTTGATAGACATGACTGGATAGTTAACAGATGTGGTAAAGATATTGAATATGTTATTGATTTTTACACAACCCCAGTGCAACCAGGTGAAGAACCAAGATTCTTTTTAGATGTTCGTCCGAAGCTTAACAGTGTCGAAGGTATTAAACTACGTATATTTCGTGCTATGGGTTTTTAGTGAAGAAGGACATATATCCGACAAAAACACACGCTCACATCTATATAATAGAATTATTTTGTAAATAAAATGGTTAATGACTTTAAGAATTATATATTTTAAACTATATTCAGGGATATTATAAAAAGGTTGTGCATAAAATAAATAATCATTTATTATTTTTGTGCAAGCACACCTGATTTACCGACGGTTTGCATGGATTCAGAAACCTTGACGTTAGCAGCAAAATATTTAGAAACACATCTGTCAACACATAAGGATTCGGTTTGAGTTAAGTCTTGAGATGTGTAGTTTTTATCAAAACATTTTCTGTAACATGAACCTAAAAGTTGGTTGAACATAGTAGTGATCATATCTAATTCTGCTTCTGCAGCAGATATTTTTTGCTCAGTTGAAAGTTGGGGTTGGGATCCAAAACCAAGAAATGACATTGTTGCTATGTGATGATGTATTTGTTTATTATGAATAACACTAAGTTTCTGAAAGATTTGAAGTACCCATGATGAAATTCATGTCCACTTTTCACTATTTCGGTGAAAGCGAGTAAAGGCAATTACCCGGTTTTTTATTGTAATATTTCAAAGAGAAGCAAAAAGGCTTCTGTAGCATGCATAAGAGCAAGCAGAACGGTATTAAAATAATCATATCACAAGACTGTGGCCAACTGTAGCTGGAAGCATGCTTATTATATGTTGAATAAATTTATAGTGGACTCTAAAAATATCTACATTAATAGCAACAGTAACTAGATTCTCGGACTTGACGGACGTCGACCGGCGTAGCATTGGAACAGCTACTATGACGTGTTGAATGTAGGGAGTATGGTACTTTAATACAATAGTATAACAAGCCTTAAAAACAATGTTCAGGAATAATTAGTATTCAGTTTTACAGTCGTCAAAAAAGAAAAAAATCAATACTATTTTGTAGTTAAAGTGATGATGTCTATCTAGATATATAATAAATACACACAAAAATGTATCGATATCCAAATATTAATGTAAAGAAGAATAAAAATAAGGAATAAAAACACATAATAAATTCATATGAATGTGTGTTTATATATTCATCCTTTATTTATACGTGCTTCAAACTTCGTCAAATTTTGACATAAAATGGTGGACCACTCAAATAATGTTCGATCACCAAAACCAACGTGATTTCTTATTAGAAACATCCTCTTTGATTTCTTTTACAGTTGAATCTAATCTTGAAGGATTAATATCTGATGAAAGATTAGCATTAGCCGATATCAAATGTCGACCATTTAAATTATTTAGTTGACATTTAACAGTGTAGGTATTAGTTGATTTATCATCGCTACTCAGCTTGGACTTAATCACAATAAATTGATTTACAAAAGTTGGGAATTTATAAGTCAAGTCAAGCGATTTTGTGTGGACATTATCAAAAACCAAATTTGGTAATTCTTTAATCAAATTGGATTTTAAAACTTCATCAACAATCATACCTAGTATGCCACCGTGGACAATAAAGGGGTACCCTGAAAGTCTACTACCAACATGAAGGATAACTACATCATCGCCAGATTTTTGACAATGAAAAGAAATTGGTTGGACAGCGATACCACCAGGTGTGAGTAAAGTACCGTGGAAATTGGATAAACCCGAAGGAGTTGTATCTAAATGATTCCAACCTCTGTATTCAATATAATCCGGATTGTTTCTGTATTTTTGAACAATTTGTAAATTCTGTAATTTTGATTCTAAGTTTTGAGTATATTTTTCGCAAGCATCTTTATCTGAACTATCAGGCAAGGATATCAATTTCTCTCCAAGATCATATAGAGGATATTTATAGGATATAGTTGCCCCAATTAAGAAGAAAACAAGACCAAATTTAAAAGAACGACCCTTTTTCTTTTCGTAATGAGATGGTGGTGGTGGATATTTCACTGAATATCGCCTTTTAAAAAGCAATGTTGGGCGTAAAGGTAATGACGAGGTCCTCGTGTATTTATTAAACATTTATAAAATGAAATATGTCTTTTTGTTATTTACTGTTGACCTTTAAAGAAAAGAGACGTTTGAACCTCTCCCGTTCTCCTCATCCGAAGCTCAAGTGAAATTCGAGAAATTATCTGTATTTATTTATTTACCTATTTTTTAAATATGTTAGGGCCTATAATTACATAATCCAAAACTTCATCATGATCTTCTAATGGGATATTTTCATTCTCTACCAATTGATCAGGTAATCCGATTCCTATAAGTAGTGGATGATTGTTATTATGATGGACATCTCTATATCTCTTGATAAAATCATCATAAAATCCAGCACCATGACCCAATCGAGATAAAGTTTTGGTGAATGCTACACCAGGTAGAAACAAGATATCCAATTCTTTGGTATTGAAAAGTAAATCATTAGAATAATTTTTAGCATAATCAGGTTCTCTAATCTGATATTTACCACGGGGTTTCAAAAGATCAATCTGTGATTGTGAATCAACCGATAAGAATCGAAGACAGGTTTTTTGATTTGGGAAACGTTGAAAATCATTGAACTTTTCCAGGTTTTCGATTCTTGGGAGGTAGATTTTTTTACCCTGTTTAAAGCATTCTTTGATAATTATATCTGTTTGTAATTCGTTGGTTGGCAAATTCATATATATGCCTACAGACTTGGCATTTTGGAATTCTGGTAACGATAAAACCGTATTAGCTGTGATTTTAGATTGGTTACCAAGTGTGACATTATCCAATTCTGACAGTTTATTGGCTATTTCCTTTCGTAATACAGTCTTTAAAGCCTTGATTGACATCATGTATATGTCTATTTTTGTCTTTTTCAGCTTTGGTTTTTCTTTTTTACACGTTCTTAAGAATGTTTTCTATACTATATGAATGCGAAGTGTTTAAAACAAAAATTTCAAAAATACAAAATCCCGAAAACCATCTGGCCAAAAAATCAAATCTGATTTCCTGCCTAGCTTTTATGATTCTACAACCAAGTCAACCCACACTAGATAATATATCCCGTAAATTAAAAGTTAGATTTTTGTCTGTTTCCATTCAAAATGCCATAACATCTTGCACGTGATCCACATCTTGCACGTGATCAACATACTGCACATGATCAGCATACTGCACGTCACGTGAAAAACTTTTGGGGTGTATTTGCATCGACTAACCAGCTTTGAACTGACAGTACATCCTTTCACATGCCGCACCGGCAAACACTCCACATTGCCACCAGACGAAATGCCCTTTGTAATCTACATAAACTACACAGCTCGTCATCGGGACATTATTTTGACACTGTACAGTAACTCCAGTGTGTCTGTGCACCGCACTCCACATTTTCTGCGCACAAACATCATACACACGTACACCACACTAAAACCAAAACATATTCTAGACCGTGCATGAGTTTCGCCGAAAGGAGACTTTTTTTTTTGAAACTAGGTTGTCCTGATGGGCCAACCCACGCACCGCCCGCCGTAGCGAGATGTTCTACGGCGTGTGCGGCGGTGGTGCGGCGCTGGGCCCTGCAGCATATGCTGCAGCTCCTACAGCATCGTGTGCCACTTAAGGCCTGCAACACCTTCAAAGGTTGCTATGATTACGTGATACGAGGAGATGGCCTCATCCAATGACTCTCTATAATATATAGATGTGGATCGTATATTATACAACTATCATGATCATTGTCATTATCATTATATCTTCTTTTATGTAAATCTAACTAACTGAGTGTAATCACAGACAACATAAAACACATCTCGTACAGTTAAGAGCCTTGGTGGCTCTGCTAGCAGTGCCAGCAGTGCCAGATCGAGAAATTTTGTTTTTCTTTCTTTTTCTTTCTTTTTCGTTCTGGGTTTGCGGGGCACCATATTTTTTAAAAAACGTTCGTTTCAGCAACGGCTTTTTCGCCTTCGTGGAAATTTAAACTTTGCTTTTTTTTCGATCGGAAAACGGGGTTTTTCATTTTCGCCTTTGGTTTTGTGAATATTGCATTCTTGTAGTTGAGCAGAAAATTCTAAAAAAGGTTGTAAAAACAGCATTTGGAAAATTCAGTATACGAGCTGCACCATCGCATCTGTTCTGTCATAAGACATCACACACTACATAGACATTGTTCCAACCCTATCACTCGTTTCAAGGGTTATACATCTACAGTTGACTGTTGAAAAAAAGATATATTGATAGAACTATATATCATTCTATGTATATCTAAATACATACATACACATATACCAGTTTGCATACACTCATGTCGACAAATATACAGCAAGAAAAAAACATGAGTTTGAAAAGATCCTTTTCTAAAAAGTTCAAAAATACCATAGCTAAAACTAAACGAATAGTGAGCCCTTCGATAGGTTCAAAAAGGTCGGCATCAAATTTACAATTGGATGACACTTTGATTACTTCAATTTCCAATAATACAGGATCAAATCGGTCGATCCATTCCAATGATGTTTGGTCGCATGATTCACATCGCTCACATTCAAACTCAAACTCAATATCTTCCATCCAAAAATCGGTGAATCATTTATTGAATGTTAAAAAATCATACACCTCCAACATCATACATTCCAATGGACCTATCGATGCAGAAAAAGAGCTACCTACTTTATTATATTCTGGCAAGAAAAGATCCAATAGTATACGTCGAAATAATTCAAAAAGAACACAGTCTCTAGAATTCATTGATACTTCGAGCAATTCAGTTATTATTAATAATAGTTCAATACCCACCCCTATATCTATACATAATGATATGACAGATTCAAATTATATTGATACCGTTTCCAATATTGTCCATCAAGAAAATGATGAAATTATTTTATTACCTACCGACCCAATAGATAAATCCATACCTCCATTCACAACTGATCAATTAACACCAATATTACCTGTGGATATTGATAATTCGTTAAATAACTATTTTGATTCCAATTTTGAAAAACCTTCCATATTGAATCGAAATTCGAATATGTCCGCAAACTCAAATCCAATTTCAAATTTAATTTCAAATTCAATATCTAATTCAATATCAAACTCTAACTCCATGTCGAATTCTATCTCAAATTTCATGTCAACTTCAAATTCCGTCTCAAATTCAACCACCAATTTAAATTCCTTTGTTGAGTCAAATTCTCCAATTAAATTAAATTTAAAAAGTGATAATTTCATTGCTTTTAACACAAACGAAATTAAGCAAAATGATGTTAATCCAATCTTCACTAAATCTAATCAAATTGATCATTTGGACAAAGCTTTAGATATGAGAAAAAATGATTTGTTGGCTGACCAAATGGCTTTAAATATTTTACAAAATATATCTGAAGAAAATGTCGATGAGTTATCAAAATTCAAAGATGAAATCAAAATGAATTTTTAGTCATATCATTAATCAAAGTTAAATTATTTGATTCTTTTACATGCTCTCTTTTTTTATTATTTCTTTTATGCTAATATCCTTTCGAGGTCTATCTCATGTTTTACTATATAATTTTTTTTCTGTTCTCTCGTACCTAATAGATCTTTCTTATCTTTATATACATATATATATATATATATATAATATTATATATATAATATTATATTCATAAATAAACACATGGTTGTTGTGTTATATATATTAATTACATTACATCGCGTCATATAAAAAAAACTTCGTATTCACGTATATGAATTATGTACTCGTAGTGGTAAAAGTATCATTATTATTATTATTATATTTTTCTTTTGTTTCTTTTTATCTAATTACTTCAGTAGGGTAAACACATTAGTGAGCCAATGGTACGTTTTTGAATAATTGCTTGTTATAAGTTCAAAGGAATTAAACAGAAGAAATTACTAACAATTTGTTTTTGTTTTCCATTTTTATTCTTTTTAATATTTTACAGTCTACTTTCACGGCATTGAATTTAAGTGATGATGAACTTGATATCGAAGAACACACACGGGAATTGCAAATTGAAATTGCTTTGAATATTTTGAACAAAGCTTTAAATTATCAAAAAAATCAAGATTATAAATCAGCCAGACTTAATTATGATGAATTGGGGAGGTTGGAAATTGTGAAAGGTGTAAACGTTGCTAATAATCCGACTATTGATAGATTAAAATATCTATATTCTAGAAATAGAGGAATGTTAAGAATCCATGAATTGATTGAATTTAAAAATCAATATGTAGAAGATGATGGATTAGAAATGAGTGTTTATGGTGAAATTGTTGGATCAATCAACGATTTACTTAATGCGATCAATTATGGGGATCCAGATGATAAAGTTGTCATGTTTCTTGGTTCAATATTTAAGCATTTTGGATATCTCAGAATAGCTAGATTGTGTTATGAATTGAAAATTGGAGATTATGACCTCCTAATAGGTGATGTATTATTGTTAAATCAAACAAAAGTGTTAAACAAATATATGGAATTATTAAATTTTATTAAAGATAAAAAATCAAAAACTTATGAGAAAGTCAGGATGTGTTTGCAAAGCTCAATGTTCTGGAATAATGTCAAAAAAACTAATGGATACAATTGGGATAAGATTTTATCTCTTGAAGAGTGGAAGTCAGAAAGAGCTAATAACTTAGAGGTTTTAAATTTAAAATTTGATGTAGTTGATAAAAATATCAATTTAAATCATGTTCTTGATACTGTCGTTAGTTGCATACCCAAACCTAAAGGAAAGAATAAATTTCCTGATGCTTACAGTTTTACTGATTATAGTTTTAAGAAAGTGGGAATTGAATTCAATATAAAGATAACAGAAGAGGATTTGTTAGAAATTGATGATGAGAAATTTGATGATGCATTGGAAGTTCAGGCCCCTGGAGTAAAACCTATAGAAAGTCAAAACGAAAAAGAATCTATAATATCTAAAACATCTGACGATATTACCAGTAATGAAACAATTTCTCCTGAAACAAGTAAATTAAACAATGATGCTTTACATGAATCTGAAGGTGTGATAGATGTCTCAAACAAATTTGTGGATGATGGGAAAATAAAAAATAAATCAACAGAAATACAAAGATTAACTAGAAACTTGCGTGGGAAGACAGATGTTGAATCAAACGACTTAATCAAGACGGAACTGAATAACAATAATATTTTTGCTTCTCAAACATTACCTGCGTTTTTAAAACTTTGTGATATTGACTTGAATATTAAATCTTTGTATGAAATGGTTTTGAATGGAGACCCTAAAAATTATCCAGACATTAACATTTCTTTGAAAACATTTTATTCACTTGTTGGTAATTGGGACGATGAATGCACTCAAAGTTTATCTATAATTGAACGAAAGAAAAATTCAAAACAAGTTTCTGAGTTTGAAGCAGTAATAGATTTATTAAATATTCAATCTTCTAAAATTATTTCCCATGATCAATTTAAAATTTTAGACACATCCGATCTTTATGCCCTACTTGTTTCTTTAGGAGAAAAAGGTTTGCATTATAATCAAATTAGAGGTCAATTACTTGAATATGTTTTTAAATTAGATGCTAAGACGAATATTTCAATTGTTTGTGCTAATCAGATGACCAAAAGATCTTTAAAGAATTTTAAAAACATTGTTGATTCATTGAGTATGTTTTATTATAATGAATTAGAGCGTGATATTTTATATGGAAAAAATGAAAATTTAACAGATAAAATAAACATTGCAGTTTCAATATATGAAACTTTAATTGATTCATACCTTGAATTTGATAAAGAACAAAAATTGAAAAAACAAAATCAAAAGACTGCAAATGATGCCCAAGTTTTTGAAAATGTCATAATGAGAAGAATAAATGCTTGGATGCAACTAATTGATGATGCATTTACGCTGTTTGATTATAAAACTTCAAAAACACTGACCTTAATATGGGCTAGATATAAATGGTTTCAATTAAATTTTACCCAAGCACAATCTGAAAAAATTGACACAAAATCATTAACACAATTACTTACAACTTTAAAAAATATTTTTGAAAAGCAAGAATATTATTTGCCGTATGTAAATTACGAACTTATACCTGTTTTAAATTATGAAAATATACAAAATCAATTTTCTAAGTTGAAAATTTTAGAAATATTTGCAACCAATGAAAAATCAAATGAAATTTTAGAATCAATTTTGTTAGAAACTAAATATAAAGAACATAGTGAAATTAAAAACCAATTTCAAGAATTTGTGGAAAATTCAAATTTGCCGATGAAGTTACGATTGTGGTCTTTATTGTTGAGATACTACCATATTAATAAAAACATAGTGAAATATAAAATAGCATTTGAAAAAATAATTTTTATACTAGTCAATGAATTAAAATACCAGGAATCTGGATCACAAACATATTCAAAAAATAAAATCTTAAATGTTTTGGGATTTTTCAACTATTTTACAAAACAATTTATTGAATTTTGTGATGAAACTGAATTTAAATGTTTTGATTCAAGTGATCATACAGTAGCCCATGATATGGTGTCGTGGACATCATCGTTATTATACATATTATATTCTTTTTTGATGTATCAAAAAGCAGTTTCTATTGATTCTAGGATAAGTTTAATTTCGAAATCTCAAAAATCATTTGATATTTTGAATGATTGTATCACAGGTTGTTTTTTTGTTTTATCGGCATATTTTCCTAATGCATTAATTGAACCTAAGCCAGAAAATATTAACGATTTTTTAAGTGTTTGTCACATTGAATTAGGATTGAGACAAAGATGTTCTTCATTAGAGGGAAGTTTTTTGAAATTTATACAGTATCGACTTTCTGAATTTGATTTTAACATTTCTGCTAATGATGTTTTCCAAATTATTCATTGCAGGTTTGGCCTCAATATCTCTTTGGATGGATTTGAGACGTTTGACCATAAATGTAAGCCCAAAAAAATGAGCGTCCCTGATGCCATACAGTTATCTAAATATGTTTCAACATATTGCTTTAGGGGAAAACATCCAGTGATTTCACCTCCAAGAAATGATATTAAAAATATCATTGATAAAGTACTTGATGTTGTTGGTACCGTTGATTTAAAAGACCCTCATGTTTCAAAAAATAAATACATTTTAGATGAATATTTAAATTGTTCTAATATTGATTTGGAGTTTGTCACAAAAGTTTTTCAAGGTAAATTTAGTTTGGATTTTGAAAAACCAAAATTTAGTGGTATTGAGATCGCAGATAATGGTCTTTACTATTTACAAGGTTTAATCGGTATACATTTTTTCAAAGTTCGTAAAAGAACTATTCAAAGCAGAGTGTCGGAGTTAGAGTCTGTTTCTAAAATTCTTGAGCAAGATATTCTTTGCGGTTGTGATAGGTTTGAAAATTGGGTTGCATTAGGACAAATATACTCGTATCTTGTTGAAGATGATTTAATTTGGACTGCAGATAAATTAAATTCAATAGAAAGGAAGCAAATGACTGCAATGAGCCAAAAGAAAGCATTACTGAGTTACCTCATGGCAATTTCCATTTATATGAGGTCAACTGCAGAACAAAGGAAAAAATATGAATCTGTGTTAAATATTCTTTGGGATTCATTTGCCAAAGAACTGTATGGCGCATGGATGGAACCGATGAATAAAAAAGCGTTTCATACCTTTATTGAAGACCCATTGACTGCTAATTCCAAAAACCGAATAATAGCTTCTAAACCTAATAATATTCCAACCAATGCAATCATTAAACTTCTTGAGCTATCATTTAAATCTGCTATTGAATCCGACCCTACCAACTGGTATGATATGATGTATTTAGCAAAATCTCAATTTAAACTACAAAATCAAAATGAAGACATAAAACAAATTATTTTGACTCTCATCAAAGCTTGTGAATTAGCATATGAACAGAGTAACAAGGATGATCCTATTATTGAGCCACATTATTATTTATTTTCAATGATAACCAAAGCATTTAAATTGGGGAAGTTAACAACAGTTGAATCTATTCAATTTTTTATAAAAGATCCATTGTTTAAACTTACATTTACGGGTGAAACTGAAGAACTTTCTTTTGATGACGTTATTTTCAAAACTCTAAACAAACTAACTAGTTATGATAAAAAGAATTGGCAACATAGACCTGTTTATAGATTGGCCAGAGCATATTATTATATTCTTCATGATATACCCAAAGCAAAGAACGAGATGCTTACTTTGATTAATTTGAAGCCGAGTGTTAGATCATTAAGTACCATTTGGAAACCAAGTAGTGAAAGGCCAGGTAAGCATTTCATTTACAATTCAGCATATACAAAATTTTTAGTTCAATTATTGTATGAAACTGGTGATGTGTTTTCTTTAATTGTTTTATTGAAAAAAATGAGAAGAGCCGGTGTTATTATGGTTAATCTAACCAAGACTTTTGACGCTATGACATTACGGATATGTACGTTGATAAAAAAAAGTCTTGGTTTAGAGCCTGGATATTTGGAAGAAACACTTTCTAAGGTTAATTATAAGGATTTTGTTAAATATTCACCTGAATTCGTAACATATATCAAAAACCTTGAAAATTATGATGATTCCCTTCTTTTGAATTTATTCTTTTTATCTGAAACACAAAATTTTAGGAAATTAGCAACTGGTTTTGGTGCAACTGGATTAATTGATGAATGTTACCACAGTATCTATATGAAAATTTTCATGCCATATTTGTTCAAGAAGTTGGTAGATGGTAAAAGTGGTGTTGAATTAATGAAATTATTACAAGACGCAAAAGAATTTGCTGTTAAAGTATCAATGGAAAAATCTGACAAATCACGGCAATCTACCCCTGGTATTTTTAATGATGTAGATGCAAAAACAAATATTGAATCCAGCTCCTTATCTATCAATTCTTCTACTTCCATCTCACGTGTTAATGTTGAAAATTCATCTATCATATTTGATGTAGATAATAAAAAAGATAAAATTGATGATAATCAAATAAGTGAAAAAATGGTTGATAAAATGGACGATGAAATGGACGATAAAATGGATGATAAAATGGATGATAAAATGGATGATAAATTGGATGAGCAAAAATATGATAAAGTGGATGAGCAAAAATATGATAAAGTGGATGATAAACCGGAAGAAAATGAGGAAATACTAGATAATATCGTTTTAAGTGTTGAGGAACAATATTGTATCATCAACTATTTGAGTTTTAAAGAAACTGTTTCAACACCAAGTAAAGAAAAGGTTAAAATGGCACGCCGGGATGTCTCACCATTTGCGGCAAAGCTTGTTTTGATAACACAGAAAGTTGTTGATGACTTAAAAGAAAAAACCAATGATGGTGAAACATTAAAATATGATATTAAAGGAACTTTAGATGATGATGAGCTTGAGAAAGTTTCTGCAACTCTTAATACAAAAGAAACAAAAGAAAATAAAGAAGACAAAGAATTTGAAAGGCTAATATCTGCTCATGATAGGTCTTTTACTGAAACAGAATTAGTATCTTTTAATTCAATTTTAGAAACATTTGGTGTTAAAAATTTGGTAAACTCAATTGAAAACACTGAAAACGAAAAGGAGGTGGGATTAAAAAAATTGGAAGAATTAGAGAAGTCGGGAAACTCTACCATTAAAAGTTTCAAAATTACGGCCACTTCGAATAATGAAAAACCTGAAAGTATTGTTGTTCATTCATCTTCAATGGACTCGTTAATAAAATGCTGTGATAGTACTGAACGTGAAAAAACTGATGTTTTAGATATTTCTGGCCCAAACCTTTCTGAAAATAATAATCCTTCTTTGAAAAGTGAAACGGTTAATACAATAACTACTGAAAACAAATTAAATTTGGAAGAAACAGAAGGGCAAAACGTTCCTATATTTAATGGGTTAGAGAAACGTCCTGTGAATGATGATTTATCAGCAGGGGTCAGTCGCCAGGAATCTAAACTTGAAGTTCAACCTCAATCTAATATTTTTGAGATTTCAGAACCTTCTAACTCTTCCATGAATAAATCTTTGGAATTTGACTCGACTAAATTGGTTTTAAATAATAGCACACACGAATATAAGGAAGATCAAAAGATATCGCCATCACGCTCAAGACAATCTGTTATTACAAATTACTTCAAAGTCTCACCTGAAAAATCGTTGTCTCCTTCGTCAGCAAGTATTGCTAAAAGAAAAGTTTCCAATGCAGATAAAGATTCAAAACTATTGGGATCACCAGAAAGTAAAAAGAGAAAATTGTCAGATAATACAGATCTTGACAGATACGGAGAATCATTGAAAGCTTTATTTCCGTTGGAAAATAATAACAATGATGAACCTTCTAAAAAATCTGCAATAACAGCACAACGTAATTCAAGACGTGCATATGGCAAAGAAGAATTGCTAGAACTTGGTAAAAAAGGTACTTCAACACCTCAAGTTGATCTCAAAAAACAGAACGCACGGGTGGTTGAGATAGTGTCCGAATCTGAAAGTGATCATAGCGTTATTGTCATCGATTAGTTTCTACAAATATGTAAACTTTGTACTTAGAGATATATATGCTGATATAAAATTTTATATGCACTCTTTATTCTAAATCAAAATCTGGGTCAATTTTAGCTGCACTTTCCGATATCCCCCATTTTTCACCCGTGAAAACATTCTGATTCTTTATCTCATTTATACTTGTAGGAAACTGTATCCCCATTTTATTTTTCAGCTCTGTCCCCAATAGTTTTGTGTTTTTTTCTTTTTGTTTTCTGGAAATTAGGTCTTTTTCATCCAGATTCACAAACTCTTCTAACGTCAACACGCCTGTCAACAGGTCACTAGCAAACATAGTTTTAAAATTTTTTAAAGCTGTGAGATCTTTCCGGAATCGCACTTTATATGAAGCCAATGATCCAAAATGTTTACGGTGTAAAAGCTGTTCGTATCTACTTGCCATATCATGACATGTGTTTTTCAAGCCTTTCAATTCCATTTTTTCTCGGCATGTATTAAAAGTCTTTGTGACTGCACTTACACAAGCTGCACGTGTTTTGTTCCACATATCTTCGGGATCATCTCCGATACCTATTCCTGAATCTTTGGAATGTGGCAAAATACTCTTGCTGTTTTGATACGATTGTCTATCTTGTATTCCCATTTCAAGATGGCCTAAGAAAAACATCAAAACCATTTTTATTATCAAATTCGGATTTTTTCATGAAAAAAAACGCACCTTTTATTCGGAGTTACGTCATCAGCCCTGTTTCTTTTGTACTTTAATGTGCTGTGTAATGTGCTGTGTAATGTGTTCTGTCTTGTGTTCCCTGAGATTTGGTTTAAAACATTCAACCAATTTATTGTATGGGAGATTATATGTGTAGTTGATCTAATAAAAAAGACGAATAAAAAATATTATAAAACTGCTGTCAGTACTGACTGAAACAGTTGCTTCTCAATGATCTACAGGATAGATAAATTGACTTGTTTCTACAAATGCTTTTTTAATGGAATGTAATGTCCAGAAAAAAGTAACGTTTAAAGTCTATTACTAGCTGTTGATATTGCCATCCCACATTTTATCTGAGGCCACCGTTTTATATTCATGGTATTCTCGTTTTTGTGCAGTAATAAGGCAAAAAAAAACTAGCACTATATCCCGTGTGCCATTTCTCAGTAATTACAAACACAGTTTCCAACTAACTGTAACCTTGTAGCTTCTATCAATAGTATATATTATGCGACATCGTTGTTTCCCAAAAAGGATCTGCTGACCTTTTCGGATCTCATCTCGATGAAACATTGTACGCAGTAAAAAATCTGTTTCAGGCACAGGCACGCTCTTTCATCGAAAGATTATTTTTAGTTGCACGAATTTATGAATACATGTTTAGGGTGGCAGTTTTCTCTTTGTAGTTATTGACTAGCAAGATTGCCAAATACCTCCTCGGGATATTTTATAGACAATTAATAGATTGGAATAAATATGGAAAAGAAACCAGATCGAAGTGAGTTGCGATATCGAAACAATATAGGCGCTTTTAGAGACCCGCCGGTGTCGTCAGGGTTGGAATCCTCAATTAATAGACATTTTCTTGGTAATTCAAAGAGTACAAAAGGTCTGATTAACGAGATACAGAATAAATCGAAAATTAAAGAAAAACATACACCTCCTCCACTGCCAGAAGCATTAAGTTCTTCTGATATTTATACTAAAAAAATTGCGAGCTTTAAGAAGAAATTAAAAACATTGAAAGGATTGTCTCCAACAGAATCAAGGAAACCACTTTTGATACCCATAAAAAAAGAGAAAAGGAATAATAATGAAGAAAAAAAGTCAGTTTGTGTTTACAATTTAAGTAAGTCAAATATGTCTAGAGAGGAAAATGAAAGAGCATTGAGTTTGCATACAGCGAAAATCAATTTGAACTGTAATGCCTTTAATGACACATCATCGCCAACAGTAGCTGTGTTTAATTCAAAAACAAATGATATGAATACTCCTGTCAGAAAAATATTAAAACAAAATATTTGCTCAATATGTAGTATTCAACTAGACACGCTTTACAATATTCAAGAAAATGAAAGAATCATATTATTAGAATGTTCACACATGGTTCATGAAGAATGTTTATTGATGGATTTAGAACTAAATTTATCAATTCACATGGTGTCACCAGCAGATAAAAACATGCTAATAGAATATTTTCCAGAATGTTCTCTGTGTGATGACAATTCGAAAACTGTTCCGAAGAGTGATAATGTTTTAACAGAGATATTTACTCGTATTATTACCTCACATTTTTCAAACCCGAATATGACTATGAACACTTCAACGATATCAATTCAATCGCCTTCTACTCCTCCAGCATATTATGAACATCCAAATATTTTACATACCGACAACTTGAACAAATTTTTGTCTGTTAATAGTTATAACCTTCAGCAGGCTAATTTCACTGCTAATAGTTTTTCAAAAAATATACATTTGAGTGGATCTTGCGAATATCAACAATCTGTAAAGAAAATTAATCAGGATAGTAATGGAACTTTAGAATTATTTCAGACTAAACCTAAAATTTTATCGTCATACAAAAAACATAGCAAAAAACCATCAAGGGGATCATACGCATCAGGGACCTCTTCAATTATTACATCAGTCAACAATATTAATAATTGTGAAGAGACATTATCACCACATAAAAAAGAATCACCTAATACTATTCCTAGAAAAAAATTAATTGATGATTTACTCAAATTATCATCTGGGCGTATAATTGAAGGAAGCAATAGTTCAGATGTTAACTTAGATAAAACATTTATTTCATCTTTGGGAAATTTTAAAGTTGCCGATAAATTTCTTTTGGTGGACTCTAATGACGGAGTCCAACCAAAAAGAAGTTATTGTTATTTATTTGATTATTTGTTACTGACATTTACATCTTCAGATTATAAGTTTAACCTCATTAGTATCAATCGATCAACATTTATTGATTGTACAGAATTAAACAGTATTGTGATTAAAGCTAGTAAAAATTCATCTAGTTTTTATAAACTTATGTTTGAAAATATAGAATTGAAAAATAGATGGCAAAATGCATTAACTGCTTTAAAGTATGATAATAATATACCAGTTACTTCTACCCTTATGTTAGATGAGTTTTATCACTTGTTTGAAAAAGGTAATAATAAAAATGAATTAAAAGAAAATGAAATATCACAAAATTACGATAAACAATGTGAAAAGCTCCCAAAAGGTGTTTCTCCTAGATTTTATGAAGGTACAATTAATTCCTTAATTTTTAAAGAGAAACCTTCAAAGGCAATTGTTGTTTTAAATCAAACAAAAAATATACCCCAGTCTACTGTTTCTCTTAAAAATATGCTTTCTTCCTTATCTTTAATTGGAATTGATATATTGCTTATTTTATGTTCGACATCCACATTATCAATGGATAGTAATATTGTGGATAGTTATGAATTAAATAAGAAAGATTATAAAAATTCCGGTGAGAAGTTTTTACAAAAACTAGATGAATTTCAAAATTATCTTAAATTTGGCTCTAAAATAGAAAATAGCAATAAAACAGTTAGAGATATCAGTAAATATTACATAGATATAAGTGAACTGGATGAAACAATTATAACAATATTTGTTTCTAACTCGACATTAAAAAATGTGGAAGAAACATTTTTGTCGAACCAAATTTTAATTGAAGTTGGTTTAGATGCTAAAAACAAAAGTGATAGGAATGATGTTGCTGATCTAGCAACATGGGATGATATAATGGAAGTCGTATGTTCTTGTTGCGGATTGGAATTTGACGAAAGCGATTTTTATGTTTCATCATACGATGAAAATGAGGGGGAATCTGATGAATCGGACGAGTCTGATGAGTCTGATGAGTCTGGTGAGTCTGATGGTTCTTCTGTTGATATTTATGGATCATATGTTAAAAATGGTAATAGTGTGTTTAACGACACCAATAATGGTAATAATGGTAACGGCGTTGGTATTGTCGAGGATGTTAATGAAGATAATAATGACGGTAATGATTTTAGAAACAATGGCAGTAATATTAGAAATAACGGTAATAATATAAGAAGTAAAGGTAATAATGTCCATGACAATGGTGATAATGGTAATAGTGGTAATAGTGGCAATAATAGTTTAAACAGCTGTGGTTATGATAACCACGATGTTGTTAATGACGCTAATTCCAGCTCCGACTACATGTCATTTGGCTTGAGGTGTGGAATTGAGCAGTCTTGATGTTTTCTGTAAATTGGTATGGACTAGTTTATGGCTGACACAATTGCTTGTTTTAGGCTTATTTGCTTTCCACTCGGTTGGACTCTAAATATGCAATCTGGATTTGCCGAGCCCCCCCCCCCTTTTGCTGAGCCCCTCATGCGCCGCGGTCGTCCGAAAACGGTCTGGTCTGTTATCGGGATCCCGCGCACTGCCCTCATAGTCACGTGAAATTGCACAAAAGATATCAAAAAGCGTCGACGGAGCTCGAACGAAGGAAGAACACCCCCGGCGGATGCTTTGACGGTTGATGTTGCGGGTGACTATAAAAGTGATGCAGGTTCTCGTTGCATCAGCGTGAAAGCTGTTGATTGGAAAACCCTGCTATTGATCGCATTGTATTCATCCTTTTTTTAAACTCCTAACCTATACAACCCACAAAACTATGAGTAGTATGTGCTATTTAAAAAAATGTACATGACATTTGTAAAGTCCGATAACGGAGATATACTAACATAAAAAGCTTAAACTATTTTTCAATATTGCAGATTTCGGTACCAAGTGTGTCCAAGCAGGTCAAGAAGTCCCAGAAGGTGCAGCAAATGCAAGAGCTGTTCCAATTTATGCATCCTCTTCTTACGTTTTCAGAGATTCCAAACATGGTGCAGATTTATTTGGTTTAAGAGAGCCAGGTTATATTTACTCTAGAATCATGAATCCAACTCATGATGTCTTTGAAAAAAGAATTGCAGCATTAGAAGGCGGTTCTATGGCAGTTGCAACATCTTCCGGTCAAGCAGCTCAAATGTTAGCTGTTTTAGCAGCTGCACAATCAGGTGATGAAATTGTTTCTACTTCATACCTTTATGGTGGTACTTATAATGCTTTTAAGAATTTCAAAAAATTATTCGGTATTAATGTTAAGTTTGCAAATGGTGATGATGTTGAATCCATCAAATCTTTAATTACTGATAACACTAAGGCTGTTTATTTAGAATCTATTGGTAACCCAAAATATAATATCCCAGATTTTGAATCAATTACCGAATATGCTCACTCTAAAGGTGCTTGTGTTATTGTTGATAACACTTTCGGTGCAGGTGGTTTCTTCTGTAAGCCATTAGATCACGGTGCTGATGTTGTCACCCATTCTGCTACTAAATGGATTGGTGGTCACGGTACTACTATTGGTGGTGTTGTTGTTTTCAAGGATCCAGCTAAGGATAATGGTTTCAAATTTTCTGATTGGCCTGAAAAATTCCCACAATTTTCCAAGCCATCAGATGGTTACCATGGTGCTATTTTAAATGATCTTTTTGGTGACTTTGCATACATTGCTTATGTTAGAGTTGAATTATTGAGAGATTTAGGTCCATGTCAAAATCCATTCGGTTCATTCATGTTATTACAAGGTTTAGAAACATTAGCTTTAAGAGGTGAAAGACACGGTTCTAATGCTTTAAAATTAGCTCAATGGTTAGAAAAGAATGAACATGTTTCTTGGGTTTCTTATCCTGGTTTAGAATCTCATCCATACCATGAAAATGCAAAGAAGTACTTAGAAAATGGTTTTGGTGCTGTCTTATCATTTGGTGTTAAAGACGTTACAAACCCAACCGGTGATGCATTCCAAGAGGCAGGTCCACGTTTTGTTGATAACTTAAAAATTTTCTCTAATCTAGCTAATGTTGGTGATGCAAAATCTTTAATTATTAATCCATGGACTACAACTCATGAACAATTATCTGATGAAGAAAAAATTGCTGCTGGTGTTACTAAGGATTTATTAAGAGTTTCTGTCGGTATTGAAAATATTGATGATTTAATTGCTGATTTTGAACAATCCTTTGAAAAACTTTTCAGTGAACAAAAATAAATAATTATATAGTTATAAATTAGATAATGAGAAAACATAACAAAGATTATATATAAAACTAACCAATATGATGAATTGATTAATTTTTCATTTGATTGTGATTATTCAATCATTTGTAATCGTATGTTTCTAGCTATAATATATGCCAATTTGATCAACCCAAGAACCAACATTACCATAAATTCCCAATATTTCTGAGCCATTCGTCAGTGGAATTTTATGTAAACTACCTCCATTACCACCAAAATTATCACTAATTCTTTTATTAGTCATAATTTGAACGCTATCAACCCAACCACCTGATCTGAATGCAATACCGGTAACTATTTCATTTTCTTCTAACATAAAATCAGTATAATGAGATTTTGTATTACCAAAACTAACATATGATCCATCTGTGAAGTGAGTCTCAATACCATCCAATGCCATACCATGACTTATTCTAAAAAAGGAAATTTTCTTTCTTGGAAAAATGCATTCTTGATACGTTGATTGACCACCACCATAAGAATCAGATTTTTTAGCATTCATACCATTGGATAATCTGATGCTTTGTGAGTGTTCATAAAGATATTTCTGTAAATTATCAATTGATCTTTGCCCGAAACCAATTGATAAAACTTCTAATTTTATAGGCTTGTTGCGGTATTCTGGTGAAAGTTGATTTTGAATCAAGCTATATTTTATTCTAACATAGTTTTGAGGTCCAGGTGCGTTATATAATTGTGGTAAATATTCGTAATGTAATCGTGACCATTCACCAACATAAACTTCAATTAGATATATTCCCGTATCTGACAATATATCAAGAGTGTCAGAATCGTAAGCTTGAAATGTAGGTTGTCCTACCAAATCCGCAGGTAATTTCATACCTTTGTTGACAAGTGAAAATTGTGGTCTAAAACTTTGATCTTGGAAATCATTAGGTAATGCAAAGGAAGGATGATATAAAAATCTCATGATATCTAACCTATGCCATCCAGGCTCATCGGATGTCAGAATAGGACCCCATTTTCCACGTTTTGTTCTCATACATTGCATTTCTGTAGTTAAAAATTTTCTGTTCATTGTAACATAATCTCTCAGCATAACACCACTTTCTTGATGTGGACATCCTAAAGCATGACCAATTTCATGCATAAAAGCACCAAGTGAAACGCACAAACATTCCCAGTATTGACCACATTCATTACAATCATTTGCAACTTCTGAAGTATTCAACGGAGTACAATCAGTAAATGATTTGTGAATCGATTCCCAGTTCATTGGCCATGAATGTAAGCCTTGAGATCCAAAAATTGCAAGTTTAATTCGATCTGTACCACCACCAAGAGCTGCATGGCCACGAATTAAATTAATCGAACTATCCCAATGAGCATCTAAAATAACAACAGCAGCTAATGCAGGTATTTTTGAAGTTGATTCATCTGAAAATACGCCACCATAATCTTTCAATGCCTCCAATGCAAAATCAAAAAGTTTACCTGCTTCCTTTGCATTTGGATTTTGTTGTGCATAGTTAGAGTCTCTAATTTCCGCAACTGATCGTTTACTTTGAACAATATGAATTTTTATCTCACTTCTTTTAACTTTACTCATTTCTTCTTGATAGCTAATAGTTGATAGAACTTCTTCTTCAATAAATCTGAAACATCTTTTTCCCACGGAATTTTTGAACATTTCATCCAGTGTAAAAGCCTGCATCAGTCTGCCACCAACCCTTAATTTTTTAATTGCAGTATTCATATCATTTCCTTCATATAATTTATTTTGTGGGCAATCAAAAAGTGCACGTGAATCTCTGCCAACCATTACACATAAATGAATTTTTGGAACGTCCAATTGGTTATCTGGAATTGGTGAATAATTGATCGTAATTTCAATTTCATCATATATTCTATTGATATCAAAAGCAGCATAACCGTTCGCTTGAAAACTACCTTCCAAATGTTTAAGTTTAATTCTGTTAATTCCCGGACTTAAATGTAAGTAAGCCTTAAAATATCCTTCTGTTATTTCATAATACTGATCTGAAAATTTATCATTAAAAGCACCAATCAGACCACTACTGTTAGCTGTTGAACGACCTTTAAGTATATAAACAGGAACCTGTAATGATTCGTATTCTAGTGGAAGATTTTCAAACGTAATCGGCATAATTTTTCTAGTACAATTGATAGTATATTACTATGAATATGCTGCTAACCTGTTAAATAGTAGTAAATAAAATTCCCAAAGTATGAAACAGTCAAAAGTTGTATCAGATATGTAAAACTCGCTGGCTCATTGATTTTTCATTTTCGAGCCACCTCATATTATTTACTATGATTGAAAACATAATAGAATCATTAGTTTTTTAATCTGCTCAAAAATAATAAGATTGAAGTATTCGGATATCAAGGATATTTAATTATGGGCTTTGTTGAAAATTTTGTTGAAGGTATTGCTCAAGATTTTGCCGTAGATAAAGCTACGGAAAAATGGAATGATTTGGCAGAAAAGACTGTAAAGACTAAAGATCCCTACAGATATGAAACTCCGGAGGGTAAAACTAAGAAGTTAAAGTTACGAGAAAGTGCCACAAAGGAAGAACAAAAGATGTGGAAATGGGTTCAAAAGAGAGCATGGCTTGATGACAAATGTTTTATGGGGTGTTATCCTGTTGATTGTGGTATTGGATTGGGACCTTTGGTAGTGTTACTACCTCTTATTGGACCTTTGTTAATGTATGTTGTACACGCAAAACTTGTCACTAAGGCATCCCTGTTTTATAACCTAGAT
Organism: Pichia awuae; assembly: GCA_030563725.1. Classification (NCBI taxonomy): domain Eukaryota; kingdom Fungi; phylum Ascomycota; class Pichiomycetes; order Pichiales; family Pichiaceae; genus Pichia; species Pichia awuae. The sequence goes on from JAJMJV010000001.1 coordinate 419,506, forward strand.
TCCAAAACCATAGCCAAACTTCAAGCTAATATTTTGTTTGATTTATTCCTTACATTTCCTCCAATAATTGGGACTTTTTTTGCATGGCTAAACGGGTGTTCTACCAGGAATGCTGCAATCATACACAATGAAGTCACTAAGACGCTCATTCGCAGAGAACATGCTGGTATGCGGCCTTAAGACTCCCCTTCCAGTCTGAAAACAGAAGCAGTATATGTGCAGCAGTTATTCAAAAGTATCAGTAAGTCATATTTAAGTAAAAGATGGCTTTCTAGGTTTAAAATATTTTGCCGCCAATAGAACTACACAAGTTGAACATATATGGATATATAGACATATAAAAATACGATTGACTAGTTATCGCTGAGCCTTCTAATTTGGGTTTTTTATGTGGCGCAGCTGTTGGGCCAAATTTGGAAATTATGTGGCGCGGTAGAAGGTTCTCGAAAAGAAAAAAAATTTGCTTCGGTGGCGACTTTACGGGTTTCATGAATTTATAATAATCTTTCAAGATCATGATTTGCGATTGTTTTTCTTTCCCTGTCGACTCGTCTGCTCTTAATCCACGCAAACAGCTAGTTATATACTATATTGACCCACTAGAGTGATTTTTTCTTACTTTCACTGTTAGACTTTTAGACTTATATTTCAAGTTTATTTTATATTTTTAGATTACTAATAAAAAGGAAAACTATAATAAATACACAGATTTTACTACAAAATGGTTGCAGATACTAAATTATATGATGCATTAGGAGTTTCACCAGATGCTACTGAACAACAATTAAAGAAAGCTTATAGATTAGGTGCTCTTAAATTTCATCCAGATAAGAATCCATCTCCTGAAGCAGCTGAAAAGTTCAAAGAAATGACTGCTGCTTATGAAATTTTAAGTGATTCCGAAAAGAGAGATGTATATGATCAATATGGTGAACAAGGTTTGAATGGTGGTGGTATGGGTGGTGGTATGGATGCTAGTGATATTTTCTCACAATTCTTTGGTGGAGGTATGGGTGGTCAATCAAGACCTCAAGGTCCACGTAGAGGTAGAGATATCAAGCACTCTATAAGTTGTACTTTAGAAGAATTATACAAGGGTAGAACTGCTAAATTAGCATTGAATAAAACTATCTTATGTAAATCTTGTGATGGTAAAGGTGGTAAGAATGTTAAAAAATGTACTGGTTGTAATGGTACTGGTACTAAATTTATTACAAGACAAATGGGTCCAATGATCCAAAGATTCCAAACCGAATGTGATCAATGTCATGGTGAAGGTGATATTATGAGTGCTGCTGATAGATGTAAATCTTGTAACGGTAAGAAGGTTTCAAATGAAAGAAAAATTTTAGAAGTTAATATCGTTCCAGGTATGAAAGCAGGAGAAAAAGTTACTTTTAGAGGTGAAGGTGATCAAGGTCCTGATATTATACCAGGTGATGTTATCTTTGTTGTTGAAGAAAAACCACACCAATCATATGTTAGAAAAGGTGATGATTTATTCCACGAACACAAGATTGACCTTCTAACTGCTTTAGCTGGTGGTGAAGTTGCATTCCAACATGTTTCAGGAGAATGGTTAAAACTTTCTATTTTACCTGGTGAAGTCATTGCACCTGGATCCACTAAGGTCATTCGTGATAAAGGTATGCCAATTCCAAGACATGGTGGTCACGGTAATTTAATTGTTAAATTTGATGTTGAATTCCCTTCAACTGGTTTTGCATCCGAAGATAAATTGAAAGAATTAGAAAAGATTTTACCAAAGAGACCAGAAATTAAGATTCCAAAGGGTGTTGAAGTCGATGATTCTTGTACATTTGAAGCTTTCGACCCATCTAAGCATCAATCCAAGTCTTCTAGCCGTGGCTATTACGATGATGACGATGATGAAGAAGGTGGCCAACCTGGTGTTCAATGTGCACAACAATAATTGTGTTTAATATACTTTTTCAAGATTTTCAAAAAAGCTTTTAACGCTTGCTCTTCTTTGCTCCCTATATAAAGCCATATACATTATTCTTTACCTTATTTAATTAATTAAATATTTCTTAAATGATAAAGTTCTCCTAGCTTATTTCTTTTTTTCGTACCTGAAACGTTTCTTTTTCTTAACGAGCAGATCGGCGTTTTTGACGGGTCGAGACCCAAAGATACAAGCAACGTCTTAGATTGCTATATTTTTTCACCTGCTAAAAAGTTAAGGTTTCTCCTGTTCTTGATTTTTTCTTTGGTAAACCTGTATCTTCAACAGGTTTTCAAGATTTGAAACTCAGGCATATATCAACATCTTTATAATGGCAGTACCGTCCCCCGAAGAAGATCCTATTTTAGTTAACGAACACCTCTACAGAGATACAAAAAAAATAGAGTATGTTATACGTCCCGAAGCGGATCATTTTAAGCCGATAGATGAGGCTGGGTTGGGTTTGTTCAATTATAAACTGGTGGATATCGATAATATATTCGAACATAATATTCCAAACTCCGATTCAGATGGTTCATTACCTCAGTCAAGTAATGTAATGACACAAAACTCCATATTGATTCTGTTTATGATTTCAATAGCAGCAACGTTTTGCTTCATTTTCTTGAACAAAAAAATCAAACTAACAGGCAAAGTATTAAAGGAGAAGTTAGATGATGAAGAATACATTGATTTAGAAAACAGCATATCAACCACGAGCACATCATCGGTGTGTAATTCGTTTATTCAATCACCTCCAAGTGGATATTATAATTCTTCATTTCCAGAAACACCTCTAGGAAATACTATTTCACTAACTAAGTTATCTATTGAACCTATTGATACAAAAGTATTGTCAGGTTCTATACGGGTTTAAAATTTATCCTGACACCTCTTTTTAAAAATTCACCCTGTTTTTGTTTGGCTCTTTTCTTAGCTCTTTTATTTTGCAACACGTATGGCTCATTTATTCCCATTATATATACAGATAACATGTATATATATACCTAGGCGTTTTTTAATTGTATAGTTTTAAAAATTATCAGAAAAATTATTGAGCATTATTTTTATTATAACTGGATTTGAATACTAGTTTTATTGAAGACTTTCATAATTTGTGTCTCATTAAACTAAAAAAAAGTTTACCCTGCAAAATATTTTTGGTATAACCTAATACGAGCTGGTTATGAAATGTTCTGTAGCATTGACATAGCTCCTTGCAATACGTTCGATAAATTTTCATTAAGTATGTGATATTAAACCCACATTTCTTAAAAGTGTAACCCTTAACAAATAACATACAATTTTTATACTACTTCTGTTTTGTCACTTATCACATTTTAAGACCATCATATTTGTAAAAACAGGCTTCAAAAATCTATGAAGGATTGTAGTATATTATTGTTTTTAAAAGAAGAGCCTTAAACTTTTCATGATTTACGGTCACTACTTATAATGGAACAAATATTGTTTTTTACTTTCATTTTACTTACGAGTGTTTCTAAGTGGAGTGTTTGAAATAGCATGAGCAACAACACTCTATTTAATTATATCGTTTAAAGAGTTTCGACTTGTAGATAAAAATACAAGTGAGATTTTTCCTTTAAAAAACTATGAAAACGCTAATATTCTAAATTGTTGTTGTTTTGAAGTCAAATACCGAGAAATTCATGATATTCTATTAAACAATAGATAAACAAAATAGCACGATATTTATATAATTATGAGGGTTTCACTGAGATTATTTGATGCATCTAAAATCCCATTTAAGGTCACCATGAAACAACCAAAAAAGAATGAAAATCCATTACTTCCGCCGTTATCGTTATATAGGGCAATTCTGAGAGCTCACAAAAGATTGCCGTTTGACCAACGTAGTTTAGGGGATATGTATGTTAAAGCTGAATTCAGGGCACATAAAAATATTGATGATCCGTTTCAAATTGTCGGATTTTTAAGCTCTTGGCAAAAATATCTTGAAATGGTTTTACAGAATACTGATCAGGATTGGAAAAAATACCATTTGGCTGACGATATGCTTGAAAAAATGACTGACGATCAAATAATCCAATTACATGAATTGATGCAAGGAACTAAATATTTATATCAAAATGAAGATAATACTGATAAGGTTTGAAATAGCAAATCATTCAAAAAAAAAATGACAAGTTGATTTAATTAAGTAAGAGGCGTGTATATAGTAGATTTATAAAAGAAAATAACTTTATGTGAAACAACAGTTCCAGCCCATTGAATTCACGATTTCTAACCAATGTACAAAGTGTTTTTTATTTTGTTGCACCTGTAAATCATATTCCCTCCAAATTATGTTGATAATTTCCCAACAAACTTGAATATTAAGAATTTGAAAAGTTTTTAAAAACTTATCATAAATTTCTTTTAATTGGTTTCTGTCCTCAGTAGTAGTGGATGTAATTCCTAACATTAAAAGTGCTAGTCCAAGTAATGTTTGAAGTTTGGTTCCAATCAAAATACTAAATAGTTTAATGCCTTTTTCCCTAAATGTTTGGACTTCAGTATGATCAAATTCAAATTCTTTAAAGTTAATTCTAATGTATATTCTTAAAGATACTTGTGTTAATTCATACCATGTCAAATGATGTTCCAATAACTTTTCACTTGGATCGTTTTTTAAAAGTAATTCAACCATATCTGATGGTGGTTTACAACTGAAAATTTGTAGATCAAAAATTTTGAACCATGAATCTTTCATTTCTTCGTATCTTTTCATATCAATTGAATTAGATAATCCATTCATTGTCTTAATTTTTGATGGATCTTTCATATTTTTCATAAGTTTTCCGTTATTTGCAACTTTTCCTAGCAGCAAGTATAAATTTTGTGATAACCCGTAAAATGGATCAAGCCCATAATCAATATCTTGTAAGTAGGTTTGGCTATTAAAAGCATCTTCATATTCATGAATTGAAATGAGAGGGCCAAAATTTAATGTTCGAGTGCATAGAACATCATGATAAAATATATTACTCAATATCCATTTTGCAACTTTACTATTTTTATTCTTTATTATAAATTGTCTCAAACCACCATATTTATTTAAAATATTTTTTGATTGTAACAACATTTGGAACCATCTAGATACATCCCCTGTTGATATTTCTGCACATTGAAATAAAACATAAAACAAAAGAAGTGTGAGGTTTTCTTCATTACATTTATCTAATGACTTATCCTTTAATTGATCTTTTTTCTCTTCAATCAATTTGAAACTTTTATGAAAATATTTATTTGCTTCTTTATTTTCTCTACCAACAAGAAACATACCACCCCAAGCTACCAAGCAATATAAAATAGCACTATCAGTTGATGCTTGACTTAGTGCATAATCAAGGAAAAATTGATTATTACCAATATCTAATTGGTTCATTGCTAAATTGGTGACATAATTTTCAAGAAAAAGTTTACCCGTATCATCTAATTGATTCAATATTGGTGACGATGGGTTTAAAATTTTAAGATAATTATTTTTACTCAAAAGTAAATGAACTGTTGGTCTGAGGTATGGATGTAGAGTTTTAGATTTGAAAACATCAATTAAATCTGAATCTGAAACATAAACATTTTCGAGCAATTGAGATTCATCCATTGGAGGGTGACTATATGATTCTTCAGCTTCATGATTTTCATCTTTTTCTGCATCATTTTGTAAGATTTCTTCAATTTTTTTTCTTTGAAAGTCAGGAGAAAATGCAAAACTGTGAAGATCAATATTATCCACGCCAACATCATTATCTGTAGGATCAATTAATGGAGATAAAAAAAAAGAGTCAATTGGTGACATAACTTCTGTTGGATCTGATAATGGATTTGTTCTTTTTTTAGAAATATAATTTTGTGCTTGTCTTAACGCAGAAGAGATACTCAAATCAAAGATATTAGAAGTGGGATTAAAAGCTGGAGATTTTATACGTTCCACAATATTTGAAATGAAGTCGCCCATTTGATTTGCATCATCCATAATATTATCAATTGCTTTGTTTATATCTGTGAATTTCTTTTCGTCACCATCAAAGAAATTAAAAAATGGACTTGGTTCAACCTTATCACTCAACTCATGAAGAATAGTACCAGGATCGGTGTGTGGGTTTACATTTGTTACACTCATAATCTCTTTAGAATCAATATCAGTAATTGGATCATTAGAATTATTAACTTTCATAATGTTCATGGGATTTCCAATCTTAAACTTAGCATCCCCGTTTTTGCTTTTCCTATCAGAGCTCTTAGGTGCAGAATTTGACAGTTTAATTAAATTTTGGGATTCTATCACATTTGAAAGATCAAACAAGTCCTTGCTTTTCTTATGAACTGCCCTCCAGTGACATGGGGTTTTCTGTCTTGTACAATGGCCACAGATTGGGTGGATTTCATCACATTTCTTCTTCCTGCGTCGACACGCTTCGCAACCTGTTTTTGACCTGAGGCCCAACCCGACAAAAGATTTATTGTTGATAATGATCTTACCTTTTTTTGACATTGTAAAAAATCTATGAAACTCAAGTTGTGTTGTATTTGAACTAACTTACACTAACTCTTTCAAGAATAAATAGAATCAGAATCAATCAAAATCAATCAGTATCAATCACAATCAATCAGTATCAATCACAATAAATCACAATCAATCACAAATATATACACAATTAAAAACAAGTCAACTACACAAAAACAGCCAACGTCAGTATCTACGGCCGAAATATGTGTCACTTAGCTGAAAAATTCAGAGAATGCAGTTCCAAACTGGGGATTTTAATCGCTGATTACCTTTTTCATTTTTCCACTTCCCACTGTAAATGTGCGATATCAATATATAAACCAATATATAAATCATATATAAATCAATATAAATCAATAATAAATATGTATATGGCGGACTATATAAGATATTACATAGAGAAAGAGTCGTCCGACGTGAAACCGTCAAAGAAGGTAGTGAAGATCACAATGGTTGAATAGATGCACAGGCCTCCTAGGATCGAAAGCGTGGCTCCGGTGTTGGTAATGACATTACTCCGACATAGGGAAATGGGAAACACAATCCCGCTCATCACCAAGAAACTTGACATCCATTTGCCGAAATCACTGATGTTGGACGACCTGTTGTCTGAAAAGTCCCCAAAGCCTGTTTGGTATTCGGTGTTGGCGTTGTTGGTTATCAGATACGGCAAGTGTGCAATTGTGAAGATAAAACCATCTAGAATGGGCAGCCACGATCCATATAGAGCCGTCGACAATACCAGTAATAGAAACCCGAGCGCAAGTACTCCACTGAGCCCAATTATTTTACTTAATGGATTGATTTGCAATGTCATTATAGTGTGTCTATGCCTTGATTCGGTGCGTTGCACTGCAGCAGGCTCATGGCCTCAAAGGCACCATAAAGGTGCATTCGAGAAAAAGCCGTCTCCTGGTGCAGACGGGAAACGAGCCAAAAAGTCAAAAAAGCCAAAAAGCCAAAAAGGGGATTTTGCAGCGCGAGCAGATTTGTAAGGACGAAGGGCACCGAGAGTTTGTAGAAGGCGACATGGAAGGCAAAAGAGGTTTGGAGGCGATTGGAATCAGAACAGACAGGTATTCTTAGTACAGAAGCACAGAAGCATGTTCAGAAATAACTACGATAACGACGCCACTACGTTTTCACCCACTGGTCGGATTTTCCAGATTGAATATGCCATCGAAGCAATCAAACAAGGCTCTGCAGCCGTTGGATTGGTAAGTAAAACACACGTTGTTTTGGCAGCATTGAAGAGGAACGCAGAAGAACTGGGCTCGTATCAGAAGAAGGTGATCAAAGTAGATGAACATATGGGTGTTGCATTGGCAGGATTGGCACCAGATGCTAGAATTCTATCGAACTTTTTACGTCAACAGGCAATGTCATCAAGAATGGTTTTCAATAGACCCTTGAGTATCTCAAAAGCTGTGCATTCTATAGCAGATAAAGCACAAGAAAATACGCAATCATCAGGTGGCAGACCGTATGGTGTTGGTCTATTGGTGGCAGGTTATGATGAGTCAGGTGCCCATCTATACGAATTCTTACCTTCGGGCTCGATCCTGGAATACCTGGGTGCCGCAATTGGTGCCAGATCACAGGCTGCAAAGACATATCTTGAAAGACAGTTTGATAGCTTTGCAGATGCTACCAAGGAACAGCTTATAGAGCATGCCTTAATTGCCCTCAGAGATACTTTAGCCCAAGATAAAGAATTGACTATTGATAATACAACCGTGGCAGTTGTAGGTAAAGGTGAAAGTTTTCAAATTTATGATGACGCAGATGTAGAACAGTGGTTGAATTTATTAGACTCTCTCACGAACAGCAGAAGTACAGGCCTCAAAGACGAGGACGATGATGAGGATGATAATGATGATAGCAATGATGAAGGCAATAATAATAACGATAATGATCACAATGGTAGTGGAAGCACAGATCAACCTACACAACCTGAATCAATGGATATTGATGTATAATTAATATAGTATTTGTTACCAATTGTAATCGGTTGTTACATATATACATATATATATCTCTATAAAATCTCATAAAGTCAAACTTTAGAAACATGAATCTTAATTCCAGGGTTATAGAACACTTCGACACAATTTTCTTTAGGAACATCATTTTCGTTGGTTACAACACAAAAATCTGTAGTTTTGTTCAAAACAACCATTGGACTATGCCATGTGTTGATGTTGTAAGTAACTGCGGTATTGCCTTTGAAAACATAAGATTCTGTTTTCTCAAAATCTGGCTGTCCCTCTTTATCTGGTGCAACATTGACTATGTATGCATCTTCTTCTGCATTTCTGCCCATAGGAACGAAAGTCTGAGTAGAATATGGATGTTTCTCTAAAACAGATAGATTATAAATTGATCCTGTTTCAGTGTGTTCCCATTTTTCATAAATAACATTGGATCTAAAGATATTCCAGTTTGTTGTAGCTGGATGACCCGATGGCGCTTCATCATAGTTGTTGATGCATGGTGCTACTTTCACCAATTTAATGGCGGATCCTTGGTTAGCTTCATCGATTGACACTGAATTTTTAAGATGATCAACATTCATTGCAACACCATATTTTTCAAATCCTTCGTAGTTCTTCTTACACTCAATTGTGTTAGAAAACAAACTGGTATCAACTTCTAAGATCTTCACCATAGTGTCTATAATTTTGTTTAATTATTAAGGGTTGTGGTGAAAAAATCAAGGAAACTATTTATAAAATACTGTTTAGGATGTTGAAATGATTAACGATAAAATGAAATTTGAAATTTCGCAGATCACCGAGATAATCGATCATTCTGTTATCTATCTATCTATCTATTTAGATATTATGCTATATTAAATATTAATTTATAAAAGTATCAAATTATTTATGACATTCTTTTGTCAAGTAATGTGCTTATATGAACTAGCAAATTATTGAAACACACGATCATAATGTAATATCCAATCTTCACAAACAAAGTTCATCAGACCAAACGATTTCTTTAATGTTTCAGGTCTGCCCCCTTCTACTAAACTTCCTCCCATAATAGTGGCTAGATTGTAACTTGTCATCTTATTTTGAGATTTATATTCCTCAATTAATTTCATATGTTTTGTTAATCTTTCAATCAAATTGTAGTTATAAACTGGAACCTTTGACAAAATATGCTTATAAGTTTCAAATCTTGACTCTTCTTTGGCAATTTCACGAATGTGGCAAATTTCATCGACTAAACCATCAGATATTAAAGATTCAGGCAAGTCTCTTAAATATGCTTTGATAGAACCAGTTAAATTATGAATATCAAAAACAAGTGAATTTTCCATATTAAAATCTCCAACTTTATTAACTTCATCTTTAATTTGTTGAACGACAGCTAAAGATGCACTTTTACGATAAATACCAACTTCTTCAATTCCTCGCAATTCAATTTCAGATAAAAACTTTTCAACTATCATAGGGATTGGTTTATTATCACGTTCACAAACAAATGATAATGGTGCTCCAAAGGTTAACATAGAATTACTAAATGAATACTGTTTGTTTAATGACTTGGAATAATACCAATGTCTTTTTGCGTAGGTGATTTCAAATATCCAATCGTCAACTTCTTCTTCATTATTTGTCTGAAATGTATATTCTCCATTATTGTTATTTAAATCAACACTAAAACTATTTGGAACACGATATGTTTGGAATACTGAAATATCCTTTAATGGTATAGATAGATACGCCTTTTGTTTTGAAGAAGAAAGCACATCTACCGCTGGTAATTCATCAATGCTGACACTTCTCTTCTCTGTCGTTGAAGGACTAAAATTATTAATATTAAGGGAAAATGGACGGGATTTAAAAAAACCAAATTTAAATTTATTAGTTGAAGTACTAGCGGATGAAACGCTTGCCGAAGAACTCGTGTGTAAATGCTTGGCGGGTGTCCGGACATTCTGTTGAAAGTCTGGGTTTTTAGAGATCAGCAATTTCTCTGTAGTAGAAGAATTCATTGAATTATTACTCGAGGAAACAACAGTAACGTTATCATCTGGATCAGCAATTTTTGATTTAAGCATGGTGTGAGTTCGGCTCTCAGCTTGTCTTAGTAATAAAGTTCGTTTCTTTTCTTCTAATTTTAGTAATTGAATTTGATCTTGAACGTGTGATGTAAATATCATACATCTAGTCAATTTTTCAGAGTGTATTTCCTCTGAAGATCGCTTGAAAATGGATTTAAGAGAAGGTAAAAACCCTGCAAATTCAAATAAAAATGAAAAATCTGTTAAATATGGCGGAATTATATTGCCACTCGATTTCTTTTGTAAATTATGAATTTTCAAAACACAATTATGAACAAAGCTATTTTTATCAAAATTGATCAATGAGGTATTATCAACATCCATATTTGGAATAAAGCATGCAATTTCAACGAGTCTCCCTAACGTCCATCCAGGGCAGGTTGTTAAAATCGAATTATCTTTTATAGCATTGTTTTCATAATCGTTGAACTCAGGTAAAATCGTATTCAAATTTTCGAAGAGAGAGTCATCGTCTTTGTCATTTGAAACCCACATAGAAGCGGCTAATTTCCAAGCATGTGAAAAAAATCTAGATTCTGGTAACATAATAGTATTAACAATAACAGACTCAATGAAACTTGGAATAAATGGTGATTTTTCTTTAGAGTCTTCCTGAAACAACTTAACATCTTTCATTCTCACACGGCAAATTTTGATAATCTTCAATAATGTAGACATTCTATCAATTCTTTTATCGATATCAGAGTCAGAGTCGATTATCTGCATTAATATAAATCTTTGAACTCTAGAATAGAGCTTAAAAATAGATCTAATAGTTGGTGGAAGTGTATCCATAACTTTTTCGGCTGATGAACCAAAAGTTTGTCCATCATTTAAAGTCATTATCCAATGATATATATTGGAAATGTTAATTAAGCTTTGATGTGTATTGGCATCTTGATACTCATAATTAAACATAGCAAGTGGATTAGTTATAATTAATTGCAACATTTCAAATGCCTCAATCCAATCATTAGGTTTAACTAAGTTCATAACTGAATTAACGGTATTGTCAAGTTTGTTTACAAATTTAACAATTTCATCAATATCAGAAGAAGAAGGCAAGTTCATATTATCAGGAATGGCAGCTAATTCATTTGAGAAATCAATTTCTGTAGAACAAGATTGGGGAATGTATGATTTTCTAATATAAATATTTCTAACTTGCTTGTAGGAACTTTGCAATGATTTAAACACTTCAATAATTTCCAGTAATATTTCACTGCTTACATGCGTTTTTAACCATTTAATAACTTTAGGCCATTCAACAATTATAGACACATCGATCATTTCTAAAAATGAGTCAAAAGTTGATTTGGTTGAAATATCGTCCATAAAATGACCAAAATAATCGGAGACTAAAACTAACGTAGATTCAATAACACCGAGCTGAATTTGGGCAACAAACTTCCAATTTATTTTTGACCATGTTGAATCGTCATCATTAACATCAGTATTCCACTTTAAAAATTCAATGACCTTAGAATCAGATTCGGTGACATCTTTATGAATCATAAAATTGACAATAGATAGGGCAGCACTTTTAGAACCATTAAATCTCTTATATAACGCATTGATCAATTCCTTTGTGGTAAAAAACATACGATATGTTGCAAAAAATGTATTTGTAAATCTGGAATCATCCATCGTCAATAACACTGGAACTTCAGCCTCCGTTTTGAGAGTATAAGATTGAATATCATCCAATCTAATACACATACCAAATATTGAAGCCGTTAAAACAAGTAGATCAACAAGTCTATCGGGTGTTGCCGCAGTAGTGATAATATCAACATTTCTGTTATTCTCATAATTGTGAGATGTAATAGAATCCTTATTTATTTTTGGAACTGGGGATAGAAGTCCAGTTGGTGAAGCAATTGCATCTTTCAAGTATGTTTGATATGATGTAATATAATCATCTAGGTTAAAATTTTTGGTTGTTAATGTACTGATGTGTTTCGATAACATCTCAGGATTTTCAAGCAAGATACTTGATGGTCTTGATCTAATTTCATTATTTTTATTTTCGTTTTTGGCAGATGATTTTATTACTTTAAAAACAATTGATTCATCTAACAATTTGAATTCTTCGTTTCCTTGGTTAAATAAATCCCTAACACGCTTTAAAAATAAATTCCTATTTTTACATTGCTTTACCCCCTTTGAATCAACAATGTTAGCACCGCCAATAGCGCCAATAAGTTCAGATTTATTGTATATTTCATAGTTTGGTAAAATTTCAGGAAATAGAATAGAAGCATAAGAACCTAAAAATAATGGGCTTCTGGAAAGCTTGTGAAATGGTGCAAGTTTACTAACGTATGGAGTTTCACAAGAAACTGATAACTTCATTATCTGATTAAAATTGCATGGACCATTAGAATAATTGAAAAAAATTGCAGTTTTTAGTATGTTGAGAACATCTTTATTTTTACTTCCAGCCATAACAGATGAATCTTTTTCAGTCGATGTGAATTTAGACTTCAGAGATGAAAAATTATCAACATCATTGTAAAACTTCTCCCATTCATTTAAATTCCAATTAATAAGATCAAGATACTCACAAAATGGTTTGAGATTAATGAGACTAATATAATCATGATTGTCTGATGTTTTAATCATTCTTCCATTAGTTAACATCTCACCAAAATACGGAACTGTATCCTCTTTTGAATAAGCTTCACCAAGTTTATGTGAAGCAATAATTCTAGCCTTATTTTCGTCTTCCAATGATAAATCGTCTTTGGAATCCAAATTAAACAATTCTTTCTTTCTAATTTCAAAAACACAAGGTGCCCAATCATTTTCAACCTTATTGATATATGATTTTTCTACATGACTCCAGGTTTCACTCAATCTTAAAATAGGCTGAGAGCATACAACAATTGCGATACCCAGCCAAGCACATGTATCACCTTGTTCTTGTAGTTTCTCTCCCAAGTGTATCCATTTCATCAAAACATTGGCACGCTTCACTGGGGATTCACATGTTAATTTATCTTCAAATAAATGATAAACAAGTAATCTTCCCAAATAATGGGTATGATATTGAGGGAAGAAAAAGAGTGGATTAAAACGCCAATATTCAAAAGATGATTTAATATTTTCAAATGATGTGAAGAAAACAGATTTTTCTAATTTGGGATTCCAATATTTCATGAAATGGAAATCGATTGCATGAATTTCATTGCTCAATGAATCAAGATCCAACATAACAAAATCATCTCCTGTAATTAAATCAGTTTTTGAATCGGGACTTTCGTTAATTGAATTGCTTTCTGAAAATTTAGATAAATTAATTAGCGTTTCATGCTCGGTTTTTAGCAAGGTGGATAATTTATTAATTTGAGAATCAGAGGCGGGGCTCGTAGAGCTTGCTGATAATAGATGTAATAAATTGCTTAAAGAGTTAAAAATGACGTCGGATAATAAAGTTCCTTTAAATTTGGTAATAGATGTTTCAACAACTAAGTTGATCCTCGAAAATAAAACACGAAACTCAAGATCTGATAACTTAATGGACTTTTTATTCAAGTATTCCGGATTCAAAAACATTTGTAAATATTTTATGAAATAAATCAGTGAATTATTTAAATTGCTGATCATTGGTAAAATGTCGATCAACCTTTTGACAATTGTTTCTGCTGGGAAAAATAGAATGGTGTGACATATAGCTTCTAATGAACCTTTAAGAATCATTCCAGAATTCGGATCAAATACAAGATCTGGGTGTGGACATGATGGAGATTCATAAATTAATTCATTTAGTACAAAAGGTTTCTGTTCATTTTTATCTATATCTATATTGGATTCAGCAATTTTTGTCTCGTATTGTTGATTTAAAATTAATCTCATTTCAGTTTTGGATTTTTCATAATTATCAATAATGTCGGAAAACATCATAGACTCACTTTGAACAATTTTATTCAATTCGGCATTAGATTCGACCGACAATTCAATATTATTTGATAAAGATTCTTCTGCTGCAGTTGAAGATACCTGGCCTGCATCAGAAGTGCTGTTAACAAAATCATTTTTCATTAAAGATTCGATATTGGAATTTTCAGATTCTGCAACTGAGTTTACAATTAAATTCTTTGCATATGCTAATTCCGAAGGTAATTTATAGATCAATAAATTTGAACCTTTTAATTCCATTCTAAACAATCTTGCACCTTGTGAGTCAGAGATACGATTGATCCATCCTCGTTTAGTAGATGTGGAATCCCATTCTGGTTTAACTAAAGATTGAACACTTGATGTTGATAAAGTTTGAGAACTTGCTAAACTGCTATTATTGGTATTGGTATTTCTCAGTATAAAACTTGAACGATTTTTAGTGGAGAGACGGCTTCTAGGAAATTTTTTTTTTATATCAGATTGTGATGGACTATAAGACATAAACGTCGATGTGGAAATAGTAGAGTTTTGAGAGTTTCTTCTTTCTGAAAAAGATTGTTCTTGAACATTAGAAGAAATTGAAAGGGTGGCCAGTTGATCTGCTTGTTCATTTTCTGAAACAAAAACATCATTGTCAATTGTTTCATCTACTATGTCATCATCGACTACTGTAGAATCATTTTTCGCCATAGTTTGTGAATGTCTGGAAGTCTGATGAAAAGAAGACACGTCTGAACTCAAAATCGAACTTGTTTCTAAAATTGTTGAGGAGCGTTGAAAATGGGGTGATGCTAATGTAGAGCCATTAAAGGCGGAACTTGAACTGGTGTGGTCTTTATTATAATCAGCAATTTCGGAATTCATGTGTTTGGCTTTACTGGAATCCAATACACTTGATTTCGTTGGCGTTTTCATATTGTCAAGAGAGGCATAATGTTTGATATATCGATTGTTTGAGGAATTCGGTGCAGGTGACGACGACGAAGTAGAGTGTGACCTCTGTTGAGTTTCACTTCTGGAGTTCACAGAATTCACCAATGAGCTTGATGTGGATGTAGGTCTTCTTCTGGGATCATTGTCTCTATCTTTGGGATCTCTTATTTTAAAAAGCTTTTTCATATTGTTAATGTTTTTTCAAATGGCTATATGGAACCGTTATAATAGCAAATGAAAGATAAATAAAAATATCCAACACAGAAATTATATTTTGTCTATAACTTCTATACCTCTTTTGTAGGATCAATTCTCCCTTTTGTGTATTACGTTGGATAAAATAGAACAAAGAAGCAACAGAAAAACTGTAAAATGCTCAGCGTCATTGCCTCTTGTTTCGCGTTCATCTCAACGGAAAGACAAAACAAACCATCAACAAAAACAACATCATTTTTTTAAAAAAAAAATGAAAAAATCAGAGCCACAAAGCAGGAAAAAGTAAGAAAAAGCAAAAATACAAAAAAAAAGTAAATAAAAAAAGAAAGAAGAGGAAGAGTATACAATGGTATAAGTAAAAAACACAACGTAATGATCTAATAATGGATGAGAACAGTAATAACCGTAATAACAGTAAAAGATAATAAAAAAGAACAAAAAAGAAAGATATGCTGCACAAATAGTAGTTTATCTTATGCACACAAAAATAGCAAATAATATATATACTGCATGAATAATAGATTATCTTATAGAGACAGGAATGGTAAATGATATATATAATGTATATATAAATGGATGTAATTCCATTAAAGGGATAGTTTAGCAAGTTCAATAACGGATTCTTTAGTTTTAGCACCACCGATGAAACCTGCAGCATGTATAAACACACAATCTGGAACACCTGATTTTTCAGAAAGTGCATCATCTCTCAAACCTCTCCATGGTTCAGGTAATTTCTTTCTGGAATCAAAACTGGTTGAATTCAATGGAACAGCAGCAATTCTCCAACTACCGGTAGAATCAGGGAAAAGGGTGTATAAAATTTCACCTTCGGCCTTGTTTTCTCTTTCGACGGTGAACAGGTGCTCTTTCCATGGAATGAATCTGTCAAAAACTAAGATTTTACCACTTTCATGGACGTTAAATCTGTTTTCAAACGCATCAATGACATATTGTTTTGCTTTAAGGAATGAATTTCCCATGTATGTCAAATAGTTAAAGAAAGCATCACCAATAAGTTTGGAAGCAATTTCAAACTGTCTATCAAAATCGTGATCGGTTGCATCAGATTCCCAGCTTGGGTTTAAATTTGAAATCATGCCTGCAATAGAGAAATTTCTGTCTTTAAATCTTGGAGTTAAAGAATCTTTATCTGCATACATGTCAATACCATTATCATTGGCATCGACAGCTTCAATGAAGTCTGCGTAAATTTTGTCGTACAAATAATCGATTTTGATTTTGTCTTGTTCGACTGATTCATTCAATGAAATAACTGTTGAAATGATTTCACGACCAAAATGTTTATACACTAAACCGGCAGATGATAATTTAGTCAAGTATTTTTCGTTGAAAAAGGTTGAAAATTCTCTTTGATGATGATCAAAGTATTTGACTTCATCGTACTTACCACTGACATCGACAACAATGTCTGACGCTTCCCAATCAGTAGGGTTTCTAGAACGCACGAGCTTGGCATATCTGTATCTTGGAAGAAGACGTAACATGTAAACTGCTAATGCTTCATCCGCATGAAATGACCCGGAATGGGTACAAATTTGTAATAACTTTGGTGCAGACATAGTATTATTCGATGTGATATCACAAAGAGACGCTAAATCAATGGAAGATGGTGAATATTTGCCTGAATCCAAGGGATATGTCAAAGAAGATACTCTTAGAAATTCTTTTTCTTCTTGTTGAAACAAAGTGAAAATAAAATAAAAAAATTGCCGTGGCGGTGGCGGTGGCGGTGGCGGTAGTTTTTGACTAGTCAAGTAAAACAGAAAGCTCAGCACAGCTGAGCTTGTATGGGAGATTGTTGTATTTGCACATCTGATCCAGTCTATTCAGTACTGCAATACTGTAACAGAGCAAATTATAATACCGAATACAAGGCTAAAAAACAAGACATGTTCCGCCGCCTGCCTAAACTGACTCGTTCGCAATTCGAACTAGCCAAATTCACCTTCTATCTTATGACTCCGATTTCTATTATGTACTATGTGGGTATAGACACCGATCGGAAGTTCAACGTCCCAGGATATTGGCCAGATCCTGATACTCTCAACAAGATTCCAAAAGAACCACATGAAATTCAAGCTGAGCTTGCCAGAATCAGACAATCAAAAATAGAAAAGAGAAAGAGACTTGAAGAAAAGGCACGACTTCTTGGTATCACCCCGGACGACCAAGACGAAGAAAAGGACAAAGAGACCCAACACACGGTTGATGATTCTCTCAAGCAAGAAGCTATTGAGGTTGTTCTTTCTAGTGAAGAATAGGTTAGTCCTCGCCGAATCCATGTATATAGCGTTTTTTACATACGTATAACCCATTCTCTATAGATTTGAAACCTTGCAGTATGATGGAATATGTATCAACTTGTAATATAGTGTTGGGAATTGCCGTCGTTTGAGTTTGGCCTTGGTTTGTCCCTGGTTTGCCCAAGATTTGGCTCATGGGTTGAAAGCACCATCTCGGTTGGAATATTTTATATTATTTTATTTTACTTGATTTTATTCTACTTTACTTTGCTTTATATTATATGATTTTTCTTTGTTTTGCGTTGTTGGAATCTACTTGGTTTGATTTTGCAAACGTAGAGTTTGAATTTTAGATAGATTCAAACCTTGCGATACGGTAAACAGCCCGATTCACAGCCAACGAAGCTTCTAAACGTCGTCTGAATCCTTGAACAAGAATTCTGAAAATCCCACTTGTCCATGTCTGCATCCAAAATACTCTGGAAAGAATACAGAGCCATTTCCAATCCCAAAACGGGACTAAAGCAGGTACATGTGGACGTGCAAGAAGATAACATCTATTTGTGGGACGTGTCATTAATAGTGGTGGATCCGGATAGTCTTTACAACGGATCATATTTAACAGGACAACTGAAATTCCCCTCAAATTACCCATATTCACCTCCGTCTTTTAAATTTACGCCTGCCATTTTCCATCCAAACGTTTATTTGGATGGCCGGTTATGTATTTCAATTTTGCACACTGCAAATAATGAAACTTCAGATGAACCTTCGTCGTTGACCTGGTCTCCTGCTCAAAGTGTTGAGAGTGTTTTGCTTAGTATATTAAGTTTGCTCGAGGATCCAAATGTCAATAGTCCTGCAAACGTTGAAGCAAGCATCACCTATAAAAAAAAGAGAGACGTGTATATCGAGAAGGTCAAAGCTGATGTTCTAAGGAGTAAGGAACGTATCCCAAAAAATACGATTTTGCCAACCTTAGATGAGATTACGAAAAGAAATGAAAACCCTGAAGATGAAGAAAATAATGAATGGTGGGAAGATGACTTTTACGATGATGAAGATAGTGAAGAAGAAGAAGAAGATGATGATGATGATGATGATGATGATTAATAACAATGTATCATAAAATTTGCATCTTATAATTCAATATTGCATTATGTATATATTATATATATATATATACATTCGTTCTCTTATCCAAGTTCTATAGATACCAAATTATAAAAGTAAAAAAATCCATATTAAAGTTTTTGTGACAAAAGTTTGGCAACTGCGTCTAGCTTGGATATTGCAATTGCTGCTGGAAATTCCATTTTTGAGCACAGAAGCAAGTTGTAATCTTCGTTGACATAGTGAATAAACAATCTATATTTACCAAACGAGTAAACTTTCCAATTTTCCGTGTCTTGCTTTTGATTCCAATCACGTATTACCATGAGCGATAAAATGTTGAGATCATCAATGGGATTGACATTTGCATCGATATAATCCGAATCGTATATTGCGTCCAAGGTATCTATTTGTCGTTGTAATTCCTCAATTTTAGAATTTGCACTTGCTGGTCCTGTATTCGACTCGCCCGACTCGCTACTATCCATGTACAAACCTTGAGATTTGTTCTGATTCATATTACTTTGAGGCGATGAGTTTGGTATTAGAGGAGTGCTTTCTCCTACAACATATGTTCCATTTTCATATTGCACATTTGTATCATAAGATGCATTTTTCTCCTTCATTTGTAGTTTGTCCTGTTCCATTCCTGCTTTCGATATACATGAAAAAAGAGGCTTCTGTAACTTGGACGATATCAGTGATGCTGACAGCGGTAGAATCCTCGTCAGTTCTGGAACAGGCTCTAAAAGCTGCAATAGAAGTTGCTGTAGTAAAATCGACTGGATCATTTTCAAACTATGAATTCTCTATATGAATTTCTTGGTCTTTCTGTACTTGTGTTCACCTGTGAACCCCCTTAACTATCTATCCTACCGGCACTGCTTCTCTTCTCTATCTTTTTCTGTCTTGTTGCTTTACTTATTTAATACATCTGCACAATCCACCAGCGCCCTGGGAGGCACCAGCCTCAAGCGCAGGATGTTGAGGGGCGAAGCAAAACGCGTCAGTTTTGCGGTGTGGCGGGCAAGTTTGTTTTGTTTCCCTTTTTGAACAAAATAAGTACAAGAGGAAAGCAGTTGTATTAAGGAAATCCAGGCAACACATTGTTCTAGGGTGTTTGTAACAACAGAATGAACAGAGTGCCAAGTGCAGTAGCAGATAAGTTGTGTGCCGAAAAATTGGACAGAATATCAGATCGGTTACCGTTGAAAGACACGTCGAAACATTTTGTGAATGTGTCTGGAAGTGGTAAATTACAGAGTGGTGTAAACAATGTTAACAACACAAATAGCACACAGCAGATCAAGAAACAAACTTTTAATAAACCTTTGGATCCTCCGCCTCAACTTCGAAAACCAGCAGAAAATCACATCCATGCTCAACAACTGACATCAGGAGATCGGTTACCTAATTTGGTGGATTGTTCAACACCAAAAAAGGATGGACACGTACCATATCTTACATCGACTACGATTCAAACAGCATTGAATAAACAGGCAACAGCGGTTATTCAAAATAATCAGGTGAATGAAAATGCAGGTCCTGCATTCGATCAAAATAAACAGTTGGTTGCAAAAAAAATGACAGGTAATGAATTGTCAAAATGGCAACAAACTTGGAAAGATATAATGCCTAAAAGTTTTATATTTTTTGAACAGTTAGATCCTAATGATCGGGAGCAGAAAAAGGCAATGCTGGCCTTGAGAAGATTGGGAGCAACAATTGAATCATTTTTTTCCGATAATATTACAATTGTGGTTACCAGGCGTGTTTATGATAAAAATATAATATATCCTACAGGTGATATTTTCAGATATGCAACTAAAAAGCAATTGAAAGTCTGGTCAATTGATAAGGTGTTTAGATTTCTAAATCATTTAGGTGAACCGATATTGAAAACTGAAGATTATGAAACGGAAAATTCATTGATAATAACAAATGCAGCAAATATTAATAATATTAATAATATTAATAATAATAACAATCTTAGTAATATGTTGATGAATGAAAGATTGTTTGGTCCAAGTGATCGTGATCCAAATGTCAAAAGAAATGATTTCAAATATTTTTCAGGTCCTTTTCTCTATATATGGGATGTTACACATAAAACAAGACCTGTGGCTGTTAGAGAATGGAAGGATAAATCTTATCCCAAATTAAATCCAACAACAAATGGAAAATCACTATTTTTAACTGAATCTAAATCACAAAATTCTTTAAATATTTTGAAGAGGCATTTAAGACGTTATACTTGCCTTAAGGAAACTTTTGAGTTCAGACAAGAAATAATTGAATCTTCTTATAAAGTTAGTATTATAAGTCAAAGATGCCGGCTTGATTATAAGCAAAGAGTTTCTTTTAAAAGAAAATGGGAAGAATCATATTATGCATCTAATATTGATGAACTTCCAATAAATAAATTAAAAACAGTGTATTCATCATTAGAAGAAAATGAAAGGGAACCGTTCAAAGAATTATTTGAGACAAATAATGAAAATGAAAATACACAACTAGCTAATTATCTTTCTTCAGATTCATTTATCATTGAAAATGTGAAAAGACAAAAATTAAATGATTCTAAAATTGATAAAATCAAGAGAGTAGATAATATTAATAATAAAAATCATGATGAAAATGTTGATAATAATGATAATAATGATAATGATGAAACTCAAAATGAAAATCAAAATGATGATGATAATATTGATGATTTAGAAGATATTGATGATGAAAGTTTAAAGAAGTTAATTTCTGATAAATCTGATGATATTGATAAAATGAATCCACTGATTAATAACACAGTATCACAGCAAGAACAGCCAGTGGACTCAATTAAACCTACATTTTATCAAATGATGAACAAAATGCCAAAATTGATGCGTCAAGATAGTAATATGGTCTCAAATTCTCAAAATACAGCAGTTGATGGTAAAATGCGTGAATATGGTGAAATCACAGCTTCAGGTATTCAAGCATCAGGTGTTAATCCAAGTGGAACAGGCAATAATGGACTTGGTAATGGTTTAGCTCCAAGTAAATCATCAGTTGTTAATAAATTATTGGCTAATGAGAGTAAAAGAATTATTGTTCTATCACCAATTGTAAGTTCTAATTATAATAAACCCAAATCTGTTGAAAAGGATTTCCTCGATATACCAGATGATTTAATAAATGAGCTTGAAGATCAAAATTTTAATGAAATTAAACATTCTGCCGATGAAGATGAACTCGCTGCATTAAGATCAGTTGAAGCTGCAGCTAATTCAAATGTCAATACAAATATTAATGCAAATAATCCTTTCATAAGTGATGAGTATTATAAAAATCACAATCATAGCAAATTTAATGATGCAAATAAAAATTCAAAGGTTACAACAAAAATCGTTTCAAAAATTTCACCGAAAATTCAATTATCTTTACACAAAGAAGAACAGAAAGTCACAGATACAGCAGCATTGGGTATTTTCAAAAAGCAAAAACACGAGAAGGGAAAACATGAAATGAAACCAGGATATTGTGAAAATTGTAGGGTTAAATATTCTGATTTCAGCGACCACGTTGAAACTGATAAGCATCGTTCTTTTGCTGAAGATGATGCAAATTTCAAACAAATTGACGAATTGATTAATCTTTTGAAAGCATAAAAAAGAGAAGGTCTTTTATTTTTGTAAAACTATATAAAAAAATAGTTGAATAGCATTCCATACATAGAAAAAAATAGCATTAACTATAATCAACAATTTTTGTCTGAAAACATATTATTTTAAAGTATATGTTTAGTTTCAAATTTTTGACCAACAAACTTATCTGTTACAAAATCTTAAGTAAAATTGTTTTATGTTTTAACTAAAGTATATTCAAAAAAGAATATCTAAACATATATCAAGTGTTCATGTATTGTAGTACAGTCGTACTCCAGAGAAAGCCAGATCATTAATAAAGATAAAATTTTATAAAATAATTGAGGAGAGTTAACAAAGCGTACATTTGGAATTAACACAAAAATATTAACATGGTTTATTTTCACATTCAAGTTTTGTAGCTATTTAAAACGGTCACTATATATTAAGTCTTTTACAAGTGCAACCTGTGTAACAAAATTAATGCATGAAAGCACAGCTAAAATGAATTTACGAACCTTATCAAAACATTCTTGCAGTTTTTACAAGCAGTTTGTATTTTCAATATAAAACTCAGCTGGGAATACTATCTGTTGGGATAGTAAACAGTTAGATATTCACGTAATCGAGGTTGATAACATCAACGTAGTAAAAAACGGGATGCGACAAGTATTTTGTCGTGGTCGTTTTTTAGTCTATTGAACTTTTAATTTCAGCATAAAAATTCATGAAAATGAGTTTATAGTACTCAGCTAATGAAAAGCCGCATTACTATTACCTTTTAACTACTACATAGTGATTATATTAAAAAGATTTTACCAAGTTTCAATTACACATTTTTTATAATTTTATTGTAGCAGAAATATTTTCTTAATGTTTTTTTTGGTTTGCATTTCAAATTGAAAAAAAAATGTTTAAGTAGAAAGTTTGCTACATATCTTGTAATAATTGTGAAGTTCCAAATTAATCAAGTTCCTTTTTGCTGTAGTTTCTTTCTGTGTTTATGTGCAAAGCAGTTCAAAACAAAGCAGTTCAAAGCTTCAAATCCACTCCACAAAAAAATCAGAGTCGATCGACGCACAGAATCTTGTTTGTAGCTTTTTTCAAGGCATGAAAATAAAAAAATTCACAGATTTTTCCATTTTTAAAGAAAGATTTAGGGCAAATAAGCAAATTAAAGCAGCATAACAATGTCTTACGACTCTGATAATGAATCTATATCTGAAGGCATTATTAACACAGATACCCTCTTAGGTTTCATAGATACCGAAATTTCAGAAAGCGAGCCTTTATATGAATATGATTCGTTTGTCGGAGGCCAACCACAACCAATGGATCTGGCATCTCCAATACCATCTGAGCTAGTTCATTGTAAGAATTGTAAGAAACCAATGAGATTATTATCACAAATATGCAATACATTACCAGATATATGGTACGACCGTACATTGTACGTGTTTATTTGTATTGAGTCAAGTTGTCGTCGTAAAATTGGTAGTGTTCGCACAATTAGAGGTATTAAGAAAGATAAGGAGGTGATGGCACAACGTGAAGCAGAAGAAAAGAAAAAGATTGAAGAAGAAAAAGTCAGAAAACAAAAAGAATTAGAAAAAGAAGAAGAGAAGAAAAATCTTGTTAAGAATCTATTTGGCGCCTCAAATGATTCCACCAGTAATCCATTTGGGGGTTCATCGAGTAATCCATTTGGAGGTGCATCTGCCAACCCTTTTGATACCAAAAAAATTGATACAGAGGTCAACAATATTTCTAAGACTGCTGCAACATTTTCAGAAGTTGCAAAGAGTGCAGATCTTGACAAGAAAAAAGAAGAAAAGAAAGCTAAGGAAATCAAGACTGCGGATTACACACTTCCTGAATTTAAAGGGTATATTTTATACTTTGAAACTGAAGTTTTAGATCCAGCCAATCAAGTGTTAGCTCCATTACCAGACAATTTAAAAATTGACGAAGAAGGAACCGTCCTTGAAGACAATGCTTCTGGCAGTGTACAAGCTGGAAATCTTCCAAAAGTTAACCCAGATAAAAACAAGGAAAGTGAAGATATTTCTAAATTGTTTGATGACCAAACCTTTCAAAACTTCAGTAGAATTTTATCTTTCAATACACAACAAGTTGTGAGATATGAACCTGGCGGATCTCCTATTCTATACTCTGCTAAGGATCATGTCAGTAGAATTTTTTACACTTCGGAAGGTAAGTTCAAGAATAAATCCGAGTGGAATATTCCTTCACCTGCTTATCATCCAAGCGGTGTACGTCGGTTTGAATTACAATTAATGCCCAAGATGATCATTGATCTTGAGAGTGATGTGCAAGATGTTGCCATGATTCTTAAAAATGGTATGGAATGGGGTACCATTATTGTTGCTACAGATTCCGAAGATTTTGTTCCACTTAATTGGTTTGACGATAATGGCGTTGCATACGTGGAAGAATGGTGTGGTGTCCAATGGGAAGATGAAATCAAAGCTTGAATATCAACTCTTTATAGAAACTGTATGTAATACTGTAACGTGCCATGAAAACTTTCGGCTGAGCCCCAACATTTTCCACGTCGTTTAGGCACCGCGAAAGCCTCAAACGGTGGACACGGGATCCGTTTTTCGACACATCATCTATCAAAGTATGATGGATGTGCTCCTGGGAGAGATTGGTTGGTTTTGTAAGCTTTCAACATATCTTTATTGGCCGATTTTTGAAATTGAGACAATCAAATTTATTTTACCGTTTCAAAGTATATTTTTTTCTCCGATATTTCTGTCATTATCATCAGTTTTTGTTTTAAAATTGTCCACTTTCATCAAAACTGATCCATAATCAATTGACTTTGCCTTATTTGTTATCTATTTGCCGGTTGTTTATTTTATCTGTTTAACTGTTATTTTTGAAAATGTCAAGTCCTGCTGAATTACTTGCTATGCAACACTCTCCAAATGCGGAATCTGTCGAACCAGTTCATGAAACTGAGACTTCAACACCAACACCAACAGCAACTTCAGGCTCAGAAGCTGTTACAGAACCTACTGCAGGTTTGACAGATGATGTCTCTGATGAAACTACTATAGCGGAAGCAGTTTCTGAAACCGAAGTTAAAAAAGTTATCAAAATGGACGATGTTCAATTTTTCCCATCATTAGGTGGTTCAACATCGGCTGCATCTTCATCATCATGGGGCTCATCATCAGCTGCTTCTTGGACTCAACCAACTTCATCTTTTAAGCCAGCTGTCAAATCCACATCCACCCAAGTTACTTTCATTATCGATGATGAACAACAACAAAATTTGGCCAAGGGAGAACTTTTCAAGATTTTCTCAAACATTCAATCCAAGTTAAATGTTAAAGTTGAATCTACTTACTCTAGTGCAACTAAGAAAAGAACATTTCTTTTAGATGGTCCATCTGACAAGGTATCAACTGCGAAGAGAGAGCTTATAAGACAATTAACCAAACCAACTATGATTACTTTTGAAGTTCCTTCCAAATTAAGATCAACTATTATTGGCCCTGGTGGTAAAACCTTGAAACCAATTATTGAAGAAACTTCTGTTAGAATCGATATTGGTAAGCAAGCTGAAGAACAAGAAGGAGAATTATTAACTGAAGACGAAGAACTCTTAGGTAAATCTATTACTATTACTATTGAAGGTGATATTCAAGGTTGTTCTGATGCAAAATCTAAGATTATTGATATTGTCAATGAAAATACTAAGAATTTAAACGTCAAGATTCCGGTTTCCGAAAAAGTTAAACCCTTCGTTTCTTCTGCTATTGAAGCTTTATCATTTGCTAAAGACGTCCAAGTCAATGCTCCTCAACCAATCTCTAAAACTACTTATGTTTCAGTTACTGGTCCTAGAGAAGGTGTTATTTCTGCACGTAATGATATCAAATCTTTGTTAGTTAATTTAGACAATGAAATTGTTATGGAAGAACGTGACGTTCCAAAACATTTACATTCTTTCTTAGACTCTCAAAAGATTTTTAATGAAACTGCTGTTCTTGTTGAGGCACCATCTTCAGATTCAACTGATTCTAAAGTTAAATTTATTGGATTAAAATCTAACATTTCAAAGGCAATTAATTTTGCAAAGGAATTGACTTCTCAATATTTTGTCGATACTTTAGATCTTTCTAAATCACACGGTGGTAACTATCAACATGCAAAGAATTTAACTGCTTATTTTATTTACACCAAATTTTTTGATGCCTTATCCACTGAATATGGTATCACTGTTACAGGTCCATCTTACAAGAATTTAGCCGATTTAAATATTAAAAATGTTATTGTTTCATTTAGTGCAACTACCGATAAGAAAGACGCAATTAAAAAAGCAAGAAAAGATTTAGTTGATAACATCAATAAAATTTCACCAAACTTTATAAGAGTTGTTACTGATATTGAATCTTTTATTTTCCCAAAAATTGATTCTACTGTTGCTATTGAAAATAACGTTTCTATTATTCCATTAGGTCATTTAGCTGGCGCAACTAACACTTTATTGTTAATTGCAACTCAAACTGATGAAGAATTTATACCTTCTGCAGAACAAATTGAAGAAAGATTAAATGCAGCAGATAAATCATTAGATAAATTAAAGTTATTAAACAAGGATTTAATTTCTGAAGTCATTGAAATGAAGGCAGATGAACAAAAACATCTTGAAGGAAAGACCTTACAAGTTTTATTAAATAAGTATGAACCAAATACTATTGAAATTAAGTTGCATCAGAATGTCGAAGGTGAATCAGAAGATCAAATTTTCTTAAGAGGTTTCAAATCTGAGATTAAGAAGGCGGTTGAAGATATTCAACAACTTATAGAAGATGTTAAAAATTATGAAGAAGCATCTAAATATAACACTGTAATTGAATTCCCAACTAAATTTTTAGCGAGATTGATTGGTCAAAAAGGTGCATTTGTTAATGAAATCAAGGACCAATTTGATGTTAAAATCGACGTTTTATCTGATGAGTCTGATAATGTTGAAAATGCAGAAGTCAAATTAACTGGTTTAAAAAATAATGTTGATGAATGTATTAAAAAGATTTTACAATTAAGCAAAAAATGGGCGGATGAAAAGACTGTTGTTGTTGCTATCGATCAAAAATATAGAAAACAATTAATTGGTGCAAACGGTGTTTATGCTAACAGATTGCAAGATAAATATAATGTTAAACTTCAATTCTCAGATGCCAGCGAGAAGAATGGTAATGTTGTTATCAGAGGTCCATCAAGAGGTGTTGCAAAGGTTGAAGAAGAAATTAAACAGCTTCTAGCATATGAGAAGGAACATGGATACACCGAAACAGTCAAGGTTCCAGTTGAAGCATTGGCTATTGTGATCGGTAAGAATGGTGAAAATATCAAAGATCTTTCAGCAGAATTTGAAGTTCAAATCAACATTAAAACAAGCCAAGAAGAAACCAAGGCATCAGGCGAGGCTGAATTTGAATTGATTGGTTCTAAATCTGGTATCAAGGAAGCAAAGGCCAAGATTCAAAGCGTTGCTACTCGTATTGTGAATTCTACTTCTGATTCTATTGAAGTTGATCCAAAATGGTACAGAAACTTAATTGGTCCTAACGGTATGACCATGCGTGAAATAATCATCAAGGCAGGTGGATCTGTCGATGATCGTAACTTCAGACGTTACATTCAATTTCCTTCTCGTGGCTCTGATTCCAAGACCATCGTTTGTGAAGGTGATAAAACTGTAGTTTCCAATATAATCCAAGCTATTTCCAAGGTAATCCAAGATCTGGAATCATATACCGAAAAGACCATTGAAATTCCAAAGAAACAGCACAGATACATTGTTGGTACTGGCGGTTCAGTAAGAAGAGGCGTCGAAGAGGAATTTAAGGTCAGAGTTTTTGTTCCAAAGCAAGATGCTGAAAGTGATGAAATTATCATCAAAGGTAAACCGGAGGATATCGAAAAGGCCGTTGCAAAACTGCAAACTCTTACTGCTACCAAGTAGCACTTGCAATTTATATACTATATTTATATAAACATATACTTCTTACGTATTTTTATTCAAACCTGTTAATAGAATTCTTTTTGTGATGGTAGAATGGTATAGCAACAGTGTTAGGCCAATGACACAGGCGTGTTTGGCGTGTTTGGCGTGTTTGGCGTGTTTGGCGTGTTTGGCGTATATGGCCTTTTGCATAGCTTCGAACTGGTGACCTCTCATTTTAAAGATTAGACATTTTCACAGAATTGCGCATTGCTAATTGCGCATTGCATTGATGAGACGAAGCGGGTGATTTCATGAGGTGGTGATGGTATCGGGGAGTTTATTTATATGAAATATACAACTCTTGCACCAGATCCTGTGAAGATTTGATAAGAAAAACATACACAAGATGGACAAGGAGCCTATACACGAACACCCGGGATTAACAAGTGCCCCATCTCTCGTTGGATCATCAATTAGAGATTCATATGATACTATTCCAACCTTAAAGTCGATTGAATTAAAAAAAGTCAAACCGGTCGTTAAAGGGATTGAATCAAATGCTGACTTGATTTCCGTTGAAAAAGCACGTGAAGAAGGTGTTTTAATTGCAGATGAAGATGATGGATTAGACCAAATCTTAGATAACAGTGGTAATATAAAAGAAAATGCTCTACCAGAGATCGTCAAACTTAAGGCAAATGATTCCAAAACCCCGTTAATTGATCCAAACTATTTAAAAACCTTGAATAAAGAGGAAAATTTTATCAATGACACTAAATCGTTGAAACTGTTTGGAGGTGAAGCTGATAAGTATGCTGTACCGGCAAGTGGATCATCTAGCGTGTACCAACATTCTTCCAATCATAAGAATGGTGTATATTCAGCACCAAATGAGCCAGAATACGTAGAACCAGCTCAAATGCGCAGTGTTGATGATATTATAAATGTTGTTAACAAAGGTGATTTCGAAAAAGCAAGTACTTTAGTACACGACAAAGTTGCGCAAACTATTTCTTCTGATACAGACAAGTTACGTTTGACTGAAGTCAAAGAATTTGCAGACCCTCCAATTTCCCAAAGTGCTATTGAAGTTGATTCGATTTTCACTGTGCCGGCTGCAATGAGATCTGGTACTAGCTCAATTGTATTAGATGATCAAAAATCTAAAACAGATTCTACTTCCTCTACCAAACCTGGTTTATCCAAGCAAGATTCATTTTTTAAACCAAATCTTGCAAGAGGTGAATCAATTCATTCAGGATTAAACGGAGAATTGTCAATCAGTAACGCATTTGACTATTCATCCAATTCTCTTGTTTCTGAAAGAAAACCAAGACATGATCCAAATAGCACACCAGCTCTTAACAATTCCTCAATCAACTATTTACGCTCTATTTCAAGATCTCGTTCTAGGGCTCCAAAGGATCACAAGTTCATTCATGACGAACGTCTTGAAAGTACAGATTTAAGACAAAGTGGTGCTCTTATTAATGATGATGAGATGTCTAATGCTTCAGATATTGAGTATGCTGTTAATAAGGCTTTAGATTTTGTTGAGGATACTCGTGCTATCAAAGGCGGAAAAAAGATTTCAGAAAGTGGAGATATAGTTAGACATTTACAACAAGGTTTGGCTGAGGTGGCAGAAGAACAAGTGTCAGTCGATACAGGGAGCAATCGCACAAGAATAAACCCATTTGATGCATTAGATGACACTTTAGGTCAAGAAGATGATTTGATGAAGGAGTTGATGGAAGGCAATGCTGAAGGTGACGAAGAAGAAAAGGATGGAGTAGAAGAATTAATTGATGCAAAAAGTAAAGAAAACGAATTAAATTTAAAATCAGTTGATGAAGCTTCAGCTGAAAATGTTGGAGATATAGAACTTAACAAACCATCTCAGTCTCCAATAGTAGGGGCACCGAAAAAAAATGAAAACGATCAGCTTCTTACTGAAACTGCAGAAGAAGCAGAAGTGGAAACACCGAAGCAAGAAGAGCAAAGTGTCACTGAAGACATTGAAGATAATGAAGAAAAAAGAGAATCTATTGTTGATACTGAAGAATCATTTTGTGAATCTTCAAAACCACTTGACTTTGTTGAAAGCTCCATTGAAGAGTCTAATGAAATAGCAACTGACGAATTGAAAGCAGAAAATGAAGAGACAGAATCTGAAAATGTTGATATATTACCTGACAAGCCACTTGAAAAATCATCTGAAGAAAATTTAGAAGAAATCTTAGACGAAGGTACAAAAAAAAATGATGATATTGATGCTCTTATTGCAGCAGCAGCAAGAGAAAAAGCACTAAAAGAGTCGCATGACAACAAAATTGGTGCTGACGGATCAGTTTATGTTCCAAAAGTTGAGAAAATGTTATTTGAAGATGAACCCGTTTATTTATATACTTCGTTTGCTGGTGGTTTTCATGTTACTACGCGTACTAATCGATTAGAAACCATTCTTACTGCTAATAGAATTAAATTTACATATCGTGATTTAGGTACAGACGAAGAAGCAAAGAGTGTATGGAGGCGTTATTCTGGCGGAAAGACATTACCAGGTATTGTTCGTGGTAAAGACGACTATATCGGAAATTGGGAAGATATTGAAGAAGCCAACGAAGATTATAGAGTAAGATCAATCATTTACGAGACATATTGATTAAATATATCAATTTTTTTTTCTCAATCAAATTATTATTATTATTCAGCTATTAGTTATCCAAAAAGAAAATTAATTAATACAAACCATTTTATAACTTATTTTTTTAAAAAAAATGCAACTTTTCTGTATATCGTTGTGTAAATTAGAACATAAATTTTATTTGAAAAATGACTATAAAGTAAACAAACCTGTTCTCTTTTTACCAAAAGGATATACCAAAATTGTACTCAGATATAAGCCCACGCTAATACCCAAAGCAACTTGAATCATAACCATACCAAAGGACAATGAATTCGAGCTACTTTCTGTTGTAGTAGTCTGATTTGAGTGAACAATATTATTTGCGGTAGTAATACCCGTAAAAACTGAACCTTGAGAAGCAATACCACTTGGAACTTGAACAAAAATTGCAGGAAGCATCAAGGAAACAGTCATAAATGTACCTCGGGCAGTGAAATATTTATTAAAAGATTTCATCATTCTTGAATAAATATTACTAACCAATCCAACAATAAAACATCCTAAAGTTGCGTTTAATTCTGTAACTTCCTTGAAATGTAATGATGAAAAATATGTCACCACATATCCCGAACCCGAAATTACACACATCATAGGTAGTTGTGACCAAGAGGCTTGATTAGTTAAGGCAATACCAATAGTGAATAGAGGAACAAATAAAAATCTAAACCACGGTGATATGTTAGAGGTACAAACCGTTGTAGAGGTGGCATCAGAATCAATCCAACCATAAAGCGCAGCACCCAATGTAATACCAAAGGAAAGCATAAGAGAATAAATGAATGCATAAAACATACGAACACTACCAGCAACAATATTTCTGCTTTGTAATTCTAACGAACCACATAAAATAATATAGCCTGGAAGAATCAATGCAAGGGGACTTTGGACTAATGAAGCGTAACAGAAAGTTTGACCACCATTAATTGACCCAATTGCTCTAGCAATAAAACTTGCAATAATACTTGATGTAACCTCAAAAACAGATGAGTACAATGTATTTTTTGGACAAACAACAAATTGCAAAAATCCAATAATCCCTCCAATACCAAAACAAATAGGTAAGTCAATCCAAGAACCACCAAAACTCCATGGTGCAACAGCAAGAGAGGCGGTAGCATAAAATAAAATACACCACCATGCGTTAAATTTTGGTTTTCGATTCATAATTTCATCAAGAACTTGATAACCTTCAACAGTACCCAAACGATCATGAACAACATTCTTATAAACATCGTGAACTTCATCTAATTTACCTAGGTCTAAACCTTGCGCACAACGAACAAGTTTCATTTCAGAAGTTCTTGCATTCAAATCACCAAATGAAACTAACATACAACCTGGAAAATAAATGAATGAACCATCAATTTCTAGAACTTGGGCTGTCATTGACATATATTCTTCCAGTCTATGAGTGGGTGCACCATAAAGCATAAAAGCTTTACACAAAGTAAGAATAAATCTTTGCCTCTCTAAAACATCAGCAATATGAACGGTAATTCGTGCAGTTGTCTCCTTAGCCAATTTCTTGTTCATTTTTGCACGTTTTTTCAAATTTTTATAACCTTCAGGTTCATGTCTTTCAAATCCTGGTTCTGAAGAAGTTGGTTTTTGTACAAAATTTGGTAAGGCAAAAGAAACATCAGGCTTTTTCTTTGCAAACCCAGGTTTTCTTGGTACAAACTTTTCTTGCAGTGATGAAGCTCGTTTATGAGCTTTGTTGTACCCTTCATTAAATAAACTCTGGGTACCTTCTGCAAAACTTTCAAATTTACTACTAGTGTCAGGAAATTGCTCACTGAAAGTATCGGTTGTATAATGCGATTGAAGTAGATCTTGTCCAGCTGTACGCAGTTCTCTTCCCATATCCATATTTAGATTCCCTGTTGATCTCGGAGTTGTGACTGATTCATTATCAAAATGACTGTTATCAATTGAGCTATTGGTTGTTGTTGACATAATAGAGGGTAGCATATGTGTGTTATACATTTGTAGCAATGAAGATTGAATACCTGCCCTATATTTCCTTGGTTTATTTTGAATACTTTTTGGAACATCAATACTAAAGTTATCAAAATCCTGCAAATCATCAAAGGGGTCAACAGGCAGGTGCGCATGATTTGGGACAAATAAACCAGTATTTGACTCAACACCACTACTATCATTTGTGTTGATTCGTCTCACAGAGCCTTGAAGATCTGTGTTTTTTTCATTGTCTTTTAATTCTGACTTTTGATTGACTTTTTTTACTCTTTTATGTTTCAAATCGTCCAATGGACTTTTAAACATGCGACCAACTAAAGCTTCTGCTTCTTCTTTGATTTCTTCTTGAAAATCAGGTAAGGGATTTTCTTCATCATGAATAGTATCTCCTTTTCTTGTATTTTGTAATAAATTTAAATTAGGAACCAAACCACCTTGACCCAATAAGCCCTCCATATTAAAAATATTTTTCAAAAGATGCTCACCATTATTACCAACAGAAGTTATTTTTCCATCCTGATCTTCAAGATCTGCAATATCTGCATTATAATCATCACCCAAGGCCCTATTTTCAACCTTTTCAATTTCTTCTTCTATAGATGGTTTTTTTGACATTTGTGATTCTGGATAACCATTAAATGAACTTGATGTGGAATTTTCTTTTATTGGGAAATTTTCGTGTCTGTTTATATTATTAAGCTCAATATCGTTTATATCAGGATGGGTTGCTGAAGCGTCCGATTCAATTGATGATCTTCTTTTAAATATACTTTTAAAAAACTTTTTTCTTGATGTATGTGATGTGTGAGATGTACTACTTTTCACAGATGTATTATCGTTCTCGACATGTCCAGGAGAAATGAAAATACCTTCATCAGTATCTTCGCCTTCTGTTGATGTTTCATCCGAGCTAGTTGTTGGAGTAATTTGTCTTCTTTGAGGTAAACCCTTTTTCTTTCTAAGTTGTAAAATTTGTTGACCTCGTGAGAGTTCAGCATCCTTCAAGAAAGTATCATCAAAATCTTGATCTATTGTCGATTTCAACATTTTTTTTGGAGACGATAATTGTTCAATAGATTCACTGGATCCATTTAACGAATGCGTTGTCAAGGCAGTTGGTCTTAAATCCTTTTTTCTTCTGTCTTTCTGGAAGGCGGGCAAAACCGGCACATTTAATACTTGTTCACTTTCATCATCTTCCATAATGGTTGAAGATTGCCTTGGTGAAGGAATCGATAAAGAGTACCCTTTTTTGGATTTATTATTTTTATAAGACCCTAAAAGCTTTTTACCCTTTTTCAAACGATTGTTTTTATAAAAGGATGAATTATTGTTTGAGAATGTTTTTGAGTCTGGCAAACTATGTAAAGATTCAATAGAATTTTCAATAGACCAATTATTCCCATTTTTCAAATTTGTAGATGATGTTGCTCTATGCAATGATACGTAGGATTCATTTGAAGAGAGAGAGATCAAATCATTGGGATCCGAAGTCGACACTTCACGCAATGTAGTAGCTGCTGGTGCACTAGCATTGCTCCATGCCCTTCGATGTGATTTGAATGTGCCATGTGTAGGACTTGGTATATCAGGAACATTTCCTTTATTATCTTTACTTGTGTTCTTACCCTTGAACATGGAAATGTGATTTTACTGATGACAATATAGAATTATTTATCCATTAATCAAAAAAAATTCAAGGTAATAAAAAGAAAAAGTGATAGTACCCAATATAAAGTTAATTAAATAAGATGACAGAATCAAAGATTTTCATCTAATTGCACCACAGGAACAGG
Source organism: Pichia awuae (assembly GCA_030563725.1). Taxonomy (NCBI): domain Eukaryota; kingdom Fungi; phylum Ascomycota; class Pichiomycetes; order Pichiales; family Pichiaceae; genus Pichia; species Pichia awuae. The sequence continues at coordinate 454,584 of JAJMJV010000001.1, forward strand.
AACAGGACCCGAAAGTGAATTTTTCAGATGGTCATAACAACCAAAGCTTCGCCGTCTAATTTTTACGCACTTGATTTCGGTTAAAGCCCAGTTTTTTTACGCATAGCTTTCCCGTTCCTGGAAAAAGAATATTTTGCATCTCTCAGACTATTCCGATAAGCGGGAGGGTTTGATTTGCAAGATGGGTATGGTGTGTTCGACAGAATAATAAGATTAGGGATACTTGATTAAGATTTAGGTTGTTATTGATTATTGAGGCAGTAAAATAATAAACAGGTATAGAGAGGGCATCTAATTTTACAAAGAAATTTGTACACTTGAAGGAGATTGGTGACGTCATAGTGTGGTCATGGTAATAGAAATGGAATTTGTGAATTTAGTTAATTATATAAATTGGAGAAACTCTATATAGAAAAAAGCACAAAGGAGACAGGTAAATATATATATAGATGAGAATTCAATAATTCTTAAACAATTCAGAATATTATGATCAAAAAGTAGAATACAGTTGGATTAATATGTAAAATAAATATATTGAAACATCATAATATTTTAAAAAACTAAGAATTGAAATAATACTAATAATAATGATAAAAAATATTAGAGCAAACCGATGTACTAAAGATAGAAAAGATTCGATTGTAACACAACGCAGATGAGTTAACAAAAAGAAAAAAACTGTAAAACAATATGAGAGAAAAACAACAAAAAGAGGTGATGTAAAGTAAAATAATATGAAAAAAAATAAAAATGAAATTTTTGAAATGAACTTTTTTAATGTATTTTTTTAAGGCCCGTTGAAGTAAAAATAATATTTAATTGAATAGAATAAAATATTATGAATACACGATATTGAAAATGCTTTTTTTCATTTTATTTCTGATAAAAGTGGAAATGTATATTTTTTCCTTTCGTTTCTGCTGTGAATCTGTAAGAAATATGGCTGAAGAAAAAAAAAGTAATTTGAAAAAAAATAATGAATGGTGGTGAAGTAATTGACATCGAACTTTCCAAGAATAATAAGAAAAACTTTCTCTATGAATTTTCCAAGTAGAACAAAATAAAAATAGAAGTTGAAAATGAAATAAAAAATTTAAGAAATAAAAAAGCAAGTGAATAAAAATGATGCTTTGTTTAATTCACTCTAAAAAATTTACCACCATTGGGAAGAAGATGAGGTAGAATTTGAAGAACGGGAAGATGATCCATATGAGTTACCACCGTAAGAGTTAGCACCACCATATGAGTTACCACCGTAAGAATTACCACCACCATATGAGTTACCACCGTAAGAATTACCACCACCATATGAGTTACCGTAGGATCTATTGCTACCACTACCACCAGCACCACCACCGGTTCTTCTGATATCTCTAGAGTTGTTATTTCTACCTCTACCACTGTTACCGCCTCTACCACTTTCTCTTGAGACTGAGGTTAAGAATCTTGGGACTTCTTGATTTGCTTCAGTCAATAATTCAACCAGATCTCTACTGATGTTTCTGTTACCTCTGTTAAAGAAAGCAGTTGCAATACCAGTGTTACCAGCTCTACCAGTTCTACCAATTCTATGAACGTAATCATCAACATCACTTGGTAAGTCAAAGTTAATGACATGAGTAACATTTGGAATATCTAAACCTCTAGCAGCAACAGCTGTCGCAACTAAAATTGGAGCTCTACCAGACTTGAATAATTCTAATGCCTTCTCTCTTTCTCTTTGTGTTCTGTCACCATGAATTGAAGTTGCTGGTAAATTGTTACTGTATAAGAAATCACTTAAAATATCTGCCATTCTCTTTGTTTCAACGAAAACTAAGGTTAAACCATTTTCTTCATCAGAAGCTAAGATATCTAATAAAGTTGGTTCTTTATCTTCTTCTTCAACATATAAAATCTTTTGAGTGATATTTTCGGAAGTAGAACCCACCTTACCAACAGAAAGGAAGATATAATCATTCAAGAAATCTCTTGCTAAATATTGAATTTCCTTTGGGAAAGTTGCAGAGAAAAGTAAAGATTGTCTTTCATTAGCTGGAGGCATATCACAATCTTCAACAATATTTCTAATTTGGTTTTCAAAACCCATATCTAACATTCTATCAGCTTCATCTAAGACAAAATATTTAATATTTCTTAAAGAAATTTTACCTCTTTCTAATAAATCATTCAATCTACCAGGAGTTGCAACTAATAAATCACAACCTCTTGATAAGTTTCTAATTTGAGTACCAATATCAGCACCACCATAAGCGACACAAGTTTTAACCCAAGATCTATAAACGAATTTTTTAGATTCTTCATAAATTTGAGATACTAATTCTCTTGTTGGGGCTAAAACCAAAGCAGTTGGATAAGCTTTACCTCTTGCAAATCTGTTAGTTTCTTCAGGAATTGGTGCAGGTCCATTTTTGAAAGATTCAGATAAAACTGGGAAAAGGAAACCACCAGTTTTACCGGAACCGGTTTGAGCACATGCCATTAAATCTCTACCTTGACTAATGATTGGGATAGAGTATTTTTGAACAGGTGTTGGTTTAGTGAATCTAGCCAATTTGATGTTTTCTAAAAGTAATGGATCAATTGGAGGAGATGTAAATTCAGTGACTGGTTCTGGGACATCATCACCTGATGCTTCAACAGGGATGTCATCATAATTGTCAAAATTAATACCTGATGATTGGAATTTGGAGTCTCCTTCTTCACCATATAATGATAATTCTAAACCAGCATCTCTTTCTGCTGGAACATGGACACCGTCAACCCATTTACCTTGACCTTTTTCTGTTCTGGAACCGCCGTCTCTTGAATAACCGCCATTGTTTCTAGAGCCATAACCGTTATTTCTGTAACCATAGCCGGATCCTGATCTATTACCGTAGGATCCACCGTTACCGCCAAATCCTGATGATCTGTTACCACCAAATCTTGAACCCGATTCCGCGGAGGATGAGGCACCTACCGAAGGGCTTGAAGGTGCGTTCTTTCTGTGAGGAGGAACATATGACATATTTTTTGATGTATATATAAAGTTTAAGGATCAAAGATCTAAACTGTAAGTCTTGCAAATCAAAAGAAAGAGCCTACCTTTACACAGTCTACGTTTACATTAATATATTATTTTCATCTCGCATTACTGTGTGAGATCGAAAAATTTTCATGAAAACTGGAAAAAAAGTAACGAAATCAGCGCCTTCCGCAGCGCTGCGAAAAACAGGAAGATCCGTGCACCAGCATGGAAAAAGACCCAGACAGCAGCTGGAGACACATTACAATTTAACAAGTTAAAGAAGCATATGGAAATGTAAATGATAAACTAGTTTTTGTATTAAGATATATATAAGAAAATAACAAACTAATCAACTATATAAGATCCAAATACAAGACGAATTCGGCGTTCAGTCAAGTTAAAAAAAATTAGTTTTCTAAGTCCTTCTTTAAAGTACCTAAGAAAGCGTGCTTTTCAGCAGGAGTTTGGAATCTACCCTTACCGAACTTAGAAGCAGTGTCAATCCACTTAAGAGAAACTTGTTCTAAAGCTCTTCTGTCCTTTGGACCGTATAAGGACTTTCTTAAAGTGATGACTCTCTTAACTGGACCTGGAATAGAACCCTTTAATAAGACGAAATCGTTCTTGACTTCACCGTACTTGACGAAACCACCCATTGGGGTAATGGTCTTCTTGGTTCTGTCAAAGTCAGTAGCACCAGAAGATTCATCACCTGCCTTACCAACTCTGTAAACCTTGTGGTTAATAGAAGTTCTGTGGTGGTAACCTCTTTGACCCGCTCTTGCAACGGACCAAGAGACATGAGCTGGATGCCAAGCACCAATACATGCAACCTTTCTTGAACCTCTGTGAGTCTTTCTTGGTAACTTCTTGGTACCCCATCTGTGGGTAACACCCTCGAAACCGTGACCCTTGGTAACTGCAATAGCATCAATCATTTCGTTTTGTTCGAAAACGGAATCGACAGAAACAGTCTTTTCGAAATGTTCCTTAGCCCATTGGACCTTGTCAGAAATAGAACCACCGTTTAATTGAATTTCAGCTAAGTGTGCCTTCTTTTGAGATAATGGAGTCTTTCTGATTTGGGTGTGAACTAAAACTCTAACGGTAGTACAGTACTTGGTGATTCTTGCTAATTCAGTATCAATTTCACCAGCCTTGGAGTACTTTTGAGAGTATTTTTGGAATGCTCTCTTCTTAGACTTGTACCAGTTCTTGTAGAATCTTCTCTTGATTTCTTCAGATAAGTGTTCAGCCCAGACGGTAGTTAAGGATCTTAAACCTCTTGGAGTTTCAACGTAACCGACAACACCGACAACAACTAATTCAGGAGTATCAACAACAGTAGCAGCTTCAACAACTTCTCTCTTGTGCATCTTGGAACCTGGTCTGTCTAAGTCTCTGACGATGGTGGTCATACCTGCCTTGTAACCTAAGAATGCGGTTAAAGCAACTGGCTTAGATTTGTCGTCCTTTGGGAATGACTTACATCTACCTCTTTGCTTTGCAGCTCTCTTTCTTGGGAGGAAACCTAAGGAACCGTGTCTTGGTTCTTCGTACTTTCTATGAGACATATTGATATAACTTTATTAATAAAGTGTTGCGTTTAAAAGAAAGAAAGAAAAAAAGATCTGAAGAAAAAAATTCAAAAAGTGGAAATTCAAGTGTTGAAATATGATTTTCAGCGCATGGTGAAAAATTTTTATTATTGAATTTTTTTAAACGGGGGTTTTATTTTTCATTTTTGTTTGCGCGCCTCCACAAAGCCGGGTAACTACAGCTTCAGGTTAAAAGTAGAAACAGAGGCTCAGCGCGGATTTACGTCCCGACATGCGGCGCCATGGCGCCGCACGTGGGGCAAGGACAGGGCTCGCGAGCGGACGATGGCATGCAGGCTACACCGCAGTGGGCGGAGTCCGTACAAGCGGGCTAGGTGTTGTCTAAGCGCGGTAGATGGGAAATGGTGCGGAACATTAATCAACGTATGAAATGTTAAAAGATAAACGGTTTCCGGATTTAAGTCTTGCACATAAAGACGTTGGCTTTGTTTAGTAAGTAGAGGTGGACATTTCCGGAAAACAATGTTTTGAGAAAAGATTTTAGTTGGATTTTTCTTTTGTATTCAGAAAGTAAGATTGAATACATAGAGAATTGAAACGTAGTATTAAACAACAAAACAAAAAGAATTGAGACGTAGTATTAAACAACAAAACAAAAAGAATTGAAACGTAGCATTCAGCAGCAAAAAGAAAGAATTATTACGTAGAATAATAATGTAGAATTATAATATAGAATGAAAGAAGCAAAAAATTGATGATTAGAAACGAAGAAACTATACAACAAGTGCAACTTAATGGTTTTTCTTAGCAGGCTGTTTCCTGTCTCAGGATATAAATCTTGAAATTTGTGCAAAATTGCACACGCACCTATTACTAATATGTGTCATCAAGAAGAAACACACCGTAAACGATAAAGCCCACAGCCAGATATTTTTACCTTGCCATGCGTTTTTTTGCGCATAGTTTGCAGTCTGACACTGGGCTTGGAGTATGTGGTATTTTACCAAAGAATCGCAGTATATAGACAGTTTTATCAAGCTGCACGATTTTTACCTCTGCCAGTGGAATATGCCGCCTCCTTTTCTTGCTCCAAAAACTTTTAGCCTATAAACTCGGCAAACAATTGCTTTCCCATTTCTATATGCGCTTTTTGTTTTTTGTTTGACACTATGGTTAGCGCAGCCCGCTGCGCTCCTATTCGCTTGCCCTATTTGACACTCTAAGGAGGGTGCGCATGCAGTAGGTACGCGTGCAGAAACGTGCGACATAAAACTAAATTTAGATCGGGAGATTGGGCCGATCGGGGAATGCCCTGCTCACAGATAGCAGGATATTAGTAGTAGATACAAGATACTTTATATTTGTTACTGTTGCTAATGGGGTATATTGTCAAAGAGGGTGGGAAATGTAACAAAATAAATAATCCAAGCAAAAACTTTGATTATGCATGCCGTTCATTAGATCAGGAAATTAGGCTCTCGCTACGCTGCTTCTCGCTATGCTGCTAGTGTAGTAAAATAGAAAAATGTGAAACTTTCCCGATCTCATAGAAGCTTTTTTAATTCCCACAAGTTTTAGTGTTTTTAAACCTCAAGGCAAATCCACCCCTGATACCCCGTTCTGCTTTGAATGTGCTTTGAATGTGCTTTGAATGTGCTTTGAATGTTCTTTGAATGTTCTTTGAATGTGCTTTGAATGTGTTTTAAGTGCGCTTTGAATGTGTTTTATATGAGCCTTATGTGAGCCTTATGTACCATCCCTATTTCTAAGTGGGCCGTTGGCTCTACAGTACTACAACCAGGATCCCAGATTAGTTCCGCTTTTAGCCGCTTTTCCGCATTTCTCTATTATGTGAATTCTTCTGTTGCCCAGTTTAGAGCGGTTGGTTTTTACGGCCAACTACAACTCTCTTACTGCTCTTTTTTATATTTTACTTTGTTTGCATCTATATTATACATCTTACATCATAGTGTCTCATGTTTGAGGTACGCGCTTATAATTTGTAGAACTTATTGATAGGTCAAAGATTAGCTTTCTATTCACACGCCTTACAGTAGATGGGCAGATAGATTAAATGGAACTTTGCCTCTCCACAATCGGGCAATTGGCCAGTTCTCACGCTGTTTTGTATTGATATATCTTGTCCTTAAAAGCATTAATTTAAAAATGCCCTAGTGTTTCACGCTGTTATTACATATCTTTCCTGCAATCCAAAATCCTGTCTTGAACAATGCAATGCACAAACTTGCAAACATGCATGTTAAAATTTTCGCAAGATTTCCCGGAAATTCTGGTGCAAAGAACTTTTTTTTCGCTGGACCTATTAGGAATTGGTGTGTGGATCTGCAAAACGGCTTATAATACAATGTTTCTCTACGCAATATTTGTAATTAATTTAACACTCAAAATTTTGCCCCATCTTGCTGGCCTATGTATTAAGAAATTAGGTTGAATTTTGTATGAAAATTTGTTCCTTAAGCATAGTAGAAGGCAAAAAAACTTTGAGACAATTGGGATAGCTACAGACCCAAACTATTGAGAAAGTTGTTTATTTCTTTTGGTGTTATTAGTCTTTTCTTGCTCATACCCACCGAGATCGTATATCACAAACCGATAACCAACGACAGTTTGTACCTTTATAAGATCTCTACAGGATTTTTATTCGGCTAACAATTTCATTTTACCACACGGTCAATATCCAGGTGTGCTACGGCCTTTATGTTTGTTCATATGAAAAATCTTGTCATTGAATGAATTCATATCTAGCCAATTTATCTATTATTTCAACACAACTAATAACTACATCAATCAATTCATTACACATAAGATTCCATTGCACTACATTTAAATATTCAATCAAATTAGTTTAAAATATGAGTGATGATAATAAAATCAACTCTGATCTCAACGGTGAAAATCAATTCTTTTTTTCGCCAAACTACCAGCCAAATTACCAACCAAATCATCAACCAAATCATCAACCAAATCATCAACTAAATAATCAACTAAATCATCAACTAAATCATCAACCAAATCATCAACCAAATCATCAACCAAATCATCAGCCAAATTATGAACCGAATTATGACCCAAATTATCAAGCAAATTATCAAGCAAATTATCAAGCAAATTATCAAGCAAATTATCAGCTAAATTATCAGATAAATCCTCAGCAAAACTATCAACAATTGAATACAAACAATAGTATTAATAGTCAACCTACTAATTTTATAATAACGGACAAAAAATATCCTCATTCATTTCAATCTTCAAGTCAGTCCTTTATAGACAAAAATCAGCAATATGTTAACGAACCTACCTATGTTTCTGATTTTAACAGACATTCACAGGTAACCCAACCACTTCAAAATACTCAAAATTATCAAAATTTGGACAACAATATAGAAGATACGACTAAGCAGATATTTTTAGAGGATTATCCCATAGCTGAACCAAATACAAATAACTCAATGTCACCAATTCCTTATACAGTACCTTCAAATACAAGCAGATTGACACCTGAAATAATTCCACAATCAACATTTTGTCAATCAAATAATGTTAATTCATATAAAATAGGTAAATTGGATCACAGAAGAACAACTTCAAATTTAAACTCCAAGTACTATAACAATTTAAGTGAGATAAATAATCATTTGCAGAAACATGGAAATTATCTAGATATTTCACAAAATACTATATATCAGCCATTAAAAGATGACATTAATGAACAGCAAGATATTCTTAATGATGAAAAATATCTAAATCCAAATAATCAATTTTATATGAAACAAATCAATACTTCAATTGGAGAGACCAATGATTTTCAAACTATGAATAGTTTATATGACAAACAACAAAAACAACAATCTATAAATACTTTAAATCTCAAACAATCTAATATTTACCCACCATATTCTCCAAATGTAAATACTATGCAGGATAACAATTTCCAACTGACAAATCTACAATTACCACATTATGCATCAGATCTTCCAACAAAAGATTCCTACAATAATCAAGAACCTGGTAATTTTTTTAATAGCATTGAAACTAGAAATGATTTAGAACTTCATCATAAATCATCAATCAACTTTAATAATAATACCAATATTAATAATAATAATCATAATATAGATAGTGAAAACAATATTTATCAAAACTTCAACAAACAAATTGATGTTTTTTCATTAAAAGAATCTTCTTACTCCCCATCTAAACACAGCTATTTGAAATCTAATTTACCACAAATTTACCCACAAATCCCTCTAGAGACGTCACCAGCTAAAAATAGGTATGATTTAGTTCCGATTGATAGAATTAAAAATATAGATTCATTAATTTATACAGATGAGGCATTTAAATCAAAAAATTACGACTTGAAACTAATTCAATCATCATATGATCCTTTAGCTAAAAAAAGAGTAAAACCTTCTAATTTTAAATTTGATAATAATGGTTATGATGATATCTTAGAAAGTATTAATATTGACGATGAAAACGTAGATTTTAATGTACCATTAATTGTTTCAAAATTAAATTCTACTCAACTTCAAAAATTTGCTGACATAAAATTTGTTGATTTTAAAAATACTTTTCTTAATTCACCCGATATAACTTCTGATAAACTTGTTCAATTAAAAAAGGCATTATTGGAAGATTGGAAATCAACCAAATCTTCAATTGAAATTCATTATTGTACTTGCAAAAAATATATTATGTTTTCTAAAAATGATAGCAACTGTCCTCATTCAATATCTTCACAATTAAACACAGATCCACAATTAGAAAATCAATATAGCTGGTCTAGAAATTTAACTATCTCAAAATCCCCAGCCCACAAAAGAGTTAGTTTTTCAATTGAATTATTAAATAATTATGTTTTGTCCATTTTATTGAATAAAAAATTAAGGACTTATTTAAAAAAGACTATTAAAGCTCCAAAAAATATTAATGAGGAAACAAAATATGTTAATTTGTTTCATGACGGTAAAATTTATAGAGATTCAATCAAAGATGATGTCGATAAGATTGATTTTGCATTTACATTCACATTGGTAACATTACCTAAATCAGGTTTAGGTTTGAATAGTAAAAATTGGGCTAGTATATATTTTGTTCTTAATGAGCTACCTGACCATTTAAAATATAAACCAGAATTTATGTTTTTTGCATGTGTTTGTGATTTAGATGATACACATGCTTGGAATTCTCAAATTTTAAAACCTTTATTTGCTTATCTGGATTATCTTCACAAAAATATTATTAAAGTTAGTTTGAATAGACATGAATATCATGTTAAAATTTTAGTTAATATGGCAATCGGTAATGATAATTACGGAGAAACAAGTGGTATTTTGGATATTCACACTGCAAGTAATAAGTTTCAATGTATTTATTGTACAGTACCCAGGTGCTCAGTTAGGGATAGTTTAGGATATGAGTTTAAAGTTATATTCAATTCACTTAATTATGAAAAAATTGAAATGCATCACTATCTAAGCCTGAAAAAGCAAGGTATTTTAGTAAGTAAACAAGGTGCCGACCATTGGGCTATACGTAAAATGTGCATTTTAGAAAATTTTAAACATTTTGAAATTAATAGATGCTTAACTTTTGATACAAGAAAATGGTTTTTAGAAGGTGTTTTTAAAGAAGGTATTTTTCGATTAGTTAAGAATAATTTTGTTAATTTCACATCTAAGGAAGAAATAAATCAGTTTAGATCAAACGTAGCTAAAATGCACAATATTATTTCAAAGCACGATCTTTTTCATAATCCTAAATTTTGTCTTGAATTTTTTGACTTTTCAATGGGATCCCTGGATTTTAAATCTAAAATAAGTGATTTGACAATAATGCAAATAATTTTTCCTCAATTTTTTGCTTCTTATTTTGGCAAAATGTTTCAAAATTCTTCTTCATTAAAGAAGAGTATACCAGTTAAATTGAAATATCTTTCCCTTTTGATTGAATTAAATACTTATGTAGGTGCCCTATGGTGTACCGAAGTGGAGAGATCAAAGCTACCATTAGTTAGGAAAGGTTTTTATAATTTAATTGCTGAAATTGAACATCTTTCCAAATTTAATGTTTTTAAGTATTTAAATATTCTGTTAATGTTACCATTACATTACATGTCTCACGTAATTGATAGATGGGAAGATATTGGAGATATGAAAACAGTTTCAGTTTCGGCAATGAATGATGCTTTAGAAACGTCTATTGATGTTACGGGTGATAGTTCACTTTCTAAGATGGACTTGGCCGATCGTGTCAAGTGTTTGAATATCCAAAATTGTATGAGCATTTATAATTACAAAGTTGAAGCATATCCTTTGTATGAATTTTTGACTATCGGTCCAACCAATATAGAAATGTTCTCAAAGAAATCTTTGATGAAATATAATGAATTTAACAAAAAATTTTTATTTGAAGCTTTTGATAATGCAATTTTTCAAGCAAATAGTAAAATTGAGGAAATAAAGTTATTTGAATTAAATTCTATTGTTATCAAACCTGAAACTAAGCCTACACCATTGAATTTAGTACGGATTAAAGGTATTAAAAGAAGTTTAGGCTGGAGATTTGTGTATATTTATGGAATGAAAAGGGTTACATATATTGATCCTTTTACCAAAGAAAGTATTTCAGGAGTATTTATTGAATATAGAGAAACAAAAACAAAAAAGCGTTTTCAGAAGGTATCAAATGATAGACCTGCATTTTCCCTTGGGGAATATATTACGTTGAAAGCAACAAGTAAAGAATTACGTTGCGTCTGGCTTGATGATGTTCAAATGGTAGCACTGAGAGTTTTCAGTGAATCCCGATATATTTACGATCCACAGATGCTCTTGGAGAGAGCTTTTGATTTTACTTAAAAGTGTATATGATTTGAAAATGATTCATACAAAGCCAGGGGGGCTCATAATATATAGGTTTAAAACACAATATCCATATATTTTATTTTTTATGTAAAAAAAAGATTAGAAACTGACATGGTATTTATAGCACAGCATTAAATTTTGTACTGCATAATTATTTTATAACTTCAAGCTTTTTATTTTACTTACAATAATGTGAAGACCAGGTACATTAAGAAGCTTGTGATTATTTGGTTATTGAAAATCCGGTTTATGTCTGATTCTTTCAAAAAGCAATATTTTAACAGTACTAGAATCATTAAATAAAATATATACCGGTTACAATCAATTTATAGGTTGTTTAATCATTGGAAACCTGTATACTGAAGGAGCTGGATGTTATAAAGTATTGATCTGGAGTTACAAAATAGGCACCTTTACGCAGACATCACTCATTTTGTTCACTTATTCACTAAACAGGTAAGTCATAACTTTATATTTTTGATATTATTATATTATATAAAAAAACATCATCCTGTTATTTTCTTCAATTAAAAGTTATGCAGCAGACAAAAAGGTAGCAAATACTATTTTTGGTTTTTTTTGCAGCTAGCTGCTATATTTGCACATTTAACTACTGTTAATATAAAGCAATTCTGACTCTATATGATTTACATTTTTTATTGCAGTTTGGTGGTCAGCGTCAATGTCTTTTCTTTCTACTTCAGCTGCCAGGCCGTTAACCTGACAAAACAAACAACAATGCCAGATCGGCAGTCAGTTAAATCTTCAGCCTTACGGATAAACCAGAGCCTAAGCGCGCTTACCTAATCCGGTAATCACAGAGCGCGGTCCGCCAACACTATTTTTTGCACTATGACTCAAGAAAATATACGGACGCAAATTTTTCACAGGAACCATAACTTAGTTGTATTCAAACCTTCCAGTATCTACTTTACTCTTTCTTTAATTTCGAAGCTTTCTGTTTGGTTTTCTTCACTATATAGCACAAAACAAATTAAATATGTTAGCATTCAATTCTTTAAAGAGAAACTTATGCAAGCAAGTCAAATTTCAAAGATTTGCATCAACCTCATCTAAAAATTTAGATCCAGCAAAGCTTACTATTCAAAATGGTCCAGTTTTTAATGGTTACTCTTTTGGTGCCCCAAAAACTGTTTCAGGTGAAGCAGTTTTCACAACTTCATTAGTTGGATACCCAGAATCTATGACCGATCCATCATACCGTGGTCAAATTATTTGTTTTACTCAACCATTAGTTGGTAATTATGGTGTTCCATCCGGAACTGCTCGTGACGAGTATACTTTACTTAAATACTTCGAATCTCCAGGTATTCAATGTGTTGGTATTGTTGTTACAGATGTTGCATTAGAATATTCTCATTGGACTGCAGTTGAATCTTTAAGCAACTGGTGTCAAAGAGAAGGTGTTGCTGCTATTACTGGTGTCGATACTAGAGAATTAGTTCAATACTTAAGAGAACAAGGTTCTAGTTTAGCTAGATTAAGTGTTGGTGATGATAACTCAACTGAATTCTATAATCCAGGTTTAGTTAACATGGTTGCTAAGGTTACAACCAAAGAACCATTCCACATCCCAGTCAAAAACGCAAAACATCATGTTTTAGTTGTTGATTGTGGTGCAAAGGAAAACATTTTAAGATGTTTAGTTTCAAGAGGTGCAGAAATAACTGTTGTTCCATATAACTATCCAATTCAAAAAGTTGCAGATAAATTTGATGGTATTTTCATTTCAAATGGTCCTGGTGATCCAATTTACTGTTCTGAAACAGTTGAAAATTTAAAGCAAGTTATTAAGGAACAACCAGATTTACCATTAATGGGTATTTGTATGGGTCATCAATTACTTTCTTTAGCAGCAGGTGCAAAGACTCTAAAATTAAAGTATGGTAACAGAGCTCATAATATTCCAACTCTTGATGTTACTACAGGTAAATGTCACATTACATCTCAAAACCATGGTTATGCTGTCGATGCTAAGACTTTACCATCTGATTATCAAGAATATTTTGTCAACTTGAACGATTTATCCAACGAAGGTATGATACATAAGGAAAGACCAATCTTTTCTGTTCAATTCCACCCAGAAGCCAAGGGTGGTCCATTAGATTCTTCTTTCTTATTTGACAAGTATTTTGATCTTTTGAACAAATACAAGGTTGAAGGCAGAAGTAAAGATTTAGGAGACCTTTCTTCTGATAAATTAGCAGGTGCTAGAGTTTGGTAATTCACCCCTAATAGACAACATACTACAATCTATAGATTTATATATACTGTATCTATAAACAAAATCCGTAATATTAGAATAAAATATAATCATGATAATAAACATCGGTAGAAGTGGCTTTGTGGAAACAAAACGATTTTAGGATCCAAAGTTATTGATACAATAATTGATATAAAAATAAAAAAGAAACGTCATGCAAGTATAAAGTTTATTAATTACCTCAAAATATTCTATTGTTACCCACCTAAAAGAGTTGAATATTATGGCATAATAGTTGAAAAAAAGTTTGAATACCGGCAATTTTTATTTGAATGTCTTTACTGATAACGAAAATCTGAACGATAGATATGGTTCATTTTCTGGGCCATTTTATTTTCTTGGATAGCCTATATTTTTTTTTTTGCCCAACCTATATTTCCTTGGATAGCAATTGTCTTCTATATATGAGTTACAAAAAACCAATAATTTGCTATTATTATACTTGATAATATTTGCAAAATTATACTTACACAAGGGAAAAAAACACATATCCAGCAATCACCACTTCAATTTTGACGTGATAGTTCTTGTAGACGGTTTGTGCTGTTTTCTAATACAAAAATCACTCTTTATCAGCATATTCCTACACTTTTATTAACGCAACGGTGATCGCTATTGTTTCTTGACATGTGTTGTTTGGTTTTGTTAACGAAAATAAACATTTTTCCTCATTTTAACAAAATTTCCACATTTTGTTTATTATGGATAGTTTTTTATCTAAAATTTTCTCTACATAGGTTTTATATAAAACTTAGGCATCAACATTTGCAATCAGCACATCTGGTTTGATAATTTGGTTAACTAACAACAAACAAGAAACTCTAGATTCTATAATATGAGAGTTTTATTAACTAACGACGACGGTGGTCCAAATGACGTGGCTTCACCATACATCAAATATTTAGTGGAATCGATTCTGAAATACACAAATTGGGATCTTACAATTTGTGTTCCAATTTCACAAAAGTCATGGATTGGTAAAGCCCATTTTGCAGGTAAAGATGTTACCGTCAAATATGCGTATTCTGCAATTTCTTCTCCGGAAGATAATTCATATCATGGTCCATTCCCATATCCTCAACCAAAACTACAAGCGGATCCTGATCTCAAGGAATGGTGTTTTGTAGATAACGGTACTCCAGCAACATGTTCAGATATTGGTGTTAACCATATTTGCGGTGCAGACAATGTTGATTTGGTTTTGAGTGGTCCTAATGTTGGCCGTAATTCTTCTGCACTTTATGCACTTTCCAGTGGTACTATTGGTGGTGCAATGGAAGGTCATCATAATGGTAAAAAGTCTATTGCAATATCATATTCATATGAGGAGGAACCAAATGTTCCATCAGAATGGTTACGTGAAGCAAGTTTGATGAGTGTTAAAATTGTTGAAGAATTATGGAATAATTGGAATGAAGATACACACGTTTACACAGTTAACATTCCATTAGAAAATGTTAAAATTGGTAAGACCAAAATTTATCATGTTCCTTTGCTGGAAAACAAATGGGGTAAAAGTTTATTCTATAAGGACGAAAAAACGTCTTCCAACTCACATATTGATATTGTTGATGGTGGTGCTTCCGATGGTGTTATTTACAGATGGAGCCCAGATTTTGATGTCGTTCATAAAGCGGTAGATGAAAGTACCGGAAAGACAGACGGTAAAGTTCTTAGTCAAGGCCATGCTACTATCACTGGTTTAAGAGTAAATTATGTCCATGCAGCAGGTGCCAATGAGGGTGAAATGATTCTAAAAGCTGATATGTAAGTCTTTCATTTTATTTTATTCTACTCATTTCTTCCTCCTTTTGTTTCAAACATTTCTTTCTTATATAAGTTATATTATAATGAATTTTTTTCATTTTAAAAACTTTTAGTGAATGAATATGGTAGAGCTTGCCAAAACAATATACTAACATATTTCTATTTTTTATTTTTTTTTTCGACAGAGATAACATGCAACCAAAACAAACCAATTTGGAAGTAATTATAACATATCCAAAGGATTCATATATTTATGAACCTTTAATAAAAGCTGTCAACAAATATTTACCACATGTTGTTGTTAAGGATAAAATACCACCAAAAAGTGACTCTTTTGTTTTTCAGTACGGTGATTACGAAGACCTTGATCATGAAAGATTAATGTCAGATAATAAATACGTTGCAAATTCATATATTTACAGAAAATCCTTGATTAGAAAACATTACCTTTCGAACACAATTGCCGTCTATCAAGCTAAAAACCCAGAATCGATATTGAAAACTGCATTTCCAGAAAGTTTTCAATTTGAATTGACATATGCCGAGTTTCTTGATGATATTTTAGACGAAGTATATGAATTACGATGCGTTTTAATGGAAAATGAGGAAAAAATGGATAAAACCTTTATCCTAAAGCCAAGTATGACTGATAAAGGTCAAGGAATAAGATTATTCAAAACAATTGATCAACTACAAGCTATTTTTGATTCTTTTGATGAAGATGATACTGACGATGAAGGTGATGAAACAAATAACGGTATGATAATTTCACAGCTGAGACATTTTGTTGTCCAAGAATATATTTCTACACCACTTTTATTACCTGAATATGGCAATAGAAAGTTTCACATCAGAACTTATGTTCTTGCAAGTGGACAGCTAAAAGTTTATGTTTATGACAGAATGTTGATGCTGTTTAGTGCAGAAAAATACACCAATCCAGATTTAAATAATGATACCTTGGATGAAGATGGAATTATTGAGATGACAGGCCATTTAACAAATACCTGCTTACAAGACCAAACAGATGAAAAAGTTGTTGAAGAATTAAAGAAATCATCACTTTCAGAAGAATTGAAGGCTAATATTATTCATCAAATTCATCTTATAGTTGCAGATCTGTTTAAAGCTGCAGTTAACGTTGATAGAATGAATTTTCAACCATTACCTAACGCATTTGAAGCTTATGGATTAGACTTTTTAGTTTCTGAAAATACCACTAGAAACACAGGTGTGACATTATTAGAAGTTAATGCATACCCAGATTTCCGTCAAACAGGTTCCGATTTGAAAGAATTAATTGATGAGTTCTTTGGTGGTATTATGTGCACCTCGGTTATACCCCTTACAGGTGGTGACGTTCAAGAGTCCGAAAATTTACATAAAGTTTTAGAACTTGAAAATCTATAAATCCACAAATGTATATATCTATAAATTTATAAACCTGCAAATATATTAATCTACAAATCTATAAAATTAAATAAAATAAAAGCAAATATAATATACATTTAATTGATACTTTTAATTTTGATTTTGTTCATTTTCATTCATTTCTTTGCACCATTTGTAAATTTGTTCTCTGTACTTATCTGCACGTAAAAATCCAAGTCGTATGTAAGTCAAAGATCTTATATATTCTTCGTTTCTCTGTAGTGCAATCTGAAGTAAATGTCGTGTTTCGTCAATTTCTTCTTGTTTGATATTAGTAAAGTTAGGATTTGACTGATATTTTGGAGGTTTAAAAAATGGATCTGAATTTTCTGATATATTTTGTGCTGGATTATATTCATCTTCTAATTTTTCTAAATCTAAATGATGATTATACTCTGGTAATCCTAAATTATCAGCCAGAATATGATTAGGATCTGAGTTGAGGAAAATATCCATGGTTTTGTTTAAAAGATTTACCATTTCTTGTTCACTTTCTATCAATTCGATGGTATTATTTGACAATTTTTCCAAATAACGTGCCTTATATATCTGACTCACGGGTTTAATGTTCACAACATCGGCGGGTTTTGTTATAGGTCTTAACAATTCATCAATTTTCACTGTGCTCAAAAACTCATTAAATCTTGTCATGTTGGGATCATCAATATCTTCATCCAAGGCATCATAGTTTGAAATAAATTCATCATCGGATCCAAATTCTTCTTCAACTTGACGTTGTATCTTTTCTTCCAAATCTGCATCCATCTCCTTATTGACATACACTAGCTTAGATTCGTATTCTTTAGTCACATCATTAAACAACTCAACAGATGTAAGTTTGAAATTCTCTCTAGATGGACTTATCTTCATTCTTTTGACTGTCTCTGCTTCTGGGTCTACATTAGATCCTCCATTCAATCTCGGATTAGCCGTCGGCTTCACCGATACTGATGCACCATACTGTTTTCCTTCTTTTTCCACCTTCACCTTCTCCCTTAAACGCAAGATATCTTCTCTCAAACTCTTGAGTTCAATATCACTGAATGCCATCGTCTGTGTCTTACTATTCGGTATTGGCGGAGGTGTCTTGTCCGACGCAAAGAAAGATGTATGATATCATAACAAAACATCAACAGACAAGAAAAACGGCATGCGCTTTTCGAGTCTGAATTTCCAGAATCTACTGCATTGTCAAGAGATATTGATATTTTTCATTGTAGATTATTATATATATATTCATATATTCATATTATATATATATATAGCTATAAATAGTAGTGGCTAAAATAAACTAGATGACAATTCCTAAAGTTTACGATTTGGGGGATCCAAAGTCATTTGCATTTTCTACTGCAAGACAAAGATGGCCAACGATTTTGACAAGAGCTAAGAAAGACACATTGTTGCATATTGAAAACAGTACCGACGAGGAATTAAAGAAGCAAGGTCAAAACATTGTCAAATCAATTGAAGGGTTGATCGATGATATCAATAACAATGGTTCAATCAGAAATTTCAGCCAAGAAGAAATTACGCAAATTCCTAGTTTAGAGTCATACAATGACGAATTTAACAAACTAGAAAAGTCACCAACTTGGTTAAACGGTCCATGGCTTTTAATTGAATGTTATCTATATAGATTATTAGATACCTTCTTTAAATCGCAGAATAAGTGGGTTGATTTTGACATTTTCGAGTCTCAAAAAAGAGAAGCTTTCGAATCATCTGCAAGCGGTATATATGAATTGGCCATTAGAGTTAAACATTTAAGTGAACAGATCAAAGAATCAGGTTTGACCGATGAAGATAAACTTAAGTTATTATTTGAAGAATTCATCGACGTTTCTTTGTGGGGTAATGCTACCGACCTTTCACTTTTAGCCAATGCAACTTTGGAAGATTTACAGTCAAGACAAGGTAAAGAAGCTAGAGCAAAATCTGCTGAAAATATTATCGATAACGATTTACCTGAATCATGGAAGAGATTGATTTCTGTTCCTTTTGAAGAGAGAAGAATTGATATTGTTTTGGATAATGCCGGTTTTGAATTTTATACCGATTTAGCATTGACTATTTTCCTTCTAGATTCCAAACTTGTCAAATCTGTCGTTTTCCATTGTAAAACTAGACCATGGATGGTCAGTGACACTATGGTAAAAGATTATGATCTGTTCTTACAAGATATGTTAAACACTCAATGGTTTCCTAAGCATCAAGATGAATTGAAATATTTTGTTGATTCTATTCAACAATATAAATCAAATGGCCAATTTAACTTAGTTGATTCTGAGTTTTGGACTTGTGCTCTTGATTATTGGAATATCTCACCTTCCGAAACTAAATATGGTGGTGCAGAGTTATACAAATATTTCCAAAGCTCAACATTAGTTATTGTTAAGGGTGACTTGAATTATAGAAAATTGACAGGTGATAGAGAATGGCCAAGAACAACACCATTTTCAGAAGCTGTTCAATCACTTGCAACTTCTAATATTCATATATTAGCATTGAGAACTTGTAAAGCCGATGTTTGTGTTGGTTTACAAGAAGGTGTGGATGAAAAGCTGATCGAAAACTGGAAAAAACTTGGTAATGAAGTCGGAGAACTCTGGTGTTCATCCGGTAAGTGGGCAGTTATTTCATATTCATCTGGTAACTATTAAATATTTTAGATTCTGTTTTTATTTATTTTATTAAAATTGTAGTACAGTAGACGTAAAAAACTAAACATATAAAAACTATGTATACAGTTATAATAATCCAATCATTCATTTTGGGCCTTCTGCCTGTGTGCCGGTGTTTGAGCTGGAGTTTGAGTTGGGGTCTGTGTCGCAGTTGATGTTCCAGAAGAGTTTACTGTAGCTGAAACTCCTGGCATTTGCATAAATGGCATTTGCATGAACGATGGCATTGGCATATTAGACATATTAGGCATATTAGGCATATTAGGCATATTAGGCATATTAGGCATGTTAGGCATGTTAGGCATGTTAGGCATGTTAGGCATGTTAGGCATGTTCATACCCATTGGTGGCATCATGACTGGCATACCCATTGCAGGAATTGGCAACATTGGCAAAGGTATATTATTACCCACAGGATTTGGTTGATGTTTTTTAGAAGGTGGACCAGCAGTTTTTGTTTCAAGTGGAGGATTTTTCCTATATTCATCTACTTTTTTTTGTAGTTCTTCATCTGGTATTAAAGTATCAATATAAATTTCTTCCTTACCACAATTTGGACATGTAAAATCACTGTCAATAAGTTTGTCCTCTATGATCTTACGAGAATAGAGTTTGCCACAACATGATGTTCGTACGGGATTTCTCCATAGTTTTCCAGTTTCCGTATCCTTCAAATCTCCATCTTCTACATCTATGTCATCGTTTATATTATAATTTTCACCTTTTTTGATGTTCTGGAATTTTTCCCATGCTTTAGTGTCTGCCACCGCCACAACATATTTACCTTCTTCATTAACCATATATGCAGTATTACCATTTGGTAATGCATCAGCAGTAACATCATCAGGCTTTTCGATTTGTTTCAAGTAACTCTTTGGAATACCGGTAGTTTTCCTAACTCTGACTCCTTCCCAATTCGGATCATTATTCTTTGGACAATTTTTAATATTATGCTTACCCTTTTCACCACATTTATAACATATATAATAGTCTGGAACAGGCTCGTTTGTAGCCGGTTTGAATGGATCCACTCTTGTTGCTGTGGCCATAACATCTTGCTGTGCAGACCATTGTTCATCTTGAGCGCTGAACATCTGTTTGATCATATCATCTTCGTTACCTGTTCCTGTTGCCAAAGAATTGCTCAATTTATCCAAAGATTGGTTAGTTTGGACACCAGAAGATGCAACATGTAATCTAGGTTTACCAGCAACGTACCGTTGAACATTACCCTTTCCCTTTTTAGAAGACATTGTACGACGAACAAGAACTGTAGTTGATCTTGAAACAACTTCATTATCATCTGTCAATTCAATATCTCCAAACGAATTATCATTAATATCCTGAATATTTTCTGTACTGTACAGAACAATATCGATATCTGCAGAATTTAGTAAATTATTTGCCAGGATAATTTCACGTTTTAATTCAAAAACCGTAAGACCTGTTCCATCAAACTTGATTGTAGCAGTGTGGTCCGGTCTCTGAGATCGGAATCTATAATAAATAACTGCCATGATGTTATATTACCCTCAATACCGTCAATACGTCGTTGTCTTTTACTGATTCATAAGTACATGTCCTTCATGTCGTTTTTAATCTTCAACAAATCTGCCTCAACGCGGCAAACTTTTCAAATTCATGTTACAAAGTTGTATTAAACAGGATATCTTTGGCAAACCACAAGAATACACAGCACAAGATGAACGGACCAACCTACTATGAATTCTATAGAAGGAGCACGTATGTATGACTTTTATAGCGCTTTGAAATCTCCAGTTTACTAACATTTCTGTATAACTCATATAGTGTCGGTGCAACATTAGCAGACGCATTGGATACACTTATTGTTGACCAGCGTATTCAACCACAATTGGCAATGAAGGTGCTTGCAAATTTCGATAAAGTCACGTCGGACCATCTCCGGAGTGACGTAAAAGCAAAAATGACATTCAAAGGACACCTTAGTACATACAGATTTTGCGATGATGTTTGGACCTTTGTCATCAAAGATGTTAATATGAAATTAGATGATGGAGAGTCAATTGACGTTGGAAAGTTCAAGATTGTTGCGTGTAATAGCAAGAAGTCGGGCGAATAGATGTATTGCTAGACTGGATATATTTGGTAGGTATACTTTTGGGGGTTTGTGTTTCACTTTTTTAGAAAATGTTTCGTTCTTTTAGAAAATGTTTCGTTCTTTTAGAAAATGTTTCGTTCTTTTAGAAAATGTTTCGTTTTTTGTCTTTCTTCACAGTATACAAAATAATGGGTTATAAAAAGTTATAGATTCAGATGTTTTGTAATAGTAAGTTTCTTCTTTTTTTGATATTACAATTCATCTTTGGCAATTGCCGAGTCTTGTGTTTCTTGTTGTAAACGAACAATTGGAACTATGGACGATATTTTAAGTTTCTCCGATGTAGTTGGATCTTTTTTTGAGGACAAAGTTTCAGAGTCTTCTTCAGATACTGCAGTTGTGATTGCGTCTTCCAACGCATCAGAAGCTACAAATTTCATTTGATCGTCAACACTCTTTCCATCACGCTTCAGTTCACTTAAGACTTGCTTTTCTTGTGTTTCAGCAGCTTCATCAGAACTGTCAAAAGTTTCTACTTCTGGCTGGATCTGAACCTTCAAATCTTCAGATAGCTCATTTTTTTGTATTTCTTTCAGATTTTCTTCTTCTTCTCTCTGTTTAGCTTCTAATGGATCATCAAAAAGTTCAATTTCAGGTTCGATTTGGATTGTTAATTCATGGGTGTTTTCTAATTCTCCAAGAACAATATTTTCTTGTGCTTCACCGGCAGCATTACTATCTTCAAAGACTTCAGAGTGTGGTTCTATCTGAACTTCAAGCGATGGGTCTGCAACTCCGACAATAGCTGTTGATGGTGAAAGAGTTTTATCATCCTTTGTAGTAGTTAATTCTGTACTTCCAGTTGAGGAGTTGTCAGAACTTGCTTTTTCTGGATTTAACTCCTTCACAATAAGTTTTTTGATTGCATTAAAATCTTTTTTTGCACCTTCCTTCATTGCTTGAACAGGGTTCTTATAATTGGTTTTAGACTTAGATTTGACAAAAAAAGAAGGTGTTGCAATCTCAATTTCTGTTGTTGATGTGCTTGGTTGTATTTGTGTCGATAATTCCGATAAAACTTTATCTTCAGCTACTTTAGTTCCTTCAACAGGGTCAACAAAAGTTTCAATTTCTGGTTCAATTTGAATTCCAACATTCTCCTTCAATTCTTCAACAACAGCATTCTCTTGTTCTTTGATTGCAGAAGCTGAATCGTTGAAAATAATACTTGAAGGTTCCACTTGAATTTTAACTTCAGGTAAAATTTCCTTGGTAACAGTTTGAACTACAAGTTGAGTTGATAATGTAATTGATGTTTCCACAGATGTCAATGTCGCAATTGAAGTAGCAGTTGCAATTTCTGTTGAAGTAGAAACTGAAACTGACAAAACAACTGATGTGATTTCTTTGGTGACTTCTCGAGTAATTTCCTTAATAATCGATGATGGTGTGAGGAAAGCGGAGGTTAAGGAAACTGTAGATGCAGATGTTGAAGTAGTCGGAATTGATTCGTTCTTTTCAACCCTTTTAGTTGATAATAATGAGCTTTCCTCACTGTCTAAAAAAGTTTCAGTTGAAACAGTATAACCAGTAGAAGTTGTGATTTCAGATGATGAAATAATATCTCCCTGAATAGTTAAGTAAGCTGGGTCAATAGCACTAGTGAGCCCAGTGGGTTTTATGGATGATTCAGTACTAATTTTAGAGGCCAAATTTGTAGTAGATTCTGATGAAACTGTTGAAGAATCATGTGCTAAAGATTCCTTAATTGATTCAGATTCTAATTTTTGAGTTTCAAAAAGACTTGCGCCTGTGGAGGAAGTTAAAAAGGTGGAATATGAGGTGGATGATAACGGAACATCAGTGGCAATAGTAGTGTCGATAGTTGATGTCATGGCATCATTTGATTCAAATGAAGGAATTGGCTCGATAGTGAAGTAACTTGAAGAATCTTGTGGTTTATAAGCATCATAAAGTTCCATTGCCTTATTAAAAGCGATATCAATATAACCATTCTCGTGTAAGTATCGGGTAGCAACTGATAAAAGTGCAATAAAAATGATAGAGACAATATATTGAAAGATCGTTGCTAACATAGATTTTGAGGATGAAAATTTAGCTGGAATTTCCACAATGTTAACCGTATTAGCAGCAGAGCAAGATGCAAGATATTTACCATTATCAGAGAAAAAAGCTTTAGTGATTGCAAACTCGTGAACTTTATTTAAAATTTTAATAATTTTAAGATCTGAAGTTCTTATCAACAAAAGAGAATAACTGGAAGTTGCCAAAACAGTCAAGTCATTGTTGATGTTAACATCCATGGATGTTATACCTTTGGTATTTTTATAAACCGACTTCTGTTGTATGATTTTTGAAGATGCAATTGAAAATTTGGCAATGTGAGCACTGCTATCTTTAGAACCACCGATGATGACCTCATTATTGTCTAAAAATCTAACTTTAGACATTATGAAATCCAGATTTTTTTTGAAAACTGAACGTCCTGTAATTAAAGAAATCACTTCAAAAACATTGGATGTGATATAACACATCAATTTGTCATCTGGTGAGATGGTGATATCCTTAACGTCTCCATCTGTGACAACTTTAAATTTTTCTTGTAAACCATCTGAACAATCAATAATATAAACAGAGGAAGGTGTATCGCTCATAACAATTACACCCACAGATCCATCGTTAGATACCGACGTGATTTTTTGATACAGTGATGAGTTTGTATTTGGATGAATTTGACAACTTTCAACAAACTTCAGATGGTCATTTTCAAATTTGAATTTACGTAGATGTTTATTAACACCTTTCGACATCATGGCTGGATTTTCATTAATACCGGCCAAAATAACACTATTACCAACATCCATTGACATCACTGAATCTTCATTATCATTCAATGTTAGCTCTCTGTATCTTTTAATTGGTTTTTTGGCGTTATCCGGTTGGATTAAAATAGCCGTCATTTTATTAGGAATACCATTGTTACCGTCTCCACCACCGCCGGCAACAATAACCGTATGGTTATTCACAAACCGGCCACTGTATACGGGATATCCAAGGTTCAGTGTATGATTCTCCAGCTTCATGCTCCTTGGTCGTCCTGAAAATATCAAGTTTGATGTCTTAACTGCCATCTGTTAATTATGGAACAGGGTGTTTTCTATGCGAATTCGTGTTTTACAGTGAAAAGATTTGGCCACGACATGCTTTTACAGACAAACACGAAGTTTTTACCGTTTTACGATGCAATCTACTGTTGTAAGACTATAAATATGTATATAGGGACCTCTACTCTGTTTCCACAATGTACTCTTCAAAGTTGGGCAAAGATGGAGGCGTGCCGTGGTCCAAAGCGGTTGTAAAATCATGAACTTCGATGTGATCCGGTTCCTTTATGGAAGGAAGTGTGGGTTGGTCGTTTTCGGTAAGTTCAACAATAAAGTCGTCGTCGGATAGAACAAAGGAGTAGTCATCTCCTCGGCATTCGATAGAGTACATGATCCAAGGAAAAGTCTGTAGTTTGAGCTGGTTTTCGGTTATTGTAAGAAATTCCACTTTCAAACCACTGTAAAGCATATTCTGTAATTGAAATTCGACGGTTATTATAGTATCCTTTCCCTTAAAAGAACCCAGCTTTCTCAACTCGGAACTCATTTCAAAATAAAACAAATCGTTACGTTCTTGTTTCATCCTTTCGACGTTTTGTGTGTGTTGTAATTGCAAGTCATTGGCTGTTATGAGTTCGAATTCCGACATCATTTCACCTCGCATTGTTCCTTGTATCTTTTCGATGTTCCACTCAATAGACTCATCGTGTAGATCATGAACAACGTTTCCTAATTTAGTTTTGAACTTCATTATTTTATTATAATTAACGTGCAAACTTGAATGTTTGATGACTAGTGGTATCCTTATTTTGACATTGGTCATACTGAATTTACGTTTGAAGGTTGTCACCAATTCGATTTTTATACGCAATCTGTATATATCACCCTTTTTGTAAATTCTGTAGATTGGTTTGACCAATATAAGCGGTTCTAATATCTTTGTATTAAGTATCTGATATGACAAAAGTTTAAATTCTCCATCTGGTGGTATGAAATGTATTTGGTTATTATCCAATTGATTAAGATCCACACATTGGTGATATTGAATGTTGCTAAAAATACTATTATTCATATTTTCATTAACACCCAATTTCAAATTCGGCATTCCCGATAGATAACTCTTACATTCAATATTGCCTTGTATTTCGTTGTTGACAACTTTGAATATTTTGTTATTGTATTTGAATTTTAGATATTCATTAAAGTTTATGAAAAATTCATTTTTGTTGTAAAAGATACCTTTTGGTCTCCATGATATTTTAGTCATTGCCGTACGAGAAATTGATGAATTGATCTCAGTTTCAACTTGTTTTTCCACTGTGTCAAGCTGTGTTGTTAAGTGAGAAGAATCGTGATATTCTTCCGGTTTAATCATCAATTTGATATAATCTTTCAATATACTGAACTCTGTCAATTGTGGTATGCCGAAATCATTACATTCGTCAAGTAACTCGTATATTAAGACATAGTTATCTTTTATCAATTCAGAGGATACAAATTCACAACTTGAAAGTTTATAATGTTTGAAATATTGCAACAAGAGATTATACAACTTTTCTAAAAACGTGAGATGTGTGATTATATCAAGATCATTGAACACTGGTGACATTAAGATAATTTCTTCTTTTGTCAAGGTTACAAAATGAACCTGTTTAGTTGACACTATCGGATATTTTCCTGTATAGACGGATTTAAACGATTCCAAAATATGAATTGAGTCCAGTTCCTCTCTGTAATTTCTCTTCAAAAGAATATTGAGCTGTCTGTCTAGTATATATATCGCTGTGGACATCTTCACCAATCAAAACATTTGGCTAAAGTACAGATACAAGTACAGATCCAAGAACAGATACCTTCAGTTTTGGTGATGTAAAATAATTGCTCTTCAATTCATGACGCGGTGGAGCTTCTTTTTATAAGGGGAGTCCAATGAACAAGCTGACAGTCAAGCAAGTACAGGGGTTGATAGAAACGGTTCCAAAATGGAAGTTAATTGATGTATGTGGTGTAAATAAGATATACCGTAAATATGAGTTCAAAAGCTTTGAAAAATCATGGAGCTTTCTAACAAGAGTTGCAATGAAATCACATAAATTGGGACACCATCCGAAGATCATCAACGAATATAACATAGTTGAAATCGAATTGACTACACATGATGTGAATGGATTAAGTGAATTGGATTTCAAAATGGCCAAATCATTAGATAAGGCAGCTATGTGAATCTTCAAAGGTTTATTATTGACTGGTTTATTATTGACTGGTTTGTTATTGACTGGTTTGTTATTGACTGGTTTGTTATTTACTGATTTATTATTCACTGATTTGTTCACTGGTTTATTATTCACTGGTTTATTTTTTACTTGATTGTTATTTACTTGATTATTTGATTTATTCAGTTTAATGATTTATTCGACCGATTCTTTCATTTGATTGGTTTATCTATTTATTTATATGATTGACTTATTTATTTTATATATACATCTTTACTGCTGTTTAGTTTTCAGTTTCTTTTCTAATTTTTCAAATTCTGCAATAGCTATTTCTTCTTCAGGATCCAAAACCGCCTTCACCTCTTCGACTTCGGGTACATAGTGTTTGAGCATACCTTCAATACCACCCTTTAATGTATCTTCGCTTTGAGAACATGATTTACATGCACCTCTTAATTTGATATAAACGGTACCTGTGGATTCATCAAATGAACGGAAGTGGATATCACCACCATCGTCTTGTAGTGCTGGTCTTATTCTTGTATTTATAAGCTCTTTAATTTCAAAAACAATATCATCATCATTTTCATTGACTTGGTCTAATTCTCTTTGATATTCTTCTAAAAAGTTAGAATTCATAAACGGTTTCTTTGATTCAATAAACTGTACAATCGACGACTCGATTTTAGGTTTCAAAAAGTTCCATTCAAGTTGTGGGTTGTTTGAAAGTGAGTTATCCACTTTATTGACTGTAATAAAGTTCGATCCAACCATCACTGACTTGACACCATTGATTTTATATAAATGTGACACTAATGGTGATTTTTCGTCTGCTTCTGCTAATGTTTCGATATCTATAGCTTGGTCAAGACCCTCTGGAAGAAAATGTGTATCTGAGATGAATTTGAGAGCATTTTCGGAGGGGGTTGTTACTGAATGTATGGACAAAAAACGTCTGAAAGTACGGGACAACATTGTCGGTCTCTTTTGGTTATATAATCAATGGAATCAAGCAAAAAACCCAAAGAAACCATCTTTCTTAAAATATCAATAGTATGAATTCAATATTTTTCACTGACTAATTGTGAGAAAATGAGTGGCCGATCTCGGAAACCGCTGCCGGGGGCGGGACAGGGGAAAGCAGTGGTGGGAAATAAAAAAACCTACTGGGGAATATGTTTTTTTCGGTCAAATTTCCTACGGCGTCCCAGCTTTTCACTGGGAAGGCTCCTGAATCGGGCTTTACACACAGCAGGACATTATTTATCAAAAGACCATGAAAGAATATCACAAAAGAGCACAAAGGACGGCTATTAAAGCAACATGAAGAACTGTCATTAAAAGAACATAAATGATGACCATCACAAGAGCACAGAGAAGGCCAGTAAAATATCATTCAAATCATTAAAGTTGCTATATAGATCTATTTTAGACAAAAACATTAAACTCCTGCACTGTTGACAGCACCACGTAAGGCACCAATAACACTGTCGGGAACACCAACACCCGGAGAAAACGCCATACCCCCAAGATCAAGTTTACCCTTATACTGATTTTCTACCAATTGGCAAGCTTGTTCTCTCCTAGGGATGAAATCAAGATCATATAGTGGAATACTTTCTGAAACAACGGTATTTTCTAAAGCAGCATCCAGGGCATGATCGTCAAGTAAATTAGAGAAGATCTCTCTGGCAGTCATTTTTAACATTGCAGGGGTTGGATGTATACCATCACGAACACTGACCATCAGTGTGGCACGTGTATGGTTGTCTGCATTTTCAAGAGGTTTTTGTTTGCCCCAAATTTGAACACTGTGCTGATCAACATCAGAGTCAAAAATCACACCCATAAGCTTAACATCTGGATGAAAATACTTTTTGGGAACAAGGAATCCAAAACCCTTTAGTTTTTTTTCATCCCTGGGAATGAGAATGTTGGTGACACATACACTGGTATATGGAAATTGTGATAATGTTTCCTTTGCTGGAGATTCTTGTATCATTTTTGCCAACTGTGGGGCATTTACAGAACTCCAAATGTGGTCATATTTGTATTCATCCGCAGATGATGTTTTAATAATCATTTTACTGTTTTCATCAACGATACTCTGAACATCTTCACCCATATGAAACTCGATATTTTCAGGCATATTTTGTTTTAAACCAACACACAATTGACTCAGTCCATCTTTGAATGTGATCATTGGATATTCACGTAGCGTCTTTCGTAATTCCGTAAGATCAAAATCATTACCAAGCTTATTCTTATAAAGTTCGACATTAATATCTGATGTCACTGGTGTCTTGGAAGCTATTGACTTTAAAACACCACGTACAATTGAACCATGTTTTTTTTCCATCTCAACCAAGGTTGGCATAACACAATTTATATCCAAATGTGCAACATCTGCTGCATAAATTCCATACATCAATGCACTACCTATATCATATATCATATCCTTTCCAAAGTGGCGGGTAAAGAATTCTTCCACACTCATACCATCTAGTGATCTTCCATCGTTTTTATAGAAAAAATCCTTCAATACTCCCTTTAGTACCACTTTACCCAATGGACTGCTAAAAAATCTACCAACAGTCAACCATCCACACCCTGGGCCCGGAACTTCAATCAAACTACCCTTGATTTGTCCTATCTGACCTTCATTCTTTGACAATAGATATTTCTTATTTGCAGGACTTTCCTTACTGACCCCTCTAACCTGATCCAACATGCCAAACTTTTTCAACAGATCTACAATAATCAACGTTCCTGAAGAAACTCCTCTCAAGGTTCTTGGGCCTCTTTCCATCTTTAAGGCCGGTCCTTTTAAACCCGTCTGTAGTTTTGTCTCTTCGCTTGCCTGTGTTGTGTTGATATATCCACCTACTCTTGCTTGCTTTTCAAAAACCGTGATTTTGACATCAGGACGTAACTTTCCAAGAAAATACGCATACGATAATCCATTGATTCCTCCACCAATGACGGCAACTTTGCTATTAAGCGCTAGTTTTACCATCTTTCCACTTCAATTGAACCAATTATGATTATTCTTTTGGTAGTAATATTATTAAAACAAGTATACAAGTACAAAAAGGTAAAAGAATGTGGTGTTTCTCTTTAAAGACGCAAAACCTATGTAGGTTTTTTATGCAGCGCCTCAGAAACAGTGGGTCCATTTTCTAAATTAAATGTTGGTATTGTCAAGCAAAAGAAGAAATCACTTCACAAAGGAAGCATATTCTGCTAGCAACCGCTGTTCGTCAACAACAACACCATTATAAACTATCCATCTATCTGTTTTTTCCAAAGTTTTAAGTAAATTCAACATGACAAGGAAGATGTCTCTAGTTTGATGGCGGACACCGTACGCATAGAGTGCTTGTACGGCACCTCTGAAATCACCGTCTTTCAAACGTAAAGAATAAACAAGCCTGTAATATCTAAGTGCCAGTTTGAGATCTTGGCATTCGACACCCAATTCCATAATAAGTTCATCGACACGGTCAAGATCTTCACCATAATCTAATTCGATCAATAATTCATGTCTGTTTTCTTGAAGCAATTTGTAAATAAATTTGCGTAATGGAGAAATACGCAGTTTGTGTGCCATCTCTTTAATTGTTCTGAAGGAAATCTCATAGTTTCTTAGTTTGAGTGAAAGATCGAATATTTTCAATAAAGAATCGTTGGATTTCATAGCTAGTTCAAGAGCTGCCAAGTCATATCCTTTATTCTCAAAAAGAGCAGCCACATTATAAAAATAATGAGAAACGGAATCTGTTAAAATCATGTTTGTTTTATCCTTGATATTCTCAAAACAAAATTCTTTCTCTAGTTTAATGTGGCATATGTCTGGGTTTTCAATAAACAGAGTTTTAGCTTCATTGAATTGACCTTCATCTAATAACACAATAGCCTTGAGCATAATTGAAATTTTCGATTGTTCTGGCAAGTATTTGAAATACTTAGTATCTTTAGTTTGAGAAACTATAAAATATGCAAAATCGTCGCATTGTAAAGATTCCATGAATTTTGAGACGGCCAAATTAATTGTGTTATGCTTAACATAAACACCACTGTAAAACTGCTTTAAATAACCACTAACTAACTCTTCTTCAACATTTTCAATCAATGACATGCATTTGAACATATCACATAATTTATTAAAGATCGCTGCAATATTATCAGAATAATCTAACGTTCCTAAAATAAGCAATAAGCCAAGTAAAATTTTCTTTCCAACAATACAGTTATCTAAGATGCAACCATACACAAATTTTTCATTGAAAGAAGTGAATTTTGCACTTTCGTTGATTTTATAATCTGGAACATTACCTATTTCTTGAATAATTTCTGCAGCATTGGGTATGGAACTTAATCTATCTACTAATTCATTAACAACATTTTCATTTGCAATTTTAGAAATATAATTATCGAAAAGTTGACTTAAGGCATCATTTCTTTGAATCAGTAAGTCTTGAATTTCAAAAAGTACTGAATCAAAGCCTTTGGAATATTCTAAACATAAATCTATCAATTTTCCTGAATCGCCCGATCTTGTAAAAAACAAGGATTCAAATTCTCCCATTGGTTTGACAACGGAATATCCCTGATTTTTAATAATCGTTAAAAATCCAGAATTATTTGAAATTGTGAAAACTTTATTATCACGATTACTTATATCTGAACAAATACTTGCAAATCTGATCCATTCTTCTGGTGATTTATTGTATTTCTCTAAGTCATCAATGTTGGATTCGGAATGAAGTAATTCAAGTGAATTTTTGATAGTATTTATTGTGTAGTTATTATGTATGAACTTTAATGCAAATTCCACGTCATTTTGTTTAATTCTTTGGAAAAAATCGTTATTTCCTAATTCTTTGAAATTGGAAATACTGACTATATCAGACCAAATACCCCTATTATAAGATTGGATTAAATAATTATCAGCAAACATTGAAATCAACCATAAAGTTTCTGTGTCGATAAAATAATCTAATGGGGTGAGTGAAGAATTTTGGGTTACTATTTTATCAACTAAATCTAATGAAAACTCATCATCTAATTTGAAAACATTAATATAACATTTATCAAGTGATAAAAACACATATAGTTTATTGTTAATAAATTTTAAGAGGTTAATTGGGAACAATGGTGATAAAATTGCAGAATGTAAAGAATCAACAAGATAACTATTCAGATCATACTCCTTCAAAATTGAAAACTTGGATAAACACCAAAATTTAAGAATTTTATCTACACTGATTGTTGCAAAAACTGTATCTGACACTTTTAAAATATCAATAATGGAGTTAGGTGAAATTGACAATCCATTGAACTCGACATTATTTGAGCTTCCCCAAAATTTAGATTTTAGAGATGACAAATATGAAGTGCTTGTAAAAGGTTGAACTCTCAAATCGGATCTAGGAGTGTACCTTGATAGTAGAAAAAGACCCGAATCCACGGTAGAAACTAACAGTTTATTTGAATTAAATGCACAAAGTCTGAGTGGATTTCTCTGATCAAACGCATAAGGCATTTGGTATGTACACCATAAATTGACATTGGAGTCTAGTCCACTGTAAAAAAACTCGTACGAGAGAGACAATGTGATCAGAACATTGATATCTAATATTAAATCAATCACCAGTGCTGTTTCGGTTTCAGAAACGCAAAAACAATTATTGGCCACACTTCCTGGAAGCCTGAATGTGAAACTTTGTAGCTGTGCATCCACCGTATTATTCAGTTGAATTGCAGATATACTGATGGCGTCATTATATATTTTAACACAAAATTGTCCAATGTCGTTCAAACTATTGTAAAATCTGCCATGTAATGTTTCACTTTCCGTGTAATCAACATACTTGACGCCTCTTATTTGCCCTTTTAATGCCGTTTGGATATCTGCGGGCAACTCCACAGCTCTTCCTACAGCTGCAGTGATCACGCCAACCTCTGAGTTCGTCTTCATCCTGTTTGCCACCACACAAACAGAGTATATCTCTAATATCTGTCTTAACCACGCAAAGAGAAACCCTTATAATTGACAACGGGGCGATTCGCGTCGCAAAAGAAAAATTTTCTATTTAAACTGGTCGTTTTCTTCGGGTTCAGATTGAAGTTGATAATATTGGTTGTTTTTGTTTAACATCCAGAAACTTCGCCAGGGGGTGGAGTATATGGCTAAGGGGAACACAAACTATACTTGATGATCACAAACGTAAATATTCAAACTAGAGTTTATGATATGACATGATCTCAAACTGTTAACTGATATTAGTTTAGTGTTTCTCAATAAGTTTCTAATTTTTTTGTCTTGATATTATTTTAAGTATAAGCATGATGACTAAACAAAATATACTATGGAATTACCGGCTGATATTTATTTAAATGCTGAGAAATTTTGGCTGCTTACTGAACGCTTTTACTTATTGTATTATTAATTTTACATTATTATTTGATTTTTAAAATATTTTCTTTTTTTTTGAATTTTCTATTTCTGTTTCTGTTTCTGTGTTTTTTACATGAAGAATTATAGCACTGGGCACTGATAAATATATGAGTGACAACGCTTTAAAGATGGGCCTCAGAAACCCATCGCTACTGATTTTAGAAAACACTATTATATTTCTACATTATTATTGATAATATTCTCAATTGATGATCCACTTTAGATGACGAGTCAGATGTGTTGCACAATGCTGATAACTTTTTTTTAATACCATTCATGCATTGCTGATGAGAATATATTTTTTAAAATAAAAAACTATTATTGTTATTACAAAAAGATAAATGATTCAGTTGATGAACGTGAAAATAAAAAGACAAGCATATGTCTGATTTCTTATAAGAAGACACGTTTTTTCATGTCTGATGAATCAATATGTCAATCAAAAAAATATTCAATTATATGTTTATTTATCTCATATCATTTATTCATTATTTGTTTTATTATTTATTGTATATGATGATTTGCACAACTCACGACGGTCAACTGTAATTCCGCTTTGTTGAGTGGGATGTTTGATGATTAACCGGGTTTCACCACCCGTGCTCCTGAAAATACAACAAAAAAACAATTAATGATAAAATATATGGAATATGAACTAGTAAATGCTTTATTTTATTTGATGAAGTTTATCTTTTCTGTGATTTCCTTTTTTCATTACAGTAGTATCGTAGTTATATCGTCTTTAGTTAAAGGCGTGTAGTTATTACTCGTGTATGTTATGGTGATGACAGATATACCTAGTTTTGGAGTGATCGATGAAGTTCAAAACAATTCGATTTGCATGTCAGTCTGAATATAAATTAAATTTCTACACGTAATCCTAATTCTAATATAAAGCACTTATAGCTTTTGGGTCTGATCTTTCTTTTTGTCCCGTACTGTTGTCACATACATTTCTTAATTAGCAGTAAAAAAATATTTTCAATTATTGAAACTAAACAGTAGGCAGCAAAAGCACAAAAATAAATATAAAAAGATAATAGAGATTATTTATGCTAAATTTAACCATTTATCATACCCAACTTTTAACACTTCATACCATTTAAAAAAGGCATCATCAACATCTGTAGCAACTGTCCTATACCTGACTACCAACCTTCCTACTTTATCTAATATTTCATTTTCCATGCTCCTTAATTTGCCCAAACATTGTATTAATATTGAAGTACCAAATACCACCATTAGATGAATTTGGTCTGACAAAAATGCAAAATATGAATCATCAGTTACAGAAGATATCAGATTGAGTATTGATAAAGAATGGGTATGCAATTTTGGTAAATGTTCAGTTTGGAAATTTTGTAGATTTATATTATTTTGCTTTGTGTGAATTAATATATTAACGAAATGATAATCAATTTCCACGAATTGATTAGATGGCTGACCAAAAGTATAACTATTTTTGTTATACCAATCATTTAAATATTCTGAAGTTATATGATATTGAATATTATTAAAAATGTATTTATAACCGATAAGATAAATATGAATTTCAGAAATTATTCTAAAATCAAAATTTGTAGCTGTGTGTAAATCATTCATTGGTCTGGGTTTAAGTAAATCTAATGGTATATTTGATTTTCTACCATATAATAAACAATACGCAAGATGAATAAGGATTAACGTATTCCAAATTCTATGTAAAGTTAAAGTATTAAATTCATCATCAATTATCACATCATCATTTGAATTATTTAAATACATCTGATCTAGTAAACCAAAACCATTTAATTTTTCAAACATTGATAAACCAACTGAAGAAATATACCAACCGTCAAGTAAAAGTGGGTCCTCGGAAGGTTTTGTATCAGATAAACCAATACAATAGGCACATAAAATAACAATTGATTGTAATTCTTCAAGGCTACCAGAATATGAAGAAAATAATAAACCTAACTCCGATTTTGCAATTTTATTTATTGGGTTTAAAATTTTTGATTTAAGTATAGGATCACCGAATTTCAAAGATAGTAAACAGCAAATTGTTAATAAATAAGGGCATTTATTACGCATACGTGAAATTAATTCAATCGATGATTTCATTATTGGGAATGAAACCCAACGACCATATCTGTCCCTAAAAATATCAAACAATTGGATTGCTTGGTCAATTGATATTATACCGGAATTAATTATATCAGAATACGGTGGTTTGAATAAATAAAATGGATTCAGTTGTTGCTGTAAACTTATAGGTATTGATGAGATTGAAGAAATTTGAGAAAACTGTGATAATTGAGATATTGGTGAATTTGAAATGGTATTAGATTTTATATTTGAAAGATTGATTGGATTATTAATAGTTGGCAAAGAATCAGATTGTGTATCATCTAATTTTGGTGATAAAATTGATAAAATTTTCTCTGAATTTAATAAAATTCTGTCAATTGAAGAGGGAGATAATTGAGATGGGGGATTTCGGTTTTGTGGTTGTGAATATGAATTTGAATAAATATTTGATTGATACTGTTGTTGCTGCTGCTGTTGCTGCTGATTTTGCTGCTGTTGTTCCTGTGGAGAATGAACTATTGACAAATTCGAAAGAGATGATAACGAACATGAATGTTTAAGAGAGATGCATCGAAGACATGAAATAGAATCCGACGAAGGTAAACATCTTGTCTTTTGTTGTCTGCATAAATCACAAGCCTTAGCTATTCTTGTGTGTTTTGGCTTTTTCATTTACTAGAGAATAAAGTCTTTGAACAAAAGAAAAATCATCCCGAAAAATTCTAACTATGAATAATAAATACATAATATAATATAATACATGAAACTAACTTTGACTCTGAAGGAGGTCTGTGAGAACCAGGCCATTTCTGTACTATGAACATCAT
This sequence comes from Pichia awuae, assembly GCA_030563725.1. Classification (NCBI taxonomy): domain Eukaryota; kingdom Fungi; phylum Ascomycota; class Pichiomycetes; order Pichiales; family Pichiaceae; genus Pichia; species Pichia awuae. The sequence continues at coordinate 490,984 of JAJMJV010000001.1, forward strand.
TACGGAAATCTGCAAGGTGTGAATTCCGCCTTCATTACTGATTTTTATACTGTTTCGTCTTCAAAAATTTCAAGTAAAGTATATTTTAAATTAAAAGAATAAATAATAGATATATATAAAAATATAAACCAAACTAATTGTAGATGTGTTTTTTATTTAGGAGTAGTATTAGTCATTTTCATAGTCTATTTTTGAGCCTTGATACCGAATGCTGCTCTACCAGTAAAGAAAAGTGCTGCACCTAATGACACTGTGAATGCTGCAAAGTATGGAATCAGAACTAAGTTAGCATTTGGGTGGGATCTCCATAATGGCTTGGTTGTGGATTGGTAGAACTTTTGAAGTTCAATGATTCTTTGAGGATTAGCCATTGTTGTTGTTGGTGTCTTGCTTTAAATATATTAAAACGTATAGTACAAACAGTCAATTACAGATATCCCTTGTCGCTTACAAGCATTAGCTGTTTGTAAGAGCGACAAGGAAAAAGAAAATAACACCACCAAACGCGGGCCAATTAAAACGGCGGAAAAGATTTCTAGACAAAAGAAGCTATTGCCACATCGACTGCAATGGCGCCGATCGACGCGCCCGTGGCGGCTCAGCAGATGTTTCTGCAGATTTTTTTGCAGATTTTTCGGCGGCTCCGTCCGTGTAGCTGAAATGTGAATGAGTGCGCTCGGCGCGGGCCCTAACCTCTCGGCGCTCGCCGTCTTGTCCGTACTCTCTGACTTGTCCGCGCCCTCCGTCTTCCCCGTGCTGTCCGTCTCCGTTGGGCAATTCACCGCCCTCGTCTGCGGCACCGGTACCAAAACTCCGCACCCCGACGTCCCAGTCACGCTGAGCCATCGAGGCGATTTTCTGCAGACGGTGTTTTTCACGAGAGTCCGTATGGGAGTTGCCCTCCGTATAGGAATTGCGGCCATCTGGGGCGGCAGCCGGCGGTTTCCTATGGGCGTTTGCATTGGCACCCGCAAACTCACTGGGACGCTCATCAGATTGCGGCGAAGCTGCCCACATAGACTCGAGCGGCTTGGCAGTAGAGCAATCGGTCTTTATCTTTGGGTTTGGGTTTGGGTTTTGCTTGATAGGTATATCATCACGGCTTTCTCTCCTTATATGACCTTTTTCAAGAAGCTTTCTTGGACCAGTTGGAATCTTCTTCAAATCAGATGATCTGGTTTGTAGTGGATGTTGCTGCTGCTGCTGCTGTTGTTGTAGTTTCTGATGTGACTGTTGTTTCTGATGTGGTTGATGTGATTGTTGATGTAATTGCTGTGATTGCTGTTGAGATGGTTTATAATGTGGTTGCTGTTGTGATGGTTTATGATGTGGCTGCTGTTGTTGTTGTAGTTTCTGTTGTTTGGCTTGAATACTTCTCATCATTCCGGCTATATCTTCAACAGCGTTCGCCTCTTTGTGGATCTCCTTCTTGTATTCTTTTCTGGTGTCCAACTTGTGATCATTCTTGGCGTCCCACTTGTGATCATTATTGGTTTCCTTTCGAAAATCCTTTCGAAAATCCTTATTAAAATCTCTTTTGACATCTTTAGTATTGTCTTTCTTACTCACGACAAACTTTTTAGACGGCACGTTTCTGTTTCTCACTGGTGTCAGTTCCTCTTCCTCTAGTTCGTAATCCTCCCAGTCATTTTCTTTGGTATCATTGATATCAAAGTCTTCATCAACCCACGACTCTCCAATAGCCGCATCCCAATCAAATTCCTCTTTCTTTGCCAATTTAAGCGTCTTCAATTCCTTGCTCAAATCCTCCGACATTGGAATCTACAATATCCAATGTATCACTGGATTATACAGTCTCTGTAATCGCCTTCTACTCAAAATTACTATTGACTTACGTTTCTGTATTTTTTTATCCGCCGTTTTTTATTCAAAAAGCTTTTTTGATTTTTTGTTTTGCTTTTTCTGTTTTCAGATTTTTCTTTTCTTATTTTCTAATTTAATTATTTTCCATATTATTTTTATTTTGATGTCATTTTTGGCATTTAATTAACTTTCCCATTTGGCAATAAGTGATAAGGTTGATTTTTGGTTTTTTTGTTGATCGTTAGTGCTGTGTGTTTTATCAGAAAAAATGAAAAGATGCTATTCTACAATAAACAGAATATTATCTGCCAAACCAAAAGTTAATGTATCCACTGATATACCCAGTATATCGCCGCAGCAGAATCCACCAATATTTAGAATTGAAAATGGTATTCAAAAAGTACTTCCTTATTTAAAACAGTCGTTTAATACTATAACATTGACTAAAACGCAATTAAAAGATCCTCCAACTCCTTTACAATATATAGAAACTAAATTTATTGGTAGAAACCTAGAATTCTATGAGAAGCAGATTCTCGATGAAACTTTGTATATTATTAGAAATGAAGAAATCATTAAAGGTCCTCAACTTTTTGAGCTTCAGTTACAATCAAATGATACAATTGTAGATAACGCATGTATTCACGAAACTGCAATACCTTATTTTCACGATTTACAAATACTACATAATGATGATGATTATTTGGTAGTTAATAAACCTTCAGGTATACCAGTTCATCCAACAGGTATGAATTATAGATTTAATACATTACAATATTTACTTGAAGCTAAATTTGCCAATCCATATATAGATCCTAAAACTTTGAGGATAGAACATACCATATGGCCGTGTCATAGATTGGACAAAGATACCTCTGGTGTATTAATATGTGCCAAAAACCAAAATAAATTGAGGCAGATGAATAAAATAATCGAATCTAAAACAGATTTAACAAAACGTTATATTGCTCTGGTTCATGGAAAATTCCACGATGGTACTATTACTTCAAAAGATCCGATAGTTCAAATCGATATTGCCAAAAGATACGAAAATGGTGGAATGGGACCTGTGCAATACGGTAAATCTAAGTTCAAAAAGGTCTATTACGATGAAAATCTCCATCAATCACTTGTCTTATGTGATATATCAACTGGGAGAAGACATCAAATCCGTCAACATTTGAGAAATTTGGGTTTTCCCATTGTTAACGATCCTTTATATGGTAAAGGCGGTGTATTAGAAGAACCAATTATGGGTAAATTAAAAAAAAAACACTTTGATCTGTTGAGAAGCAAATATATCCGGTTCTTAAATGATATAGAGTCTTGGACCGCAGAGTCAAAATGTACATATTGTGACAGAATTTCTCGGACTTCGCCCGTATCTGATTATATTAGACTACATTCACTGAAATACTCCTACAGTCCCTCTGCTCAAACCCAAGCATGGTCTTATTCTACAGGTCTTCCGGAGTGGGCCATGAAATTCCACTCCGCAGAAGTTGAAACTTTACTTGATGAAAAGTTGAACGCGTAACGTGTTTCGTTATATAGTTTATAAAATAAAACAGATAGAAATATAATATAATGGTTATTTAGTATAATCATACAGGTATTGAGTTTGTTTCTGACTGAAATTTTATAATAATTCCAACCGTGTGTATATATTTGTTGTTTTGGCGTGAATATGGATATGTCGACAATAAAAATAACAAATGATGTGACAGATCCAAGTGACTGGAAAAAAAGTAAATATCCAAAGTTACAGGAGTTAGATAGTGCATTAAGATGTCAAATATGCAAAGAATTTCTGAAATCTCCTGTTTCTACAACATGTGGGCATATATTCTGTTCGATTTGTATAAGAAGGGTGATAACCAAATCAAATAAATGTCCTTTATGTCATGATGAAACATATGAAAGTGGTTTACGCAAAGTTTTGTTGCTTGATGGAATTGTAAATTGGTTTGAAAAGAATCGAAAAGATTTAAAATGTGTTTTGGAGATTGATCAAATTGTGGATTCACAGTGTGAAGATCTATCTGATCTTGAAATGAGTACATGCCCTGTATGTAATAAAAGGATGAAATTGGATGAATTACAAGGTAATCATATTGATCTGTGTTTAAATGAACCAAAGGAACAGAGAGAACAGAAAAGGCAAAAGATATCAAAAAATTCCCAAGCTGGTGGTATAGACGGATTTTTCAATCAGGTTCAGCCAAAATACATCAAGAACAAACAAAGACTCCCGAATTTAGACACTTCATTGAGTACAGTAAAATTAAAAGAAAAAATGATGGCATTAAAGTTGTCTGTCAATGGAACTAGAGCAATGTTGGAGAACAGAATGAAAGAGTATATCAACCTTTATAATTCAAACTTGGATTCACTTAATCCTGTTAATGAATTAATATTAATGGACAGATTGAGGAAGTGGGAGAAAATTATGGAAAAACCAACCGTTGAATCTTCTCCTCCACCAGTGAATCAAGATGAAAAGCTTGTCAGGAGGCAGAAATTAGAGCACTCGGAATGGAACAGGAAAAATAAGAGACAATTTAGTGAATTGATTAAACAGGCTAAGGCTGGAGCAAAAAAGAACAAAAATGGAAAAAGTCCTAATAAAATAGATATGGATTGGGGAAAGTTTTCTGATGATGAACTAGACCTTCCTGTATAATACATATAAACAGAAAAAGAAAAACCAAAAGTTAAAAGACTATCTATAAATATGTAACTTTCAGTTTATTTTTTGATAATAAAATTTGTTTACAATTAACCAGTTTCAAATCAGGTATATATTTTTTCTCATTAATATACCTGTCAGATTTTGATAGCTCAAATGTTGATTGGAGTACTTTTTCAACAACACACACCGTATTCCCCAACGAATTAAGCAAGTTTTGTGATCGTACAAATTCATCCGTTAGTATACCAAGAAACAGATCGCCAGATCCGGAGAAAACGGCGTTAATTTCTTCAACTGTATAATAAAAAACACTACCTTCGGAAGATCCAATACAATGGATCACGCCATCGAGTACAACAGATGTAATAACTAAGTTCTTCACACAAGTATATTTATCATAAAACACTGCAATTGACCTTTTTAAAGTATCCCATGTTGTAATTTTTACCCCAGTTAAAATTTCCATTTCAAACTGGTTGGGGGTAAGTAAATCAATAGAAACATTGTTTAGACTAAGCAGCTTAACATAACCATCAACAATACTTTGGTCCACATACGCTTTTCCATTATCTCCCATAATTGGATCAACAACGAGCACACCTGTTTCGTTTGTCAATATTTCATTCCATACAATCTCCAATACATCAACTGAACCTACATACCCAACTAAAACTGATTGATATTCAATGCCCATGTTCTTTAATCCGTGATAAAGTTTAGAAATCTGGTTGGCTTCTACTTTGACTCCAGTTATATTACCATGTCCTGGATGTGCACTTAGATTGGTTGTATGAATAGGATCAACGTTCCAATTTCTTAAATTCAATGGAAACTGTATAGCATCATTCCCTACATTACCATGTACAACATGTGAAGAAATAGTTAGTATTGAATACACACTTGTCATTGATTATAAATGGGGAAAACAAGCGCAGCGCAGCTGCTGGTAGTGTTTGTGCTGCTGATCAAAGGCAGATTAACATAAATCATGAGTTTATCAGCAAATAATTAGGCTCGTCAAAAAATTTTAAAGTGTGTTTATTATTTAAATACAGCATTATTTTCAATGTATAGGTATCGTCCAAGAAACTAGATGTAGTATATATTATAAGGAGAGATATATATTAATTTATATTTTATTACGTTAAAATGTAGGATTCGTTATATGAAAGTGATTAGAAAAAAGAAAATAGTTATTTAAGACCCAGAGATAAACCATTTGCTTGTCTTCTGTGGGATAAAGCAGCAATAACAGCGGCACCTGCACCAGAACCGTCTTCTGCTTTAACAATTTTAATTGGATGGTCTGCATATGGCATGTCTCTGCCCCAGCCAAAAACATCAGCTAAACCATCCGCTGCACGTTGAGGGAAATTAGGATATTTAAGGAAAACAGAACCATCGGCAGCAATATGACAATCGGTGTATCCTCTCTTTTTACATGCGGCAGAAATACCACAAATTGATAATCTAGCTGCTCTAGTACCAATAAATTGTGCAACTTTCTTAGCAAAATAACATTCTTCATATGAAGCATTTGGATAATGCATTAATTGAGCAAATGTCGCCTTAGCATCAGATAAATCTTCACTTTCGTCGGATTCTAAATGAGAAAGGAATGCTGTATCAATACATTGTTCGGTATTTAACATCTTGACAAATTCTTCATTTGCATTTTGGAATAGAACACCATTGTTATATTGTTCTAACATAACCAATCTAATTAAATCACCAAGGTAGAAACCTGCAGTCATTTTTTCAAAAGTTTGTTGACCAGGTCTTGGGGAATTTTCGTCAATATGGATATCATATTTAGTTCTTGGAATGACTTTATGGTGGTTATCGAAAGAACCATATTCACAATTGATCAACATAATATTGTTTTCTGGGATATCTTCAGGGAATTGACCCTTATATTTATGAATTTTATCAACTGTTTCGTAGTATGCACCATTGACACCAGTACCAAAAATACAACCCATAACAGTTTTTGGATCAACATATCTAGAAGCAACTAAAGTACCAGAAGTATCGTTAATTAAAGCAACAACCTTAATTGGTAAATTTTTAGCAATAATTTTTTCCATGAGTAAAGGAACAACATCATGGCCTTCAACGTTAGGAATATCAAAACCTTTAGTCCATCTTTGTAAAACACCAGAGTCAATCTTTGATTGGGTTGCTGGATAAGAGAAGGTGAAACCAAGAGGGAATACTTTGTTTTCTGGGATACCAGTTGGATGTTTTTCGACTAAAAACTTTTCCAAACAAGTTGCCATGAATTCAAACAAAACACCTCTATCTTGAACGGTTCTAATTCCGTCTGGTAATTTATAAAAGGCTTGTTCGGTTTCTAATTTACCTTCACCGTATAAATGGACCATAACGACTCTAAGATTAGTACCACCTAAATCTAAGGCTAAATAATCTCCTGTTTCAGAACCATCTGGATATTCCATAACCCATGCAACATTCATTGGAATACCATAAGGATCTGTACCGTCGTCCAGTCCACGGTTTAATTCAGCGATAAAATATTCGATAATGGAGTTCAAGGTTTCTGTTGAAACGGTAAATTCCTCTTCAACTTTTTTCAATGCATCTAGCATAACTTTACTTTCAATGGCAGGCATATTTTTTATATATTTATTGTACTATATAGAAAATCAAGGTTAAAATCAAAAAGAAATGTTTTCGGGTTTAAAATTTGGGTTAATAATCACCTGTTAAGAAAAGTGGAAAAACATCCCAATTTATATCGGTGTCATTTCCCCAGCCTAAAAGCCCACGCTCACGCTCACGCGCTCGGAAAATCTCAACATCGCGCAGGCCAAAATTGTAAGTTGGCTGTTTTTCTTTTTCTATGGCCGCGTTTCTCCAGGAAAAACTGGAAAAACAGATGGAAAAACTCTACAAAAGCTATTGATACACTAGTGAAAAAGCTATTGAAAGTGCCGCTAGCGAGCGGGTGGGGCCTGACGAACCTAGTGACTCCGGGGCGACTTTTTCCGAAGTGCCCGAAGTGCCTGATGGGGTGTTTTTTCTGGGGTTATGATTTGTTTTTTCAGGCTCGTCTGGGGAAACGATAGCAAGTGGAGTAGCGAAATGGGCGTATACCATGATACCATGACACGTATTGGAAATTTATTAGATAGATGTGGAGTAATTATATAGGTATCTAATATCTGTTTAGATTTATATATATATATATATACATGGCTGCATGTGGGCGTAAATTGTTGCATGTCTTTTAACTCTAGATGAAAGAAAATGAGGCAAGGCTGTTTCGGCCCTTCTATCCAGGTAAAGTATATCCACCATCAACGCACATCTTATAGAATATGGACTCGGGGTCTGCTAAAAGTCTCTCGGGAGTATCAAACTCTGCAATTTTTCCCTTGTCTAAAACTAGAATCCTGTCATTGTCCATAATAGTGTTCAATCTATGAGCTATGGTCAGAATTGTAAGATCGGCACATTTGTCACGAATTGTTTGTTGGATTAAATTATCTGTTTCGGTATCAATGCTCGATGTAGCCTCATCCAAAATTAAAATTCTAGATGGCTGTAACTTTGAATCTTTGCTTTGCTGTGTTTTCAACAAAACTCGAGCTAAACAAACCAACTGTCTCTGACCTACAGAAAGGTTACTACCACTTTCACTGATTAGACAACTCAATGGATCTTCTTCTAGGTTTTGATCCATAGACATATTTTTTATATGTGTCTCCAAACTAGACATCATCAATGCATTCCAAATTTGCTCATCTGTAAACTGGTTTAATGGATCTAGGTTATATCTAACTGTACCTTCGATACACTGGGCATCTTGTGGAATAATTGATAAATTCTCCCTCAAGTCAAATAATTTCAAAAAAGTCGTATTTATTCCATCAATATTTATATTACCTTCAATCGCTTCAATCAATCTGAAAATTGATAAAACCAGGGATGATTTACCAGCACCAGTTCTACCAACAATGCCAATTTTTTCTTTTGCATTAACTGAAAATGAAATATCTCTTAAAACAGGATCTAGGTTTTCTCTGTATCTTGTGGAATACTGATTAAATTCAATATTACCCTGACTTGGCCATTCCGGTGGTGGTACGATCAATTGATCCTTAATTATCTCTTCATCCTTTTCCGGTTCTAATCTACAATATTCAAAAATACGCTCGCAACAAATAACGTCAGATTCAATCTCAACCGATCTTCTAACGATAAAACTTAGACTTGCTGTCACTCTCATAGCATAACTCATAACCAAACCAATTAAACCGGCGCCCATTCTGTTTTTTGAATATAATGATGCCAGTGCTAATAATGAAGTTGATAAGGTTATTATTGAACCAATAAATTGAAGTCTAGTAGATAACCATCTGTTTGTCGATTTAGAACAATATGATGAAATTTGATTATTATCAATATTAGCAGCATTTAAGAACGAAAATCTATCTGTTTGACCATATGCTCTGATTGTTTCACACCCATTTAATGATTCTTGAATTAGAGCAAAAATAGGACTTTTAGAAATACTCATGATTCTTTTTAAATCTCTAATTGTGGTAATATAATACTTTTGATAATAATTATAAACAAAAGAGAGTGCAATAATAATCAAAATGAAAAATGGCATATTATAGCCAATAATAACCATTGTAAACAAAGTTTTGATACTGGAACTAAACAATGCAGAAAACACTCTAGGTAATGCATTATCAACAGTTCTCATGTCTTGACTAAATCTATTAATGATTCTACCCATAGGAGTTGTTTCAAAAAATTGAAGTGGTGCATGAATGACAGCTCTAGCCATATCACCATGCAACTTTTTAGAAGCGGGAATAGAACATAATGACCAAAGACACATTGCTCTAATTAAAGTGAAAAACCCTGATCCAATACCTAACATTGCATAAATACCAACATATTTAAGAACATCAGTATTTGAGCCTTCCTTAATGTTGTGTTCAGACCAATACATTAACCAATAATTACTTGCAATGGAAGTACCAACTGTTATAACAACGAGTAATAATGTAATAAAAATACCAGAATACGAACATGCTTTTGCATAATCTCTGAAAATTTCCCATTTAACTCTTCCAGTAACTTTCTTTTCCTCAGATTGGTTTAATTTACGGTTTGCAAGAACTGAAAATTCGAGTTGCTTGAAAGATGCAATACTTGCAGATTTCAAAGTATCATCTTCGGAATCTGATGACTTTTTTGCAAATCTAATTAACTCTTCACCTGTAGTTTCATCAATGTTAACTCCTAATGGTCCAATACCTTCATATTCTCCTTCGGTTAAATTTTCTTCCAAGTCTGACGTAATTTCAGTTTCATTTTTTTCGTTGTTATCTTCGTTGGTAATTTCATCGTTATTTTGGCCCCCATATTCTTGAATTAGCCTATATATTTCAGAACTTTCATTACTCATGATATTTGTAACAGATCCAGATTCATAAATTGTTGAATCTTTCAATAAATAAATAGTTGATGCTTGTTTTAAAACTTTGATTGAATTGGTACATAAAATCTTAGTTTTAGATTTCAAGACACCGTTTCTACCCAAAACTTCATCGATGATTTTTTGCCCCACATGAGCATCAACAGCACTTAGAACATCATCAAATAAATAAACGTCAGCTCTGGTATAGATAGCCCTGGCTAATGATAATCGAGCTTTTTGTCCTCCTGATAAACTAATACCTTTTTCACCAACTAATGTTTCATCTCCATCTGGTAATATATCCAAATCTGGTAACAATTGACAAACTTTTATCGTTTTCTCATAAAAATCTTCATCAAATTTATGACCAAATAAGATATTTTCTTTGAAAGAAGCATTAATTATCCATGGGATTTGAGAGCAGTAAGCAATGGAGCCAGCAATTTCAATGCTTGGTTTATTGGATCCATTAGCGCTCACCATTGTTAATTCACCTAATAAACATTTTAAAAGAGTAGATTTTCCTGCACCAACTTTTCCTAAAATACAAGATAGTTCACCTTTCTTACTAGTAAAACTTATATTTTTAAGAGCAGGGGCTTTTGATTCTAATTCAGATTCTTCATCAACAAAACATTCATCTGGTTTAGTCCATAAGAAAGTTGCATTTGAAATTTTAACAGTTTGTTGATTCAAAGTTTTAACAGTGGGTAATCTTTTCACCAATGATAAATCAATTTCTTCTGCACATAAAAATGACACAATTCTGTTCAGAGAAACTGAGCATTCAATTAAAGCTGTTATTAAAGCCGGTATTGCAAAAATAGGATCAGATAGTAAATCAAAAAGTGATAATGCAGGGAAAACAATTTCTGGTGATAATGGAATTTCAGAAACATATGCAAACATTGCAAAAGTTGAACATGAAACAAAAAATGGAACACATGTCCATGCAAAATTAATACCTGCAGATAAAGTACCAATAGTGTTTAGATTTTTCAATTCATTATCATCTCTTAATACTTTTAATTTTGCTAACATTGGCTCTTCCCATGCATAAAGCTTGATACTTTTAATGTTTTGTAAAATTTCACTAACAAAGCTGGTCCGTTTATCTTTTAACGACATTTGCTGTTTGTGATAAGATCTCAAAGATTTAACTAATAAGGTGTTAAGTGGTATCATAATTGCCATTGTAACAATACCTGCAATAGTTGAGTTTCCTAAAAGCCAATATAGTGACCATAAACATAAAACTAATCTAGTTGGCGCACTTACCATAGTTTGAACATAAGAAGCTAGAGATTGAATTCTGGTTATATCGACAGACATATGATTAATAATATCACCTGTTGATCTATTATTCCTTTCACTTTGAGCAAGTCTCATTGCTTTGTTAAAAACTAAATGCATTAGTGCAGATTTACAACCTTGTGAAACTTCTGCAGTAATAATAGTATATTGGTTGTAAAAGGCTGTACTGATAAGGTTAGTAATAAACATAAGAATGGAAATACTCAAACCTTTAATAATTAAAGGATTTTCTTCGTCAGTTTTAAAAAACATGATCAGTCTTCTCAGTAAAAGTGGTTGAATAAAAGAAACTATTGATTCCACCATATCGTAGATTAAAGCAGTCAAAATACCCAAACCAAAAGTTTTAGTCAATGCCAAAATTAAGGAAGGTTTCTTTTTTTGTCGTTCTATCGTCCAATATTTTTCCAAAATTGGGGCAGAATATGAAGTGGTAACAATTTTTGGAGCAGGAGGAATATCTGATTGTTCCAATCCGCCGTTATCATGAGCAACCTGTAATAACTCATTCATCCAAGAAAAAGTTAATCTTGAAATAACATCAGGTTGTGAAAGATAAATTTCATCGTTGGAATGAGCATCAATTAACTCTTTATTTGGTCTATACCTTGAATATTCCAAGCTGAAAAGAAAGATATTGTTATCAAGTAAAAAGAAAAGCATAAACAATTCAAATTTCGTTCCGTTGGGGAATATTTTATGTTCATTTGAAGCTAATACTTGTTGAATGAAAACTGCCAATAAAATACAAAACTGTAACGGCCAGTAGAATAAAATTGTACCATTAGGAATATGAGATTTCGATGTTTCGATTAAATGTAATGGCAAAATTACTAGAATTAAATGTATTATCACTATGCTGTAGCACAATTTTTCAAATAAAGCATCTGATTGAAACGCTTTTGTTAGAAATACTAAACCAAAAACAAAAATCTGCATCGATACTAGAGAATATTTAATCAACTGGTGAAAACTGTCCGAGATTAATTTTCCATATGTTTGATAACAATAGCAGTATCTAAATAATTGGAAAATACCTGTTACAGAGGTTGTGATTGCCAAGATGGCAAAAAGGCTGGCAACAAAACATGGAGATAATGCGTTTGAAGTGGGTGATATTAAAGGATGCCAAAGATCACAGCTGATGGTATCATTAGCTGTGAGCCAGAGTTTAAAAGAATCCGGTGGCATAGCATTCGTGTCCTTCTGGTCTTACACATTAGTACTCTCTCAGGCATGAATCAGCAAAATTCATGTCCTTCCCAAGAAGGACATGGCCTCGACCTTAGCCGAGGGAAATCCTGAACAAGCCGCGCCCGCTTTTCCGCCGCCACAGCCAAATATTTTTTTGAGCCGGCCAGGCGCAGTGGAGGCGGAGGCGGAGGCGGAGCAGTGCGCCCAGGGTAAGGGCCATGTCCCACTGGCGAGACGAGAACAATAGCAGACAGAGGAGATTCAAGTATAAATAGGAGTGGAATTACCAGAATTTTACTTGTATATTCTGATTGTAGGGCTAGCAGGATTGACAACTATTAGAAATACACATTCTAATAATTTTTTTGAATTTATTGAACATTTAAATAAATCCAGTAGATTCAATTGATTTGATTTATTCGTATTTAATCTAGCCAGATAACAATTAAGACAAGATGACTCTGAAAATAGGAACTACAATTCCATCTACTCCGGAATTTTTGCATTTGCCACCAAAGGTTGGTGAAGTTTGCTCATATCTTCCAGAAAAAGTTGATATCTCAAAGCTTGACAAGCCATTATTGATTGTTGTTGTTCCTGGTGCTTTCACACCAACTTGTTCGGAACAGCACATTCCTCCATATTTAACCACCACTGGTATTGATTCGTTAAAAGATGCAGGTATTGAACAAGTTCTTGTTGTTTCTGTGGATTCTCCATTTATCACTAGAGCATGGGGTGATAATTTAGTAGAAGGTAAACCAGAGGTTGCTAAATTTATTCAAGATGGTTACATCAAATTTGTATCTGATGCAAGTGCTAAATGGTTGCAATCAGTCGGATTGGTTGGAGAGCCAACTGATCTTTTTGTTAAAGATGGTTTACGTGGTTTGAGAACCGCAATCATTGTTAATAAAGAAGGAATTGTTGATTATGTTGGTATTGATACAACTAGAGGATCTGTTGAAAAATCAGGTATCGAAGGTGTATTAAATGCTCTTAAAAAATAATTCAAATTAAAGACATTATTTGTATATTATACATAAATATAAATAAAACGAAATAAACTGATGTTCATTGTATTAATTAAACACTTTGATTTGTGTCTGTCTTTGTGGTAGTGTGGATTACATCGTTTGGCTTGTTGGTTTCCACTTCCGTTGTCTTGTGTGTTGCAGTTGAAGCATTCTGTTGTGATATATTTTGTAGACGTTTTAGTAGCTCAAGTTGATGCTGTATCTGTTTATCTGTATTCCATGTTTCCGCTTTTTCTAAACTTTCGTTACAAAATTTAATGATCTTATTCACCATATCCAAACTTTCTTGTGCAAGAATTAAAACTTTACCGCTTGAATCGTGCATCAATTGATCTTTTATCTTCTCTCTGAACCAGCTTTTCAATTTTTTTTTATTTTTGTCAAATTCATATCCCTTTGTTTTTCTGTATTCAATCAAACTGCTAATCAAACGTCTGGTAATAGAGGGTTTTCGTATTCTTTTGAAAAGTTCAGTATTAGTGACTGTTATAGTTGGAATATTGTCGAAATTTGGGCTGTTGGGTATATCTTTTGGATTTTCATAACTATCACCATATTTTGAGCTATCGTCAGATTCTTCATCAGACTCCTCACACGAGTCATCATCTGACTCTTGTTCCGATTCTTCATCTTCCATTCTTAGTAAAGAAACAGATTCATTATTCAGCATTGTTGCCCAATTAGTGGGTAATTTTAACAATGCTTCCCTAACATTTGAACGTGCAGGTTCACTCAAGGATTGGGCCGAAACTGTTGAAACAACATTAACAATTTTTTTAACAGTTGACACTATTTCAGCCTTGATTTGTTGGATATTTAAATCAGACTCAATGCTCTTTTTATTATTTATGCCTAGTTTCTCCTTCTTAGTATCAACTGAATCAATCAATTTATCAATCCTTTCACTCAATTGAGAATTACCCAATTTCAAGAAATGAATAAGCATTGTCAGCTTCTTGCGGCTCTCAATATTTAAATTCAATGTCGACAAACGCTTGACTTCTTCTAGAGACCTTTGAGCACTCAGCGCAGATGATATTGAAACTTGTTGTCGTAAATCCTTTCCTTTAATGAAATCTTTTAAACCAGGTTTTTGTCGTTTAATTGGTTTCTGTTGCTCTTCTTCTTCTTTTCTATCTTCTTCGTTATTAAGTATTTTTCTCTTGTTTGTTTTTCTTTCTTCTAATACATTATTTGATGATGAATGTATAGTTTTTTCAAGTACATAGCTAATAGAATTTGAAATTAATGGATGCGAGATAACTTTATCAAAAATAGTTGGGGCTTTCGAAGGTTCCGAAACTTGACTCAGTGATTTCAATTCATTAAGTGCCGTTGCTGCAAGTATCATATCTTTGTATGGTTGTTCTTCTGTTTTGTCTTCTTGGGATACAACCGCATCTGTAGCTTCATTTTCGCTTTTGACCTTCTCTTGTAATTGTATTCGTCGATCACAAGATTCTACCATGATTCAACACAAGAATTATTATTATTTAACAGGAAAACTTTTATGAGAGAAGTATATACGGGGCCACAATATGATTTACCGGCGGGTTTATATTATATTATAGGATATATTGCAGACACACAAAACAAAAAAAGAGTATTTGTGGATTGACATGTGAGAAATCGATTTCTCATGAAACATTTAAGGCCTGTGTGCATGTGAAAATTCATACAGCCTTTATTTGAAGACCAGAGGCAGCGCTGCGGACTGCGGGCTGGGAAATATTGAGAGAACGTTGTGGGAAAATCGCCCGCAGTCCGCCTGAGTCCCCACAGAGTCCAAATGCGACTGCAAAAAGTACTGGGACAATTTGGTGGGAAATCCCAGTTTCAGGAACGCTGGGTGGGTGCAGCGGAGCGGGGGTTGGCGTTTCCTGGGCAAATAGATGTATTTCAGGACATGGATTATTAAGGAATGAGCCACCAAACAAACCAAGTTCATGCATTACCACTTCTCTTTTTCTGTAGCATCTTAACTTCAAGTTCTGCAGACCACTCATCCATTTGCTTTGCCACATGATAGAGATTATCGATTTTGGATTCGAGTTTGTCCAATCCAGTAAGAGTTTCTCGTAATGCATTATCACCTTGAGCAATTTGTGCACTGTTGTCTCTCAATTGCACACAATATGGTTCCAAATCACGCAATCTTAAGATGGCGACATTGTTGACACTCTCCATAATATTCATTTCCCCAACGGCGTTTTCAGTCTCCAAGTCTAAGATCTTACGTACACACTCGTACGCCACCTTTATTGCCTTGTGTGGGTCTTCCTGCCCAGTGGTGTGCTCCTTTCGCCATTGAGAAGAATCCATGTGCAATGATTCCTTATTCCAAGTTGATATCAATCTGTCTATGATGAGGACGAGAGGTTGATGAAGCTCAAATGCTAGAACAGAAGGACGTGAACAACGGTAAACTGCGGTTTATATCCGAGAATTATGTCAAGCATCAATTTTTTTGCTGACTAACTCCGCTCCGCGGAAATGACAAGTAGGGAAATTGCAACTTGATGTGTTGATAAAATGAAATCACTAGCTCAAAGAGCTACAGATCAATACGCCATTTAATAAAAAATGTTGTTATATTTGGTGTTGTTCTGTTTTTAATTCAAATTTAAAGAAAGGAAAACAGTAATAGATGGAATAATGGCAGTTCAAAAAGTAATCAAATCGAGAAATAGAATACCGCTGTCTTGTACCAACTGCCGAAAAAAAAAAATCAAATGTGATCGTTCAAGACCAAGATGTAAAGTTTGTGAGGCACACCAAATGACCAATTGTATTTATTTGAATAAAAATGGAAATGAAATAAAAACAGAAGAAATATCTGTTGAGGGAAATTTGAAAACATCCCAAATAATACTGCCACATAATCATTCTCCACAATTTATTTCAAACAACGTTAAAATTGAAAGCACGGATCTAGTTCCAGATACAGAAATGTTAAAATTGAAAATTAGAAAATTGG
The DNA here is from genome assembly GCA_030563725.1 of Pichia awuae. Taxonomy (NCBI): domain Eukaryota; kingdom Fungi; phylum Ascomycota; class Pichiomycetes; order Pichiales; family Pichiaceae; genus Pichia; species Pichia awuae. Next base: position 507,480 of record JAJMJV010000001.1, read on the forward strand.
AAAATAAATTGAGTCATTTTAATCACCTTGATATGTCACCATCAAGTGGAATTGGTTTGAAAATGCCTTTATTTAATAGTTTGTCAAATAATGATAGCTTTTCAATTTATGTCAAAGAATTATTAGAATCTCTAAATATAGATTGCAACGAAAGAATAAGTATTTATACAGATGAAGATGATAAACCCACTTTTAGCAATACTGGGCCATTTTCATGGTATGCCATTATTAAAAAAGATTCTTTCTTGGCACCAGTGAGAGACGCAGTCTTTTTAGCAAAGAAAGATATAATAATGAAATTTCATAAAAGTGCCTCCATGAAATCAAATTTCATAGATATAAATAAATCATCAGGAATTGCGGATTACATGCTTTATAAAGGTTTAAATCAAACCAATAATTCAGAAATTTGCAAAAATATTATAAAAATTTTACCAAATAAAAAAGCAATATGGTTATTTATTGATAAATTTTTCAAATTCTTATATCCTTTTCTACCTTATCTTGACGAAGAATCATTTACTTTGGATATTGAAAGACTACTCAAAAGTAATAAGTCAGATGATCTTACCAAAGAAGAGAGCGTCACATGTTTAAATTTAACTCAATATTCAGATTTGGCAATTATTGGTACTCTATTGGTTATACTTAAACTTTCCTATGAGTCGTTACTTTCGAGTAATGGAACTTTTGTAAATTTTCCAAATAGATGTGAAAAGGATGTTTACTTATCTAAATTTGAACAATCCAATCTTTTAATTAAATATACAAATTTGTGTCTCAATGAATATCTTATGCTAAAAAAATCACCTTTACCAATTTTACAGTGTGCTTTATTACTTAGGGAGTATCAAAAATTGGATGGATCTGATGGTTTTGTTGAGGGTGATTCATATATTTATACAGGATTACTTATTCAAATGGCTACGACTCTTGGGTTGCATAGAGATCCATTTGCTTATGATGATGATATTGAATCAATGAAAATAGCACAATTAAAAAGGAAAATTTGGTATGGACTAGCCTCAGCAGATATGAATCAGTATACACAAATGGGATTACCTTCCAATATTAATCAAAATCACTATGATACTAGGTTACCCGTATTTGATGAAAGGGTACTTAATGTTAAAGATCCTTTATTAGAAAAGACAACATGTGATTTTTTAAAACTTCGTTTTGAAGTTGAATCTTCAATGAAAGAATTGGCTGATTGTATATTAAACATGAAAGAAATTCCGTCAATTGGTGAAATTGTTTATAAAACAATATCTTTTGAAAATGAACTGAAAAGTAGATTCATTTCTTTGAATAGTATATTACTCATGAGACATGATGGAATTTATTATAAAAAAATTGATAAAGTGGCACGCTTTTCACTATATATTTTTTCATTGACTTTTTTGTTTCCAATCTATATGCATTGTTATTTTCATTATCATAAAACTTCAAATTATGCAGCTTGTTTTTTTTTACATAATAAGATTTTGAGTTTTTGGATGTATGCTTTAGGAAATCTTGATGATATAGTGAATTCACCTTACATATTCTTTGATGTTGGTTTTGAATTTCTCTTAGCCCCAATTATTGAAGTGATAATAAGTAAATGTTGTGTTTTACTAAATACATCAATGGTTAAATTTAATATTGCATCAATAAAACTTGCTGAAACAAATCCAGAAGTATCCAATATATTGAAAACATACGTTGATAAAAGAGCACTACTATTTGATTTAACAGTTTATCTCCCTACATTAAAAATTTTATCAAACAGGTATTTTTATGCTTGGAGAATGTTTAAGATTCATACTTTTATACTCAAATCATTACAAAATCATGAACTTGATTTCAACTCACAATTTGATTTATTTAATTTTGCAGAATATTTAAATACAGAAGATGTTGAGTTGTTCTGCAAGGTTACTGATCATAAATATTTTAGTGCAAGGGTGCAACAACCGGAATGGTTAATTAATTGGGCAAGAAAATATAACGAATTTTTGTATGATTCGGATAATACTATTAATTTTGATGAAGTTAGTAGTGGATCAAGCACGATGAGTGATGTAATAGCTAATCAACCTGATTTAGATCTCTCCAATCAAGATGAAAAATGGTTTTCTAGAATGTATGAAAAATTTGCATTGAATAATTTAAGAATAACAAATAGTAATGAACCGATTTCCAGTTTATTGTATTCTCAGAGTTCTGTTGATTCATCAATACTTGATAATCCACACAATGCTATTATGGACCAAGATATCAGCAATTCCAACGCAGCTGACGAGCATGCCTATAATATCTTTAATTATAACAATTTAAATGATATTTTTAATATATTTGACACGGATAGTTGGAACGTTGACAGTATAAATTTTGCTAATTTGGGCAGATAGATTTCCTCTTCAGCATACAACAAAGATAACATTGGCTCTCCAATTTTGGCAGGAAAATAAGTGACGAGCCCCGCATGTGGAATTCTAGATTTTTCGAAAAAGGCAATATTTTGCTTTTTGCTATTAGATTTTGCTTCTCTATTTTATCGTAAATTATACATATATTTATTTATTTATTTATTTATTCACACATTCTTTCTTTTAATTAGGTTATTTAGTTTTGTAAGATTTTCTAAAATGGTCAACTTTTGCTACATTTTTTTTGCTTTATGTCTTTCTTTCCCACTAACTTTTGCTGTGGGTACAGGCTATTCAAAATTTGACAAAAAGCAATTTGTTTTGAGTTTAAAAGATCAAAGCTTTGCGTCAAAAAATATTGACGATTTGAGCTTCTACTTACAAAAAAGAGAAAATGCTAAACTAGACTCAGTTGTCAATAAATTGTCTAAACCTAAATCAGTAAACGTTGCGCTTGACTGTAATAAAGTCGAAGTCGATGAATCTTATAAAAAACAGTTTAAAAAAGGTTCAAAAACTGGATTAACACATGATATACCTGTCGACGGCAACTTTTTTGCATTTCAAACAAAAATGGGTACTAAAAATAATAAACAAGTTGTTAATGTAAGTTCAAAGGCAGCTTATAATACAAAAACAAATAAAAATGTTAATAAAGGGGATTTCTGTCAAACTAAAACAGAAGAAAAAAACTATAAATATAAATATTATGTTAACATTAGTAAAGAAAAATGGGCTTTTTTTTTGGCAACTTCCAGTACTAATAAATTTCAAGAATTATTAAATGATTTAGAGAGTATGATGGAAAATAATTGTGAAAACAAAACTGATGCAAATAAAAACTCAGGATTCAAATTTGGTGCCAGTGAAGAAAATGGTAGCAAAATCTTTAATTTTTCTCAGTTCACATCAAAACATAAGATTGAAGATATGGCACAAAAGACCAAACTGTCAAGTAAAGGTAAGACTAGTTTAGGTGAAAATGAACAAACTCCCAATTTAAGTGTGGTTGATCCAATACACGGTGACATGAGAAATCTCCATTCTCTTTTAAACGAAGTTATCATATTTTGGGAAAAAGAGGATGCAAAAAATATTATAAAATTATCACACGGTTTATCTTACAACGAATTTTATATTAAAGATAATATAAATATCAATATGGCTGTGGCTGAACAGCAACAGAATGTTTCCACACTTGCTTTTACTGATTCTAATTTTCATTCAGACAATGCTGAAAATCTTGATGACTTTAGAGCAGACAAAAAAAACACTAAAGATCTTTTTGAAACCATTGATCCTGTTTCAATTGAAACAGTAGAACAGGAAGAATGGCTTAAAGAAAATGCTATTAGAAGAGCTAATATTATTCAATCATTGTTAGAGGGTGATTTAGATGAAAAGGCAGTAACAGAGGATATTATAAAATATAGAGATAATAATATATTTCTTGATGAGGATGAAAATGAATTTGTAAGCCTGGGATTCCAACTCCATTCATATAGCTTAGCTTTTTATGTTTTATTTTTTGCGGTACCAATTATTTTGCTGTTTTGTTGAATTTATATAGTAAGTGTCTATCTCTAAAGCGGAAATGAGTAAAAATAAAAAAATTATACGTAATAAAATGTCTATATACATAAATATATACCAAGGATGTTCTATAAAAAATTGAAGAAAGGCAGTTATATTGTTTAGTAATCCAAATCTTCCAATCTATCAATCGCAGCCTTAGTTTTCATTCCAACTCTCGTACTTAATTCGTAATCGTCGCCACCATAAGCTATTGAACGTTTCAACCAACTCATAGATTCGGGTAAACCTTTAACTCCATTTAATTTCCAAGTAAATAAAGCACGCTCATACAGTGCTGTTGGGTAGAGATATGGATTTGTATTCAACTTAGTTAATTTACCATCCGCTGTAATAATATTAGAAATAACATGCTTATCAAAAATTTTAAGGCCTTCTTTAATATATCCCAATCTTCTCAATGATAAACATTGGAGAGTTATTCTTATCATTTTTTGTTCTTTAGATTCAGGAACTCTATTATATGGTTGGTTAGTTTCAGGATTTATTAATGAAAACTTAAGAGGACTGTTTGAGGATGTTTTGATTGATGAAGCTAAAGAATTGAGAGAAAGTGAGGACATTAAAGAAGGAATTTCTGAGTTTGTTGAATTTTCTGGAGATGATGAATAGCCTAATAACTTAATTGAAAGTTCAAGATATTCTTTTGGCATTCTGTTATAACCATTCCAAAAATATGCCAATTCGTGAATAGGTGAAGATTGAACACAATCAATAAACGGTACTTCTGGATTAGAACGTTGAGTTTCTTGTAATTCTTTGTATTTTCTTGAAATAAACTTTTCAAATGGTGGAATTTTAGATAAAAATTTCTTTTTTCCTATTAATTTTGGAGCTTCATTTAAATATTTACCAGCTAATGTTGCATAAGTATCAATTTTTTTTGGATCGACGTCGGAATCTTTTGGAATAAGACCAGTTTGACACATTCTATAAGCTTCAAGGTAACAAGAAGCTGCAAGCCATGTATATAATGCATGTGAATATGAATTTAAATCCCTTAATTTAAGGAAATCTTCACCTGCTCTATCAAACTTGTGCAAGAAAACTAAAATCATTGATCTATCAAAACCCAATAATGCATCAACTTGTGTCATTTGAGAAGTCTTTGCTGTGTCCATTAATTTAACGGCTTCGTTCAATCTACCTCGTGAAGCAAGCATACGAGATTCTTGTAATAACCATAAGTTACTGTTTGGGAATAAAGCACGTGAATGCAGTAAAACTTTAACTAATTTTTCACCAGGATGAAGTAAAGTTTCACCATGACCTAAAGTTGCCATCCTTTCTAAAGCAAGTTTATCTTCTACTAATTCTTGCTTTGATTTAGACGAAAAATTTGATTTGATTCTCTGTAACTCGGAATTATCATCATCTGTATTATCCTTTGCCAATTCTTTAGAGGAGGGTATATCAAAATCTACATCAGTAAATTGGAAAGGACCATCATAAAAGACTAAAAGTGCCAAAAGACCGATACCACCATGAATATTTCGTTCTTGGGCAGCATTCCAAACCATTCTTAAACCGGCTTCTCTTGATCCTTTAAAGCCAACAACAGATAAAACTTTACCAATGGCAGGTGGAATTAAAGATAAAACAACTTGTAAAATACCGAAACATAAATTAACACCCGAATGAATATATTCATCAACAGATGAAACTTTTGGGTTACCAAATTTAAGTAAATTTTCAGTAGAACTGCCCATAATGTCAGAAGAATCAATATCCATACCTAATCCTGTTCTAATAGAATCTGAAATTGGTGGGTTTCCTATATGTTCACCATTAATTCTAGCTGAACGCATTTGATAAATAGTCTCTAAATCATCAATTACCTTTTTATCTTTCAATTCTTGTTCCGATAAGGGTAGAGGTAAATCCGTGAAGGAAGAATTCAAAGAAACTGCAGATTTTGAGAGATTGGATGTTGAATCGGAATAAATTTTAAGATCCGCTAGAGCCGAAGATGAATCATCAGATTCCGTTTGTAAATTTTTACTGATTGAATCCAAAGTTTGATAAGCTCTTCTCAATTTTAGCAAAGCTTTAGCACCCTCCATAAAATTTTCACTGAGTAACATTAATAAAGCATTGAGTAAATTTGATTCGGCGTATGCAACTGCAAATTCAGTACCTGGTGGATAAATTTGAGAAGTTTTAATATTGTGTTTTTCAGCAAATGACTTTTCATTCCAAATCATCGATTCCGCTTTTGACAATGTTTCGGATGCCTTTTTCATGGTTTCATGTTCGAAACCTAATGTGGCTTCTAGAAATTGAACGACACCATATGCCAATTGAGAAATGGCTACTGTATCATGGTCTTGTAATAATTTAAACGCTTCAGGTGCACGATCATCTAAAACATAATCCATAGCCTTTAAGGCATTTTCTAATTGTAGGGCCTGATTGGTAATTTTATTTTTGATTTCATCCTGTGAAAGGGAAGGTCCGGATCTTAAACCCAAGGCTCTAAGCATTTTGAATATAAAGGTAAATTAAACTGTTCTGTTTAAATGTGAAAATCAAAATCCCAATGCAAGCAAACTGTTCAAAAAATATACAACTGACGGGTGTGAATCAAACAGCTGAATATTCCATATAATGAAAAAAGAAACAATATACGCAGAAAAAATGCTTTGAATCCTCTCAAAATGGGAAATCCCGGAAACAAACTTGTTTCTTTTGCCTCTTGGTTCATGTGATAATAGACAGCGATCGATTTGATAGCGTTGCCATATTTGGATTTGTTGGAGACTTTGCGATGGTGTGGAATTTCTTGGGTCGATCGGCGCGTTTTTTTTTGAAGACCTCCTCGATTCTGCGCTGCCTCGGAGCCCGGGATTTTTGAAACACCGGTGTCGGCTCCTACGAAGTTTTTTCACTCTTCTATTTTCAACTTATTAACAGATCCGAAACCAGCCAGTGTCGAAAAAATCCCGGGCTCCGGAAAAACATTGCTTGAACAAGCCTGATTGGCCCATCGATGCACCCTGCAACATCATTTTCGGTTGCAAAACTAGTTCGTGTTGTTCCAACTAGTGTTGAGCCGCACATGCAGCTAGTGTGTACGGCTCCGTTTCTTTTTTTTGGGACTTTTTAGCCGGAAACTGCTGCTTGGGCTCACTGTCGTGGTAAAAAAAAAAAAAGCTCGTTTTGTAATGTACGATTTCAAGCCGTGTCTGTATTGTATATTAATTTTTCTAAGTGTAATCGATATCTGTTTAAACATATCTGCAGTTGGGATTGTTTTTCTTTTAAAAAGCAACTATTCACTGTAAAGCTAGGCTTTCATTTAGTATCGCCATCAGATTAGGTCATACGAAAAGAAACTTTGCACACGTGTTTTTGTAATATAAAAAAAAAGATTGTTGGATTATTTCATTCTATTTTATTCTAGTGTTTGATATCATATTAGATACATCAAATTGCATCTAAGTTTTTTTCTTTGTTGTTACATTTTGACTTTACTTTTGAATAATCTTTAGTTTGAATCATTTCAAATAGCCAAGTCACCGATATGGCCTCGGATAGTAACACCAATGATGCTATTGTTCCTCAAAATAACAAAAGACAACTATCCATGATGAATGATATACCGGATAATGGCAGTGGAGATCAGCAACGCCATAATAGTAGCAATATTGCTTATTCAGACGATGATTTGGATGTTGATGTTGATAAAGACTCCGAATTTGGTGTGCCGATGAAAAAAGTTGCATCCACTAAATCCACCAGATCTTCAAAATCAAATACAAAACCAAGACCTCATATATGTTCAATTTGTACGAGAGCGTTTGCAAGATTAGAACATTTAAAAAGACATGAAAGATCTCATACTAATGAAAAACCTTTTCAGTGTGCTGCATGTGGTAGATGCTTTGCTAGAAGAGATTTAGTTTTGAGGCATCAACAAAAATTACATGCTTCTTTGCCAACTAATAATAGAACCAATATTCAAAGAAAGGGTAAAGCTCAAAAAGTATTACCACAAGGTGATGGTGATATAGTTCGAGATTATCTTAATGATAATATTAATATCGTACGAAATAATACAAGTGTTAAATTACCAATTGATTCAAATTCAAAAGGCTCATCTGATGAAAATCAACATTTTATACCAAATTTAGCTAATGTTAACGTTAACTCAACTAGTAGTGACTACTCAAATAGAAGTGATTCAATTGATCAACATGCTACTATCTCCCCTTCTTCTGATAATCAGACTAAACATGTCTCAAATTTAAATTACAATTTGACTAATAATTCTGTAATACAAGATCAATTATCTCTTTTTAACACAAATTTAATGAGTACAACTTTAACAAACAACATTTATAGCTCACCTACTTCAATCAATAATTTGGTGTTTTCAACTGATAAAACAAATCATGTAATACATTCACCAAAAATTTTGTCACAACCTAATATAACCCCGGAGAGTCAAAATAAAAATACTGGTTCTTCAAACAATATAACAAATTTAAATTCAAACCATGTTGATTCTGACGAACTGGATTCTGATATTGACAGTGATAATGAGGATCTTAAATTTGACATACCTCAAGCAATGTATTCTTATGATAAACAACAACAGCAGCAGCAGCAGCAACAACAACAATCTTCAGAAAAATGTTCAATTTATAGAAATCATAGACATAATTCATTTTCAGCTGCTGCATCTTCATCATATACAGGTTTTCCTGGCACGGTAAATGCTTGTGATAAACAAATGCAAGAATTGGAAAATGAAGCACCTCAACAAGTTAGTTTTTCATCTCCTCAATTATTATATAAACCCAATTCAGAATTGGGATATATGGATATGGATCTATTAGATAACTTAGATTTGGATGATTTGGGCTTAGATCTTTCCTCATTTAGCTATTCAAATTCAAATGTTGAAAATGTCCAAGCAACCTCAAAAACAAAACATTTAAATACTTCTTCAAATAATGAAACAAATAGTCATCCATCAGATGAAATGTCAACAAGAGATATAAATTTGCAAAAAGTTTTATCTAATCCTTCAAATGGTATGGCACTACAAAGGGTTTTATCTCACCCAAGATCCGGCGTTGCATTGCAAAGAGTCTTATCGCATCCAAATTCTGATCTTGCTTTACAAAAAGTTTTATCACATCCAGAACCCAATAAAGTTTTAGATAAAGTTCTTTCAACTCCACCCGATATCGATTGGTTCAGTGACTTTATAAATGCTCCAATTGAAACTAATTTTCCTGCTATTTCTGATCATATTGGTTTTACAGATACTCCAGAACATTATGATTCACCTTCTGTCAATGTAAATACAGCCCAAACTTCTAATCCCCAAATATTTGGAAATTCAACTTTTTCTCCCTCAAACACAAATGATTTAAAACATTTATTTAGACTGCGTCAAATAGATTTATCGAAGCATGTTCCTCACACCTATCAAAACCCTACCATACCAGGACGTTGTTCTGAATCTGTCAGGCAGCATATTATGACCAAGTATAATTTGAAACAACAACAATTTCCTTTATTGGACGATTTAAATCACTACCTTGCATTGTATGAATTGGAGTTCAATAAATATTTCCCCTTTGTTCATATCCCATCATTTAAAATTGACGATAATTTGGATCAAATTCCCTTATTATTATCTATGGCTGCAATTGGTGCTCTATACTCTTTCCATGCTAGAAATTCATCAACACTATTCAATTTTTCAAGATTCTTGATACATAATTTTATGGAAGTTCAAATGCAATCTAATCAATTTAATGACATACCTTTGCATATATCACAGGCCTTAGTTTTACACATGTTTTTAGGTATGTTCCATAATGATCAAGAAATTACCAAATTAATTTCAAGGCAATTGAATTCATTGGTTTCATTAATTAAAACAACAAAATTAGATATGCCACTAGAAACTTTATTATTACCACCAAATATTAATGTTGATATTGTTCATTCTGATAATAAAGAGTTGGTTGAATCATGTTATAAATATTTTGTTTTAGCACAATCAAGGATTAGAACTGTACATATTTTACATTATATAACAGTTTTGTTTGGATGTTTATCAAATTCTAAAGTTGAAATGTCTGCGGAAAACATTGAATCTGGTTCACCGTGTGCTAATGAAGACATATGGTATTGTAAAAATTATGAAGAGTGGATTGTCTTATTGAAAGAAAAAAGTGTGGTTATTTCCTCAAAGTTTTTACTAATCAGATTAAGTAATGGCCATTCTTACAAAGAATTATGGAGGGGTTTACAAAATTTATCACTTGACCAGGATGCAATTGGTTTACGCAGCATGCTTTCTTTATTAATTTCAACCAATGAATTTATTCATCATGAATCGATCACGCTTGAGGATAGCGATAGAACAGATGGTGCTAAATTAGCAGAATGGAGAATGGATCAAAGACCATATATTGAATCATTAATCAAAATTTGGGAAAGTAGTTATATTAGAAACGGCGGAGTTTTAGTTCCAAGGGGCCAAAATATACATACAATTAATAATAGTCAGATCCTGAAATTATCATTGCCACTACTTTCATTTGCTAAAATCAATAAGTGTATTTATATTTCTTCTGTTTTATCTCATGTATGGGATAGAAATTGGGATGCCATGAATTTAGAATTTAAAAATCTGACTAGAGATGTTGAAGCGTTGCGGGATTCAATAAATTACTCATTGGATATTATCAATTTATGGATTGAAATTATTTCAATCAATAACGATGCCGAAAAAACATCTATTAGAACGCCGATTTTCTTTTTAACATGTTTGTTTACAGCAACTTTATTAATTTCGGAATATCTCTACACAACTGAAGTTTGGGCAAATAATTATTTGAAAAAGAATAAAAAGGCAACAGAGTTGACAACCTCAGATCGTGTTTTATGGTTACGTGCAGAAAAAATCTTTAAAAAAATTGAGAAGAATTTATTGCCTATAGGTTCCAATAACCAATCTTATTCCGAATTTTTGAGAATCCAAGCAAATGGTGCTTTGGATGTTGATATTCTGGATGATGAGATTGCAAGATTGGCCCTTGAGCCGGGAGACTTGCAACCCATTGCCGAAATTATCATAAGTGGCAGATTAAGTACAAGATGTTTATCACTCGGTGTCAGAATTTTAGCCGATGCTCCTGTTTGGCCCATCGCATTATTGTTTGCTGAAGCCTTGAAAGCCAGAGCTATTTATATTCACAAATGCATAAGTTTATGGAGTCCTAGTCCTCCAAGGTCGGCCTCTAAGACCCCATGATTTTTAATCAATCTTTTCTTTCTTTTATAAATTGACCTTTTAATAGAACAAATATCGTGTGTATCTTCTGGAAATAAAACCGCTCTTCTCCGAATAAAATTGAAATCTTCATGTAATGCCACGACATCATACTTGTTGTATGTAGAATGAAATTACAAGTGATGTTTTTTAGGGCATCTTCAAGCTCTTGTGTACTTAATAGCGGTGTTCGGCTGTATATAATCAAGAGATTACAGCATTCTTGTGTTTTTGATACTACTTTTTAACCATGTAAAATTACAGCAAAAATAAATGCCAAGAAAATTACAGAAAAAATGCAAAATGAGTTGAAGGAAACAATTATTTGACAAACCTAGAAATTTAAAGTGGAGTTCACAAACATTACATCAAACACTGTTTCAATTTCAACACTAGTGTAAATATGGTGACAGAGTATTTGTATTCCAACTAGTTATGCTGTCAAATAGATCTACAAATGCTGTTTACCCGTTTTAGAAATGCCTATTTCAGCACAACCATAAGATATTCTACAAGCTACATCTTAAAAGAGACCCCCTTTCCTCTTTTCCCAAATAATCAAATCCTACACGGTTAAAACTTGTTCCTTTCCTTGGTTGAAGTAACAGTACTTGTAGTTGTGTTAGAGAAATGCATAACTGAGTTTGTAGTTATTGGATGCTCTTTGCTTGGTCTCCTTCCTTTTTTGGAAGTAAAACTTTTTTTTAATGATTGTTGAAATTTAAAATTTTTTAACAGAATTTCTTTCCAGCAATTGATGAGCTTCCCAAGTACCACTTTCAAACGGATTGTACAAACTCAAAGATTACTGTTCAAAAGAAATATATTTAAAATGTCGGAACCAGAAATTAAAAATGTCAATATAAATTTAGAAGAATCAATTAAAAGTGGTCGTGAATTGTTTAATAAGCTAGGACGTCCAACTAAAATCGTTGCACCTATGGTTGATGGATCTGAACTTGGATGGAGAATAATTTCTAGAAAATATGGTGCAGAATTATGCTACTCTCCTATGTTGCATTCCAGATTATTCAGTGAAGATAAGAAATTTAGAGATCAATTTATATGTGAAATGGATGGCCAGCCGGGATTAGACAGACCATTGATCATTCAATTTTGTGCAAATGATCCTGAAGTTCTTTTGAAGGCTGCCAGATATGTTGTTGGAAAATGTGATGCCGTCGATATCAATTTTGGTTGCCCACAAGGTATCGCCAAGAAAGGCCATTATGGATCGTTTTTAATGGAAGAGTGGGATTTAGTTTACAGCCTGATCAATAAACTGGCCGTTGAACTAGGCGATGAATTACCAGTTACAGCAAAAATTAGAGTTTTTGATGATTGGTCTAAATCTTTAGACTATGCAAAAATGTGTTTAAAAGCAGGGGCTAAATTTTTAACAGTTCATGGTAGAACCAGAGAAATGAAAGGTCAAAAAACAGGACTAGCAAATTGGAAGCTTGTGCAATATTTGAGAGAAAATTTACCACAAGGCACAGTTTTTATTTCTAACGGTAATATTTTATACCCTGATGACATTGATAGATGTATTAAAGATATTAATTGTGATGCAGTTATGAGTGCTGAAGCTAATTTGTGCAATCCGGGTGTTTTTTGGACAAAGACTGACGATAAAGAAATGTTGTTCCCTAGAGTTGATAGATTTATGCGAGAATATTTTGACATTGTTAAATCTTGTAAAGGAACTGAATCTAAAAGATGCATGAAGACTCATATGTTTAAAGCATTAAAGACATTTTTACCACATCACACTGATGTACGAACAGAAATTGCAAAACTTACAAAAAATTCTTCATTTGAAGAAATTGAAAAGGTTATAGTTATGATGGAAGACATTGTTGGAGATATTTTCAATAAGGAAAATATTGCACAATTGGATGAAATCAAAGTTGGTGACATCCAAGAATGGGGCGGTGCATACAGGGAAGTTCCGTACTGGAGACTGCAACCATATTTTAGAAAAGTTGACGGCATTGAAGGCAAACAATTTATTAAAGGTGCAATAGAGAAAGTTGCTGAACAAACCAAAGAACAGCAGTCGCTTTTAGAGAACAAAAAAAGAAAAGTAGAAAACAGTGATGAATCAGAGCAACACCCAGTCAAAATCAGCAAAGTTTCTTCTTAATTTTTTACATGTTTTTATATCTAGATAACTTAATATGTATGTATGTATGTACTTATGTATTTATATTTGGTAGCCGCCAGAGGTATTGTCAATATTCATGAACCGACTCCGCGCGTTGAAGATTCAACAGTCATAAAAGGATATAAGAATATAAGCTTTTGGACCTTTTTTTAAGACTTGTATCAGTCCGTTAGGAGACAATAATATCATGCTGGGAAGTAAGCTGGTGTTTGCAACTCAAATAAGATTTTTATCTTGCACTATAGCCAAAAAGCAGCTTGGAATATCATCTTCTGTTACTAGATTTCTTGATGAACATAATATTGAAATTTCCGAAACTGATTTCAAGAAAGACCTAAACGAACCGGTGTTAACTCATTTGAAAAAAAGAGGACTTGTAGAATTAACTACCAATGAAGAACAGCTTATAAAAGATGCAGAAAACAAAAAGTTAGGTTTATATTGTGGTGCAGATCCGACTGCCAAATCATTACATTTAGGTAACTTATTACCTCTGATGGTTTTACTTCACTTTAACTTGAGAGGTCATAGAATTTATCCATTGATTGGAGGTGCTACTGGAGAAGTTGGAGATCCATCAGGGAGAGATACAGAAAGATCAGCCATGGCAACAGATACCAGAATAGATCATATAAATAGAATTTCAGATCAATTTTTAAATTTCTTTAAAAAAGCTATTGAATATGGTAAATCTAGAAACCCCGAGATACAAAACCTTAATATCGGATCTCAAGAATTGAAGAACAATAGAGAATGGTGGAAAAATATGGGTATGCTTGAATTTTTGGCTAGATATGGTAGTCACATCCGTGTCAATCAAATGCTTAGTAGAGAATCTATCAAAAATAGATTGAACTCTGAACAAGGTATTGGGTTCAATGAATTCACATATCAATTATTACAAGCTTATGATTTTTATTATTTGAATAAAACCTACAATATTGATATTCAAGTTGGTGGTAATGATCAGTACGGTAACATTGTTGCAGGGATTGATTTAATCGGCAGACTAAAAAAAGCAGAGGGTAAAAATAATAAGGATGAAGTTTTTGGTATTACTGTTCCTTTATTAACGACTTCAAATGGTGTTAAGTTTGGAAAGAGTGCAGGTAATGCCATTTTTATAGATGAAGAATTGACTTCATCTTATGATATTTATCAATTCATGTACAATACTACAGATGATGATATCCAGAAATTTTTGTACAAATTTTCTCTTCTTCCACTAAATGTTATTGATAAAATTGTGAGTCTACATAATTCAGACAAAAAAGCTAGATTAGGGCAAATAATTTTAGCTATTGAAATGTGTGATTTGATTCATGGAGATGGAGAAGGTATTAAAAATTACATTCTGAGTGAAGTTTTGTATGGTAAAGTTGATATCAGAGAAAATTTTAAGGCTGATGAAATATTAAATGTATTAAAAAAACAAAAGATTATTTCCACAGTTTCCAAAAATGAACTTTCTCAATTGAATATTGTAAATTTATTACATCTGGTAAACAATGGAGAAAAATCTAAGGCTGAGATAAAGAGAATGATTAAAGCTGGCTCTGTGTACATTGGCAATACTAAAGTAGGTAGAGTCAACGACCCAGAATATTTAGTCAACTTTGAAAATGATGTTATCGAAGGTAAACTTTTATTACTCAAGATTGGCAAAAAGTATAATTTCATTGAAATCCAATGAATTTTTAATCAAACCTTGAAATCCTAGGAGAACAAGGAAAAAGTAAATGTACGAAATATATATAACACATATTTTTACACTTTATAGAATTACACAAAATCTGTATATAGAACCAATGAATTTTTTATGAACCACCACCTTTACTATGTCTGAACAATTTCATACTTATCCATGATGCAACTGCCCATATCCAAAGTATTACAAAATTGAGAAAAAAAATTAAAATATAGTAGTTTTCAGATACTCTGTTTTGCTCTTTAATATCATTTATTATAGTATAGAATCGATTGGCAGATCCACAGAGCATTGTATCATTCAAATCGATTCGAAAACACCATTGCCAAAAATTGAAAATGAACCCAATTGATATGACACAAAGAAGCCAACTGCCAACTATAATCAGGTATCCGAAAACTTTCAATTTCCGTAAAACTTCGTCTTCATCTTCCACTTTTATCCCCCCATGTCTCCCCCCATCTCCTCTTTCTGCAACATTATCGCCAAATTCATCAATTTCCTCATCGTTTAGTAACTGTAGTTCCGAAACAGAAACATACCTATGCTTTCTATCTGACCCCAATGGTTTCAGACCCTTCCTCATAGTGGGTACTGAAATTTCAAAAACATCAACCGATGAGGCTATTGAATTATAAATATTATCAGACATCTGCTTATATTATTTTTTATTAATTTCTTTTTTGATTAATAGACATGGATCGGTACGGTATTGTTCCTCTCAGCACATACTAACAAAAACCTGTGCTGATTCCATCTACCGGTGCAATTTTGTTCCTGTTGATTTCATCTCATCCGCGTATTAACTTTACAACTGGAGTTTCATTCGATGGCATTTCTGATCATTCCAAAGTGATAGCAAGAGGAGTATGAGCAGTTCAACGGAAACGGCAGAACAAAAGTTAATAGCCAATATAAAGAAAAGGATCTACAATGGAAGAGTGAATCAATTACGAAATTACCATTTGAAAATTGCCAGACAAGGACAATTGCTTAGGGAATGCCAAAAATACCCATTTATTGGCCAAATACTGAACTTGAATAGGTTAGTTGTACCTTTAACAGATCAAGAGAAAAATAAGGCTATTGATGCCGTGATAAATTCGCCAGTTTATGATCGAGTGCATGAAACAGAATTGAAATCACAACCGGATTTTGATTATGTTGACCAGCTGGTCAAGGAACTGCTTAGGTGGTACAAAGAAGATTTTTTCAAGTGGGTGAACAAATTAGATTGTCAAAGATGTGGAAATACAGACCAGGCGAAAATTAGAGGTGTACAGTCTCTTAGACCGTACAAACCCGAACATTTTAAAGGGAAAGCAAATATCGTTGAAAGATACCAATGTTTGGATTGTCAAACAGTTTATGACTTTCCAAGATACAATGATATATGCACACTCTTAGATTGGAGAAAAGGTCGGTGTGGAGAGTGGAACAATTGTTTTATTGCTATTTTGCGATCGCTAGATATCAATGTGAGATATCTATGGAATGCGGAAGACCATGTGTGGTGTGAATACTTTAGCACAAAACAAAAGAGATGGATACATTTGGATTCTTGTGAAAACTCATACGATCAACCGTTGCTATACAACGATGGCTGGGCCAAAAAAATGTCTTATGTTTTTGCCATTGATCCCAATTACATCGTTGATGTTTCTGGCAAGTACTTGAGTGCAAACAAGCCAGAATTACACTTACCTAGAGACAAGGCTCCCGAGATTTACTTGAAAACCATCTTGGCATATTCCAATTGTGCCAAGCTGGTAGCATTAAATAGCACCGATTTACTCGATGTGACCTCGAGATTGGTTGCAGATTACATCACCACTCAAACAGACCATTCCAAAATGGTGGCCACACTACAAAAAGGTGTTCCTACTGTTCCTGCTGCTCCTGCTCCTAGACAAAGTGGTGGTGGTGAATGGACCCGACATCGTGGAGAAGACGGCAGCCCCAAACAGCAGTAGGACGCGCCGATCGACGCCGAATATTTTTCATGTAGTTTTTAGCTTTTTTTTGGTTTTCCCTATTTTGACATGTAAAAAAAATATTTCACAGTATCTTGATGAGCATTTTACAGTTTTCTTTTCGTTTTTTCAAACAAGAATTCTGCCCACAAGACCAAACAACTTACAGTTGCTTATATTGTGCAGTAGTACAGTTTTCTTTTCATCATAGACTTTTTTTTAAATTTCAAGTATGTATGAAATAAAAAAATTAACTTTTTTGAAATTTTAATTTTATTTTTGAACTCGATTCTAACATATTTTTTTTGGTTTCCTGTTGTTACAGTAATTATTACAATGACATCAATTGAAAATAAAATGATTCTTGATTTCAAGAAATCAATGGAGACTTACAATTTATTCAAGAGTTGTTATAACAAAAAATCAATTCCATCGTTTTGCAATTACAATAAATCATTGTCCAATATTGATAATTTAAACAAGTTAAGTTTACATTTATTAGATATTAACGCAACCACATGTGCCGCATTTGCATACAAACCTTTACTTATTGAGTTAGTTGCCAGATTGATCCATAATCAAGAACTCGAAAGAAAATTTTCAGAATCACAGAATTTAAATAATGTTATTGAAGGAAGCCAAATTTTGTCAACTTTATCACTCATTTTGACGTACACGCAAGAAATTTCAATTTTAACGGAACATTTTCTTACCCAAAAAGATTTTTTCCACTCTTTAAAGAACTGCCTTAAAACTATTTCACAAGAAGAACTTCAACTTTTACTTTTATCATTTTACAGATTAATCAGCACTGACAGGGAAAATTTTTATAGATTTATTGATCCACAGACTCTGCATTTATTAGTTTCAGAAACTTCAACTTCAAACATCAACAAATATATTTCAATTTTAATTCTTTCTAAATACCTGTTTTTATCAGAAGAAGCAAGATGTCAAATGATTGAACAAAATATTGATGAATCTCAATTATTTGGTGATTTAGATGCTGATAAAAATATTAACTTTAAATTTTTGTCTCTTTTGGAAGCTCAAAGATTATCCAATATTTCTAAAATTACTCCATTGGATGATTGTTTCACCGAATCCAATTCAACAATCAATTTCACCGAATCTGATTTGTCCCCAGGTGTTTCTATTATCTCAGGAATTTTAGTTCCGAATTTAATTTCATTAAAATCTAACAATGCACGATTTTATAATAAAAAATCTAATTTTGTTGAAATTCCAAAATCTTTACAATTTATTAGATCCTTTGCTAAATATACTAAAAACTCCCAACCTGTTTTATTAGTTGGTACTGCAGGTAGTGGTAAAACATTTTTAGTCGATGAAATGGCTAGAAGATTACACATTGAAGATACTAATAACTTAGTTAAAATTCATCTTAATCAACAAACTGATTCTAAATCTTTACTTGGTACCTATACTTCAGGTGCTAAACCAGGTACTTTTGAATGGAAAAATGGTGTTTTAACAACTGCCGTTAAAGAAGGTAAATGGGTTCTTATTGAAGATATTGATAAAGCACCAAATGAAGTTTTATCGATTTTAATGGGTTTATTAGAACATAGAGAAATTACTTTGCCATCAAGAGGTGAAGTTTTAAAAGCAGGAAATGGTTTCCAGTTAATTTCAACTATTAGAATTGTTAATCAAAAGGATGGTGAACCACATATCCCTGAAATTATTGGATCACGTTTATGGAACATTTTAAATCTACAAGATTTAGATGAACAAGATTTGAAAACCATTTTAAACAATAAATTTCCATTGTTATCTCGTTATACTAATTTATTTATCAAATGTTATTTTTCTATCAAGTCTATTTGTGATTCACGTAAGTTTGTGTCAATGAATAAAGGTGCTCAACCAAGACAAATTTCTATTAGAGACTTGATGAAATTTTGTAGAAGAAGTCAGCAAATATTCACTCACCATGAAATCAAATCTCCTGATGATTTGATTCATGATGAAGTTTTTGATACCATCTTTCAAGAAGCTATTGATTGTTTCACTAGTGCTATTGTTGAAAAGGAACCCATTGAATTTTTAATTAGAGAAATTGGAACAATTCTTGAAATTCCAACTTCTAGAATAGATCTTCAGCTTAATAGACATATTCCGGTTATTGAAAATTTTGATGATGCACTAAGTGTTGGTCGTTCATACAATAAAAAGCAAAAGATTGTTGGTGTGCATAAATATCAAAATAAAGTAGCTGTTGGCAATTCTACTTCGTTTGCTACAACAAATCATTCTGCAAGATTAATGGAAAAAATTGGTATTGGTATTTCTATGTGTGAACCATTGTTATTGGTTGGTGAAACTGGTACAGGTAAAACAACGGTTGTTCAACAAATGGCCAAGCTTTTAAATAAAAAATTAACTGTTATTAATTTATCTCAACAAACTGAAGTTGGAGATTTATTAGGTGGTTTCAAACCAATCAATGCTAAGACTATTGCTTTGCCATTAGAAGAAGATTTTGAACAATTGTTTGAAAGATCATTCTCTACTACGAAGAACGCACAATTTTTAAAGCTACTTTCAAAATGCTTTAATAAATCTCAATGGAAAAATGTTTGTAGATTATGGAAAGAAGCTTATAAAATGGCTAAGAGTACTTTTGATAAACCGGAATCAGATAACGAAAACGAGGAAGCTGATGATTCAAACAAAAAGAAGAAGAGAAAGCTAAATAGCTCGGAAAAGAGTGAGTTAATGAAAGAATGGAAAGCGATTCAGGTAAGAGTGAGCAACTTTGAAAAACAAGTGATCGATGTAAATAACTCATTCATTTTTAGATTCGTTGAAGGTACTCTAGTTAACTCTGTTAAGAAAGGTGATTGGGTGTTACTTGATGAAATGAATTTAGCAGCACCTGAAACTCTCGATAGTATATCTGATCTTTTAGCCGAATACATCGATCAAAGAAGTGTTCTTTTATCCGAAAAAGGTGACGTTGAAAGTATCAAAGCTCATCCTAACTTTCGTATTTTTGGATGTATGAATCCTGCTACTGATGTTGGTAAGAAGGATTTACCTCAGAGTATTAGATCAAGATTTACTGAAATTTATGTTGCTTCCCCAGATCAAGATATTGAAGATTTATTAATGATTATTGATAAGTATATTGGTAAATATTCTCTCTCCGATGAATGGATTGGTAACGATGTTGCTGAATTATATTTAGCTGCAAAAAAATTATCTGATAACAATCAAATTGTTGATGGTGCTAATCAAAAGCCACATTTTAGTATCCGTACTCTCACTAGAACCTTACTTTATGCCCGTGAAATTGCGTCAATTTATGGTTTGCGAAGAGCATTGTATGAAGGTTTTTGTATGTCCCTCTTAACTTTATTAGACGCAAAATCCGAACAAATTCTTATGCCGTTAATTCAACAGCATACCATCGGTAGATTAAAAAATGCTAAATCAGTACTTTCACAAATTCCTGCTGATCCATCCACACAAAGTTCACGCTTTATCCAATTTAAGCATTATTGGATGCAACAAGGCTCAGAAGAGCCAGAACCACAAGCACATTATATTATCACTCCATTCGTTGAAAAGAATATGATGAATTTAGTTCGTGCCATTAGTGGAGGAAGATTCCCTGTTCTTATTCAAGGTCCAACATCTGCAGGTAAAACTTCTATGATTAATCACCTTGCTAAGATTACAGGACATAAATTTGTTCGTATTAATAATCATGAGCACACGGATTTGCAAGAATATTTAGGTACTTATGTTTCCGATGATACTGGTAAATTGGTTTTCAAAGAGGGTATTTTAGTTGAAGCATTAAGAAAAGGTCATTGGATTGTTTTAGATGAATTGAATCTTGCTCCTACAGATGTTTTAGAAGCGTTAAACCGTTTGTTAGATGACAACAGAGAATTGCTTATTCCTGAAACTCAAGAAATCGTCAGACCACATCCTGACTTTATGTTATTTGCTACACAAAATCCTCCAGGATTATATGGTGGTAGAAAGGTTCTTTCGAAGGCTTTTAGAAATAGATTTTTAGAATTACATTTTGATGATATCCCACAAGACGAATTAGAAATTATTCTTAGAGAAAGATGTCAGATTGCTCCAACATATGCTAAGAAAATCGTTGAAGTTTATAAGGAACTTGGTATTACCCGTCAAAGTGCAAGATTATTTGAACAGAAGAATTCTTTTGCAACTTTGAGAGATCTTTTTAGATGGGCACAACGTGAAGCAGTTGGATATGAACAATTAGCTGCAAATGGTTATATGTTATTGGCAGAAAGAGTTAGAAGACCCGAAGAAAAAGTTGTTGTCAAGGAAGCTCTTGAAAAAGTTATGAGAGTTCAACTTGATATGGATACTTATTATGCTAACTTAGAAATTAAAGAACTTTTGGAAATGGACGGCCCTGTTATTTGGACTAAGGCAATGAGAAGATTAGCAGTTTTAGTTATGACTTCTATGCAAAATAATGAACCATTATTATTAGTGGGTGAAACTGGTTGTGGTAAGACTACTGTTTGTCAAATGATTGCTAAATTTTTTGGCAAGGAACTTATCATTGTTAATGCACACCAAAATACTGAGACGGGAGATTTATTGGGTGCTCAAAGACCAATTCGTAATCGTTCTGAGTTGCAAATCAAATTCATAGAAAATTTGAAGCATATAATTACAGAAACAGATACTATAATCCCTGACAATTTGACTTATACTGATGCCGTTTTATTCTGGAATGAATACAAGAAAAATAATAAACTTCCAGAAGAATCCATTTCACTTGTTGAAAAGAGCAAAACTGAATGTGATTCTTTATTTGAGTGGAATGATGGTCCATTAGTGAATGCCTTAAAATCTGGTAGCTATTTCTTACTTGATGAAATTTCTCTTGCTGATGATTCTGTTTTAGAAAGATTAAACTCTGTTTTAGAACCAGAAAGATCTCTTTTACTTGCAGAAAAGGGCTCTGATGATGTTTTCATTACCGCTCATGAAGGCTTTCAATTCTTATCAACTATGAATCCTGGTGGTGATTACGGTAAAAAGGAGCTATCACCAGCACTTAGAAATCGTTTCACTGAAATTTGGGTTCCTTCTATGGAAGATTTTGAAGATGTTAGACAAATTGTTAGAGCTAAATTATCTGATGGCGTCAAACACTTGACTGATGTGATTGTAAGCTTTTCTAAATGGTACGGTAACAAAATGGGAGCTGGTGATGCATCATCTGGTGTGATATCGTTAAGAGATATTTTAGCATGGATTATTTTCATTAACAATGCATTTGCTAAAAATCTATCTGATATGGTTTCCTTATTGCATGGTGCATGTATGGTTTTTATTGATGCACTTGGTACCCACAATACTGCTTATCTTGCAGAAGATGAAAAAAAGTTAAGATCAGTCAAACTTGAATATGTAAGAAAGTTATCCGAATTTGCCAAACATGATTTGATTCAAATATACTCAGCAAAAACTGTGGTTGAAATTTTGGGTGATAACTTAGTTTGTGGTCCATTCAGTCTAGATAGAAGCGCATCTGCCCCATCAGTTGAATCCTTTAATCTTTCTGCACCGACCACTGCATCTAATGCTATGAGAGTCATAAGGGCATTACAAGTCCATAAGCCAATTTTACTTGAAGGATCACCTGGTGTTGGTAAAACTTCTTTAATTACTGCACTAGCCCAAGCTACAGGAAATGAACTTACTCGTATTAACTTATCAGAGCAAACTGATTTAATTGACTTATTTGGTTCAGATTCCCCTGTAGAAGGTGGTAAAGCAGGTGAATTTGTTTGGAGAGACGCTCCATATCTAAGAGCTATGCAAAAAGGTGAATGGGTTTTACTTGATGAAATGAATCTTGCTTCTCAGTCAGTTTTAGAAGGTTTAAATGCATGTTTAGATCATAGAGGAGAAGTTTATATTCCTGAGTTAGACAAATCTTTCATCAGCCATCCGAACTTTAAGGTTTTCGCCGCACAAAATCCGCAATTACAAGGTGGTGGCAGAAAAGGTTTACCTAAGTCATTTATCAATAGATTCAGTGTTGTATATGTTGATATGTTAACTGAAGATGATTTAAAACTTATTGCACATCATCTGTTTCCATCATTGGACCAAACAGTTTGTGATAAGATGATTTCTTTCATGTCTAAACTTGAAGAACAGGTTGTTATTAAAAAACAATGGGGTTCCTCTGGTGCACCATGGGAATTTAATTTGAGAGATACTTTGCGTTGGTTATCCCTTGTAGAGTCTCCCAACCTAACCAATACCCTATCTCCATCTGATTTCTTCAATTTGGTTGTTGAACAAAGATTTAGAACCGATACGGACAAACAAAACGCTGTTGACCTGTTTGAGTCCATATTTGGTACTATCGAAAAGCAAGATCCATATTATGCTTTGCAAAAGAGCGTTGTTCAGTGTAAGAATGCGGTTCTCAATAGAAATGATTTAATTCAGTATCAATGTGATGCAAAGATCTGCAATCTCCAGTGTAACATAACCGTACTGGAAACTATTTTTAGGTGTATTCAACACGCTTATCCATTAATTTTAGTTGGTCCATCAGGATCAGGAAAATCCAACTTAATCAAATTTGCTGCCAATGTTATTGGATCAAAAATTTACGAATTTTCAATGAACAATGATATTGATAGTATGGATATTCTGGGTGGATATGAGCAAGCCGATTATAATAGAACATTTTCTAAGTTTTCTAATGAAATATTGGAATTTTTACTAAAGCTTGTTGCTGTTAATGCCCAATTATCAAGCTCAGAAAGTATTATTATATTTCAAATTGCGTCTAAGCTAATAAATATTTTAACCAATTCTTTACTCTCAATTAGCAATGTCAATCCTGTTTTGAAAGAGTTACAATCATTAAATGAAATCATTCAAAATGAAGAATTAAACGAAATTATTATTAATTTAACTAAAATTAACAATTCAATCACTTCTGGTGAAATCAATGCTAATTTTGAGTGGTTTGATGGTCTTCTTGTTGAGGCAGTAGAAAAAGGTCATTGGTTAATTCTTGATAATGCAAATTTATGCAGCCCTTCGGTTTTGGATAGATTAAATTCTTTGCTTGAAACAAACGGTTCATTAATTATTAACGAATGTACCAACGATGATGGTTCTCCTCGTGTAATCAAAACGCATCCACATTTTAGATTATTTTTGACATCTGATCCTAAATATGGTGAACTTTCAAGAGCAATGAGAAACAGATCCGTTGAAGTTTTTGTTGATTCACTTGAAAAGAGAGCATCTATTCTTGACAGACAGGTTTTAGGACTTTCAACCAATAGTCCAGAATCCATCGAATCTGAAAATGTTGATATTTCTATTGATTCTTTGAAGTTAAAGATAGATGGAAAACCATTGACTTACTATACTCCAATTAATGATAGCAAATTGACATACTCTGTTTTGTTTTTGGACTATTACAATGTTATAAGCTCATTACACAACAAATTTGCAGCATCTTCTATTTTACAATTTTTCCCATTGTCTTTTATTGACACAATTTTTGAACTATCAAATACCTCTTCAAATTCTTCTGAGCTTCACACTTCTTCATTTTTTGTTGATCTCGAAACCAAAATCAAGATTTTACAAGAAGCAGGTGTTTGTCACTCGGTTTCCCAAGTTTATTCCATGGCTTTCAAGAATTCACCACTTATTTCTAATATGCGTGCATTTGAGATCAATAACCAACCAATCTCTTTGATAACAAACAGTTTTACTGTTTCCCTTATTAAGGAAATTTCATGCTATGCTACTTCCACTGAAAATTCATACTTATTTACTGTTTTATCATTATTATCAGATGCTTTCATTTTTATGGATGAACTTCATGAAAAAGCTAAAACGGTAAATGCTTCTATTTTGAATCCACTGGAACAACTTGCAGCTGTTTCTCTTGGAAGAGAAATTAAGGTCATACCAAAACTTGATGTTTACAAATGGGTCGTTGATGTTTTACTCTTTATTAAAAACCAAACGTCGATTTTGATTAAAAATAATTTTTTGACTTTAGATGAATGTTTTCAAGTACTATTTGAATTGCTTATCCTATGGAATAAATTTGTTGTTGCTTCAGTAAACATGAACAACACGGCCATCCGTGTTTATCACGATGAATTATTGCAATGGTTTGAGAGCAACGCCGTTAAATTTGATCAAAATCTCACTCAGGAATTGAGGCAGGTAATTTTAAATTTTTCCAACGATTTGAAATTATCTAGAGGTTCTTCTATGACATTATTATGGAATGCTTGTAGAGATGTATATCCTCAAACTGAAGTTGCCTGGAAAAACTACGAATCTTTAATTGAGCTATCTATTAGATTTGATGAGGTGTCGTTTGAACAATTCCCTGAGAATATTTCAAATGTTAATGAATTCAGAAAAATGTTCATCCAATTATTTGTTTCATGTTTAGAAAAGACTCAAAATGATGATTTTATAGACATGTTAGAAATAATAAAGACTAAGATTGATGAACTTGCAAGTATATCTAAGGATTTCTTGACAAAGAGAAATCACCCATTTGCAGAAAATTTTGAGCAGTTACTTGGTTTTATTGAATCTCAAAAGACAGTTGAAAAAAAGGAACTTTCATTGGACAATGAAACTTTAACACTATGTTTACTGTCTCACAAACCAACAGTTGAATTGATAGATTACAAAAAGACTGATTTATTCAAACCATATCCAATGATTTTGAAATCACTCTGGAGTGTCGATGGTACTTTCAAATTACCTTTATTTGACGACTTCTTCTTAAAGTCAGTTATGAACCTCAATTCTCAAATTCAAATGACACAAGGTGGAAATATTGAACAAACTTTATTTGATCTGAAATTTTTTATTTCACAATTAGTTAAGCATTCGCCCGAACTTTTATCGGATCATATTAGTCATTTTTCTGTCATTATTATTCAATGGATCTCTTATATTCATGAAATTCATGTTGAATTGTTAGATGAAGAATATAAAACTGATTCTTTCACCTTATTTGAAGAATCTTCCTTTAAATCATTAAAAGACTATTGTGATATTTTCCATAGAACGGGTCATTCTGCATATGCTGATGTTTTTGAAACTTATTTTATTCCTGCATTGCTATTATCCCAAAAAAGTCCTACTATGACGACATTAGGTGAATGTTACATTTTAACTTCATGTGGTTTCATTATGTTATATATGCCAGATTCTGCTTATGATCCTGCTGCTGTCGATCACATACTTTATAAAGATTTTATCCAATTACAAAATACCGTTTCTGAAATAAAGGAAGCTTTTGCTACTGCAAGAACAAAATATTTTGGCGATGAACCAATCTTTGCCGAAAGCTTCTTACCACCAATGCCTAAGAATACTATTAATGAAGTGCCAAGAGTTTATCGTGATGCTGAACCAGCAGAGAGATTATTTGAAGAATGGCACTTATTCTTTTCTTCATATATTGACAAAAAGCATATTGATTTCTTATTAACAACTGCAACTGAATTGAGTGAGAAGGCAGATTCTCAAATTGATAACTTCATTAAAAACGCTTCCCACTTTGTTGCTAGATTAAAGGAAAATCATCTTAAATTTTCGGATCTGAATGATATTTTAATTGGTTTTGTTCATTCACTGAAATTAGGTTTACACATGCTTCACACTGGGTACCAAGTTAATAGTGTTACTTCCCCTTCGTCTTTATGGACCTCAAATGCAGCATTGATTTATTCCCCATCTCAAATTGATACACTTTTTGAATCAGTTCAAAAGCTTTGTAAGAAAAGTTCAGTTAATGATTATAATGTTGAAAATGTTTATGCTTATTTCTTATTGCTTTTTAAGGTTCACGAAAATACTGGGGCTAATAATATTGATTATGAATCATTCACTAAAGTTTTAATGGCACTTTACTACAGATGGTCTTTAAGAACTTTAAAGGAACAAGAAAAAGAATCTACCGAGAGTGGTGTTTACAAGTTTGCTGATCCAACCATGGATGCAGAAGCAGATTTCAAAAAACTGTTCCCTGATTCCGACGAAATCATGGATTTGAATGCAAATGAAATGAATTCATCTGTCCAAGATTTTAATGACATTTATTATAATATTGCTAAAGCCTATGTTATTAATTTTAAGCCAGATGCAAAATCATCTGCTGAAGACATAGAAAGTGCTTCTATTACAGCGGTAACATCTTTAAAGAAGATTAATGAAATTTCAGGATCTGGTAGAAATTCAGGTTCAAACTTAGTTTTTATTCTTTCTTTATTAAAGGATTCTTACCATAAGTTTACAGTTACAAAATCATCTACTGATATCGACTTTTACAAGGGATATGATTTTGCTCAAACAAGAGCAGCAGGTAAAGTTGTAAGAAATGTTCAAATTGCTGTTGCTGAATTATTAAAAAAATGGCCGGAACACGCTACGTTGTCGGATTTATTTAGAATCTGTTCTGAATTCCTAGCATATCCTTCCTCCACACCAATTTTCAGATTACTTTCAAAGATTGAACAGATCTTTACTTTTATTGCCGAATGGGAAAAATATGCTCATTCAGGTGTTTCTCTAGCATCTCATTACAAATCTGTTTCTGGCTTAATTGTTTCTTGGAGACAATTAGAATTGGCTTCTTGGAAGCAGGTTCTAGTCAACGAAGAAAAAAATATTGAAAAGAGTATTGGTAAGTGGTGGTTCCATTTGTTTGAATCAATTATTGTCCCTTCTATGAATGACGAAATTTTTGACGAAGATATTGAAATTAAAGTCATTGCTGCTATTAACATTTTTGTTTCTCAGGCAACCTACGGTGAATTCAGATATAGATTAGATCTTCTAAGCGCATTTGCAGCGCATTCCAAGGCAATTGTTCCTAACTCTCCACTAAACGATTCTTTGCTTAATATCATTACTTATTACGAACAATTTAATTCTCAAATTGACGATGCTATTGTATCTGTTAAGAAGGATCTTGAGAAAAAAGCCAATGAAATTATTTTATTAGCTAGTTGGAAGGATGTTAACATTGATGCATTAAAACAATCCTCTCGTCGTTCCCATCATAACTTATATAAGATTATCAGAAAATACCGTGACTGTTTAGTCAGACCAGTGAAACCATTAATTGAAACTGGTTTAGCAGTTTCAATCAAAACATTTGTTCAAAAACCGGAATTTTCAAGAAAATTAGTTAGCTTACCTGCTGATGTTAGACAAATTGAAAAACTTTGTTCAGAAGTTCGTACTTGGAACGAAAGGATTGCTAGATTAAAAAATATTACTCAAGTTGAGAAGAACATGAACGTTTATATTTCTGAAATTGATAGTATTAAGTTTAGAAGTTTGCATGAATATGCTAAAGAAATTTTTGAAGATTCTGAAACTTTAAGAAAGGAAACTCCAAGCGTTTACACAAAGGAAAAGAAGAAAATTATAGCATCTTTAAAGACGGAAAAGTACAAGCTTATGAGTAACACAATTAAAGAATTGAAGAATATGGGATTGAAGTTACACATGACCCATGAAATACAAAAGGCGCTGCCATCAGCAACCGCAATTCTAGCTACGTCCAAGTCTTTCGAACAAACTGCGTTTAAGGGCTTTGATTTGTTTTTCTTCAGAATTTTAGATTTACTTCCAAGATTAAGACTTGCTGTTTCTGAAGTTCATACTGATATTCCGCCAGCAGATGCTCAAAAGTGTCTTGCTGCTTCTGAGCACTTATTATTCCAATTAATTAAGAATAGAAATGTTGTTGTGAAATTTAATCAATTTAACGAGTCCTTGAATAAAGTTTTATCTAACTTGGAGTTATTTACTACTTCAAGCTCGAACAGCATAGTTTCTTCATCTGAATTAGATTCAATGCTTCAAATTAGAAAAGATGTTTTCAATTTTGTTCATCAAACTCCTGCAGTTTTAGAATACGCAATCCAATCATTACATAACTCGACAGAATTTACTACAAAATCTTATGATATGTCCGTTTTTAATGAAGCCAAGTCATATCTTAACAGATTTCATATCTCAACTCATGAAATTTTGGGCTCTACTGATTTGTCACAATTTAATGAAATTAAATCGTTTTACGACACTTTTGTCTCCAAATTGGAATTATGGAAACTCGATAATCATGAGACCGCCTTTGTTGCCGATTTTGTTCTTGATTGGGTCAAAATCCAAGACTTTAACTTTCATTCAATTTTCGAAGTGAAACAAGAAGCATCCACCCTCGAGGAGTTTGAACAATCATTCCGTGAAATTTTTAACTCTATCTTGGTTTCCGTTCAAAGAATCCGTAAATTTAATCTTGGAGCTCAAGAAATCCAAGAAGAAATAGGAAAAACTAAGACTGAAGCTGAAGAAGAAAATGATGACGAAGATGATGATTCAAACTGGTTAGTCAATTCTCAAAAGAAGTTAACTAAGCTGGTTGATTTACTTTACCCTGTTTCTATTATGAAACGATTAAACACATCTCTAGAATTATTAAAGTCTATTAAATTGAATGAACATGAAAGCATTGTTGCTGCCGCTATTATTGAACACACTTTACCTATTATTAAGCATTATTTTAACCTTGTTCAAATCATTCAAAACAAATTACAATACAATTATGTTGATGTTTCTAGAGGTTGTTTTGAATTATCTTCTCTCTTATACACTATTTGCTCTAAGGGGTTCTGCCAACCAGAGCCTCCAAGTGAAGAAAAGGAAGATAACAACTTAAAAGATGGTACAGGTTTAGGAGATGGTGAAGGTGCCGAGAATAATTCTAATGATGTTGAAGATGATGAGGATTTGAGCGAACAAGCACAACAGCCAAATGAAGATAAAGATAGAGATGATCAAGAGGATGAAAATGATGATGCGGTTGATATTGAAGGTGATATGGCCGGTGAACTTGAAAATATATCAGATCAAGAAAAAGATGATGAAGAAGAAGATCAAAATGAAGAAGAAGATGAGTTAGATGAAGAAATTGATGATCTTGATGAAATGGATCCAAATGCTGTTGATGATAAGATGTGGGATGAAGAGGCTTCTTCTAATTCAAAGGAAAAAGAATCGGAAGAAATGCCTGATAATTCTGAAACTAATGACGATATGCAAGCAATGGAAGATGAAGCTAAGGATGAAAAACAAAATGATGATAAGGATAACAAACAAGAAGATAATCCTGAAGATAAGGACAATACAGCAGAAGAAGAAAGAGAAAATGATGAAAATGCCGAGGAAGAGGAAGATGTCGGTGAACAAGAAGACGAAGTGAAAAATGAAGAAAATGAACAATTTGATAATACTGCTCCTGAAGCTGATGCACTAGAATTACCTGAAGACATGAATTTAGATTCTGATGGCGATGAAGGCTCTGACGGTGAAGATGAAAATGATGAAAAGTTTGAAGATAATTTGGATGATGACAATGATGCCGAAATGAAGGATGACGATGATGAGATTGATACAAATGCTGATGTTGAAATGGATAAGGAAGAACCTGAAGGTGATGAGGATGATCAAGAAGTTGAAGGTACACCTGCTGACAGTGAAGAAGATGGGGATGAACAAGAGGCTGAAGAAGATGATCAAGGTATGGAAGTTGACAATGAAGAAATTAATGAGGATGCAGGTGTTGATTCAGATGAAGAATTAAAGGATGGTGCCGAAGAAGAAAATAAGGATCAAGATGGAAAAGATGATGACACAAAGCAAGATGAACTTGAAGGTTTAGAAGGTGCTGAAACTGGTGCTAATGATGTTGAGGATGACTCTGCCGTTAAACAGCAATCGGGTACTAAAACGGACGGTGCTGACGCCGACGCCAATGAAGAAAACGAAAATGTAGGTGCTAGTAATGGCGGTGCAGAATTCCAAAATGAAGAGAAGGAGAATGAAAAAGATGATGAAAGTGCTGAGCAAAACGAATCTTTAAGAGATCAGGCTGCAGAATCTATGAAACAATTAGGGGATTCATTAAAAGAATTCCATAGAAGAAGGCAAGAAATCAAAGAATCTACGGATGACAATATGGTGGATCAAAAAGCTGGTGAACGTCCAGATGAGTTCCAACATTTAGAAGGTGATAATGCAGAAAATGATACTCAAGCGTTAGGTGCTGCAAATAAGGATCAAGTTCAATCTATTGACGATGACATGGCTATTGATGATGACCAACCAGAAGAAACTCAATTAGAGGATGCAAATGATGAAAATATCGAGGCTGATTCAAATAAAAACGAAGATGAATTAACTGAAGATGTTGAAATGAATGATGATAATACCAATGAAGATGATTTTGCTGGTGAAAAGCGTTCAGGTTTTATGAGTGAAAGAAACCGGGAGGTTGAAGAAATTCCTGCTGATTTGAACATGGATATGATGGATGAGTCTGATGAAGATGAAGGTTTCCTAGAAGATGAAATTTCAGGAAAAACTGTTGTAAAGCCAGAAACCGAATTAAGACCATATGAAGAAGCTGAAAGCTTATGGAAAAAAGCGGATGACTCAACTCGTGATTTAACATCCTCATTGTGTGAGCAATTAAGATTGATTTTAGAACCTACATTATCGACCAAATTAAAAGGTGATTATAAAACTGGTAAGAGATTGAATATGAAGAGAATTATTCCATATATTGCATCGCAATTCAGGAAAGATAAGATTTGGATGAGAAGAACTAAACCATCTAAGAGACAATATCAAATTATGATTTCATTAGATGATTCTAAATCAATGGCTGAATCTCAGGCTGTTGATATTGCATTTGAGAGTGTTGCATTAGTTTCTAAAGCATTGTCGCAACTTGAATCTGGTCAAATATCCATCATGAAATTTGGTACAGATTCAGAAGTTGTTCATCCATTTGAAAAACAATTTGGTGGTAATTCAGGTATTAACGTTTTCCGTGAATTTAAATTCGATGATACTAGAACTAATATCAAGAAGTTGGTATCTAAATCATTAAAGGTGTTCAACGAAGCAAGAAGTTACGGTGATTCTGATCTATGGCAATTGCAAATTGTTTTATCTGATGGTGTTTGTGAGGATCATGAAACTATCCAAAGATTAGTTAGAAAAGCAAGAGAAGAAAAGGTTATGATTGTTTTTGTGATTATTGATGGATTGAACAGCAAAGAATCTATTTTAGATATGAGCCAGGCAAGTTATGATACTGATGTTAATGGCAAGATGAAATTACAGGTTTCGAAATATTTGGATACATTCCCATTCGAATTCTATGTTGTGGTTCATCACATTAATGAATTACCAGAAATGTTATCATTAATCTTGAGACAATATTTCACCGAATTGGCATCATCATAACCATATTTGTTTGAAGTCTAGTTTTTATTATTTATGAACTCCTTTATTAAGGGATGTATCATCTATTTTAGTTTATTATTTTTATTATTTTATTACATTTATTATTTTTATTACATTTATTATTTTTATTATATTAATTACATTTATTATTTTTATTAAATTTATTACATTTATTACATTTAGAGCTTTGGTTACATTTATATATAATCTTTGTTACTTTTTGTTACTTTTTATTACTTTTTATTATTTTTTATTATTTTCACCTCATTTGTGATTGAATGAAAATACACAATTTCTTTTTTGTGTTATTTCTGAAAAGCATACTTTCAAACATGTAGCATTAAAATAGATGAAATCAAGTTTTACAATTTATTATATAGCAGTAATATAGAACTAGCTTATACGCAGTTTTTGGTTTATCCATTTTGAGCTATATTTTTAATTTGTCCATTTTGAGCTACTAGTAAGGTATTATCCATTTTGAGATAAGTTTTAAGTGCCATCCATTTTGAGCGACTTTTGGTACTGTTGTCACTTTTTTAGTCCGTTTAGGATGAAGGCCAAAAAAAACGCGCTCAAAACGGAAACAAATTTGTCATTTTGTTTTACGTCCACCAAAAAAAAATAAAGTCAGATTTTGACGGAAAGTTTCCGCGAGATGCGGCTCCAAAAAAACCATGGTGATTCATCACAAAATAAAGACGGAAAGATTACCCGAAACAAGTATAAAAAAAGTTGGTTTATGGAAGGAGCTACCGAAAATTAAACATAATCAGCTAAAAATGAAAAGTTGGGACTTGTAGAAAAATTACCAAAATAGGTAAGGCGCAAAATTGAAAACTTTTAGTCCGTGTTCCGTGCAATTTCTATTTGGGTTGTGTTTTTACTGTTATGTCTCAAGCTTGGTCAGATATGCCCAATCCTTGTAGACAAACAATTTAAAATTTTTACATTTGAAGTTCTTCCTTTAACCTTTTTTCTTTTCTCTTCTTTTTGTAGCTTCGTATATATAAATACATATATTATTAACAACAATACCATTCAAACCAAATAACAAATATGGCTAATTACCGTGAATACCAAAAAATTATAAAGTTGGCTCCAGTTGCTAACAAAGTAAGTAAAACCAACTGTGTCAATCAGAATCAGATCATTCAGCACAGTTCCACACAAAGTGCGTCGGAAGCTGCCATCGCTTTATCCACACCATCTACATTAACAGATGCCAATGATTCTCATATTGTGAAAGAAAAAAAGAAGATTACTAGAACGAAAACAGGTTGTTTCTGTTGTAGAAGAAGAAAGAAGAAGTGTGATGAAAGAAAACCAGGTTGTTCAGGTTGTTTGAGAAATAACCTTGAATGTGTCTACCCTACAGAAGAAGCTTTCAAAACCGTTACACAATCTACTGCATCACGAAAATTAAAGAAATCAGCAAAATGTTTTGATTCATTTGCAGCATCAGTCGTTTTAACCGAAATGAAATCTCCTGAATTCACACCTTTTTCACCTACACCAGCTTTATCATCTCCAGATTCTACTCATTCATCGGATTCTGAATCACCACTTTCATCTCCAAAGTTAGAACCTTTTTCCCTCAACTTGCCATCAAGCAACCATTCAGATTCAAAGGTTCCATTTTTCAACATGAACAACGTTAATTACAGAGCTTGTTCTATAAATCAATTTGAATCCAAAGTTACGAGGCAAATTTCTGTCCAGAGTTTATTGAACTAATACTTGTCAATAATCCTTTTTACTGTGGTTTTGAACTTGTTTGCTTTTTTCTATACTGGGTTGGCTTTCTTTTTGTGTTTCAGAGTTTCTCTCTTTCTCTTTTTGGTGTTATTTTTAATTTTTCTTTTCTTTTGAAGCCTCCTTTTTTGGGGCTTTACTGTCTTCAATTCTAATCTTTCTCATATGTATTATTTTCTTTGCTTTACTTCTTATATCATTTGTATATTTATATAATGACACTCAAAGTCTTTTAATTTTTTACAATTAATTTGATTTTAAAAGTATAACTCTATTTTACATTTCAATTACTTTACAAAACTGTTTATATGTCATGTCAAGAGACAAAAACCTCATCACCAATATTCAGAACAATAGAACGGCAGCCAATTCTACTTGTTGATTTAAACTTCAGTATTTCTTCTACGGATTTCTTTTAATAGCAACGGAGATGCATGTCTCACGTACGGAGATAAATTTTGTTCTTTCTGCATGTTGGGAAAAATCTGCAAAAGATTCAGTTTAAGTTAAGTAACAGCGAGCCCATGCTCTAATTCTAAGAGATTCTCAAAACAGATGCCCTACGGACCGACAAAATATACGGCATCCTATTGTTTGAGTCTTGTGAAATTCAGCTTGTTTTCTTTTTTTTGTAGTCTGCCAAGCTGAATTTCTTGACAATTTTGGGCTTCTCCTCAGTTTTTGTTTCCCCGATGGTCTGAATTGAGGCATCCTTCGGAGTGGCCGTTTTATTCTCGGTGCTCACCGAGTCCAATCTTTGGAAAATCTTTGGACTAATTTCAACAGGAATTGGCATCGCTGCACTTTCTTGAGATTCTGGAAATGATGAATCTGATTTTGTGAATTGTTCTGCCTTATACTTCTTCAAAAGTTCAAATTGCTTTGGTAATATATGGAGATTATACAAAGAATTTTTATTCTTTGGTTTGAATTTGAAATTTAAAGACACATCATAAGAATCAGTTTTGGTAGAATTGTCTTTTGATATTTCAGAAGAACTTACAATTGCAACATTTTCAGGTTCAACATCTTTATTTATATTATTAAGGATGATTCTGTTGCGCTCTTCAAATCTTTCTTCAATTGGAACATACTTTTGATTAGGTGTCGGGGTTAAATTTGAAAAGTTATTTTTTCTAGTATTTCTTTGTAAATATGCTGTTGACTTTTTAATTTTATTGATTAAACATTCAGAAGGTGATGAACATCCACAATCTGTTAAATCAAGAATTGATTGGATTGAATTAATCAACGCTGTTTTCGCATCAAAGTCTAGATTATCAAAAGTGCTTTCATTATTAATGATTTTTAATATTGGATGATTACTATCCCATTCCCAAGGTAATGTAATTTCTTGATCAGATCTGATTTCTTTGGTTGAAAAAATACCAATTAAAATTTCTTCTTTATTTGTTAATATTGTTTTAACAACACAATTTGGTTTACATGATTTTCTAATAAATCTAGTATAATTTCCTAATCCTCTTTGATCTATTATCATTGGTAAAATTGGATGTAAAATAACATGAGGTGTTGGGCACCCCAATAGCCAATATTTATTAACTTTATCTAACATATAATTTTCTTTCGTGTCAATTTCACCACTGAGTAAAGAAATGCAAACATCTTCTTTGATAAGGTTGGTTGA
The DNA here is from genome assembly GCA_030563725.1 of Pichia awuae. Classification (NCBI taxonomy): domain Eukaryota; kingdom Fungi; phylum Ascomycota; class Pichiomycetes; order Pichiales; family Pichiaceae; genus Pichia; species Pichia awuae. The sequence goes on from JAJMJV010000001.1 coordinate 543,407, forward strand.
ATATAATCCGAGCTTGGAAATACCTGTAAACTTAGATTTGTTTTCACTTCCATTTTTAATATTTAAAGTGGAAGAAGGAAGTACTAATTTATTTAATGCTGTTCTATCAATTTTCATAACGGAATCATTTTTTTTCAGTATATCAGGCAGTTGATTGAATAAAGATTTTATTGTAGAGCTTTTGAAAACAAAATAGTCAATTGGATAATATAATGTTTTATATTTTTCAATTCCTGCAATTTCATTAGTACTATCATCAACTTTCTTCTTTTTAAATTGAGCGGCTCCAATATTCTTTTTGTTTTCCTTTTCAGTATCATTGGTATATGGACTCTTTCTTCTCTTAGATTTCTCTTCTTTTAAATAAACTTCTTGAGCTTTTCTGGCTTTCGAAATATCCACATGTAAATTTTTATTACATAAATTACATTGAAAGTCATCTGGGGTATCAGTAATCGATTCAAAACCCATACAAACTAAATGTTGCCATCTAAAACACTTATCACATTGAATTGTTAATCCATCATCATGATCATATCCACAAACACAACTAATAATACCAGCATCTGGCCCAACAGCATACTCTGGTAAATTATTTACAGTTTCAACATCTCCTTTATCAGAATCAATTGCTTTTTCATCGTTTTGTTCAACTTTCACTTCAACATTTTCTTGTTTAATTTTCGTATCTTGTGTTTCAATTTCTGTGTTATTTATCTTTGTTTCTACTTTAACAATATCTAAACGTTTCCGCTTGAGTCCATCTTCATTAGATTTGTGGAGTATAGGTATTGGCGTTGCAGCAGCTGCGGCCAAAGCCGCAGCTGCAACAATTGCCTTATTTGAATTATCACCGCTTATTAGAGCAGCAGAGGCTGGTCCAGGTGATCTTGTAATAGAATCAACTCTAACATGATTAGCATTCTCTTGATGTATCGAAGAGCCCCTTCGATCCATACTTGTAGCTTTTAGATTTGAGGTCTGTGATGAGCTAGACGAGTTAGATGAAGTTCTGGATGTTGTTGGCTTGGAATCAGTTGGTGTAATGATGGGTATTGAGCTCTTTGCATGCTCATTAACTATCGGATTATTCAATACTTCCGGTACTGCAGCTACTTGGGCTGTCCCTATTGTTGTTACAGTATTAAGTCTTTGTGATTCTGTTGAGAAAAGCATCAACAATCCTGCGGCTTCATCATCTGTTTTCAACGGTGATTTATTTTGGTTTGGTTCAGACATAAACTGATAAATGTTCTTCTATTATGTCAATCACTTGCTTACGTGGATAATAAATATATCAATTATACTATCAATAACTACAATTTTAAAACTCTCTTAAAATTGTTTTTGAACTATTTTTTTTTTCAATTAAATTGATCAATTTAGCTGTGATTCGTTGATTATATCCCAGAATTATCAGCAGTTGCTTCTTCTCTGTGTATTTACCCTATGCGTAAGCTCAATAGAAAAACTTATGACTTAGCCATATTTTTTCTACAAGACAAACTATTTTACGAGCGGTACGATGTTATACGACATATATTTGTTAAACGATCGTATAAACTTCGTACCGGCCAAGACGTCGATCGACGCCACAAATCTTTTTTTTTGCTGGTGCACGGAACGTTTTTTTCCCTCTTTTTTGCAAAGCTAGCGCTTTAACATGAATATTGGAACTAGTTGGGAATCATAAAGGTATTGATAATTGGAGGAAGTTGTTGATTGAACAAACAGTAGCAGCATGGCACACAGATTATTGGCACAAGTCGTTTTTACCGGTGCAAGGGTATTTGGTAGAGCATTTACAGAAGCTTATAAGGAAGCTGCAGCGGCAACCACTGCTCAACAAGCAAGTAAAGGGGATGGTAAAACTGAAAAGAAAACTAACGCAGCATCAAGGGATGGAGATATAACATTAGATGAAGCATGTAAGATTTTAGATGTTGATTTAAGTGGATTAAGTTTAAAGACTGCACAAGGTAAATACGATTATCTGTTTGATATTAATTCAAAGGAGAAGGGCGGATCATTTTACGTTCAATCTAAAGTGTACAGATCTATGGAAAGAATCAAGAATGAACTTCAGTATCTAGAAGAATTCCAAAAAGCCAAAGAAGGTAAAGAATCTGCAAACGCTGGTGCAGGTCCTGCAACTGAATCAAAAGATTCTAATGCAAATAAATCCACGTGACTTCAGCGAAACGTATAGATAAATAACCTGAATCAAATATAACCCATGTGTATAAATCTGTAAATAAGACAATATAATTCTTTCATTACGAAAATTTCAACATAAGAAATATATAATACGAAGAAGAACGATTTTACTACAATTTACACGATAAATTACAATACTTTTTTTTAGAAAGAAAATTTAGGACCACAGTTAGTCGGATGAGTAAACAGGGTACCTTTAAAAGGTACCAAGCAATCTTAAACATCTAATCAATTCTAAAACTAACGCAATCCAATCACTCTAAGAGCCTGAAACGAAATGTTAGCCGTGACAAGGGTGTTAATCGAGTCGACAAACATTTAGCTGAACTTGATGTCAATCGGAATGCCCTAAGACAGCAGCAACGGCTGAATGATTGACTATCAAATGGCTCTATTTTTGAGGAGTCCGTAGACTCCCCGGAAATTATACGTATTAGTATAACCTCTACTGATGTGGATTCATGAAAGAGATCAAGAAATTTGCAAGATATATTTGAGAGGGAAACCGGTTTCTTTTATACTCGCACAGCGGAAAAAAAAAAAATCCACTTGAGCTTTTTTACAAAGACAGGGTTTTTTTTCTTTGAAGTGTATATAAGATATACATGGATACATATATAATTTTATATATAATTATATATATATGTGTAGATATGGTTAATAAATAGGTAGGGTTTACACACCGATCATGTTAAATAATTGAGATTCTTGGGCATCTGCATCTCCCAGTTGAACCACTGTTCCTAATGCAGGAAGTTGAGATATCAGCTCATTTGTTGAGCTATCTGGGGTTGTTGCATTTGGATTTCGTTTGTAGACAGGCTTGTGCAAATTTTTATCAAAGCTATCATAGTCGTAAACGTTCTTAATATCTTTGTGAAATTGTGCAAGCTTTTCACGATTCACTTGCTTTTGTAACCGAGTGATCTCTTCATCATCGGAAATATTGTCATCCAATCCTGCATCATCTAGTTGATCAGTCAATACAACTTGTCCATCTTGGATATCCATGTTTAGTACAGTTTCACCACGACCATTACGTCTTTGCTCCATATCATACATTTTCTTTTGTTGTTTCTGTTGTCTTTTGAATTGTAAAACCCTCTCGATTGGCGAAGCCCACAAACTACCACCACCAGTGGGTAACTCAAAATCAGCTGCATTATCAATGATTTTGGTACGCTCTGCGCCATTATCTTGGAAACTTAATAACATAGCCAGTCTTTCTTCCGCTTTAATTAATTCTTCATCTTTTTTATGAATTGATTTGTAATAATCAAGTTCCTTTTTTGTTTGATCAAATAATTCTCTTTCCTTTTCTTCAGCTTCTTCTTTTTCACGCTTTGCTTTCTCATTATCGGCAATTTGCTTATAAAATTGTTCTTGAACTTTAAAATTATTCTGCCCTGGAGTATTTAAGGTAATCTTAATAACATTTTTCTTTTTATTCTTCACATTTTCTTGCTTAGGAGATGAAACTGTAGTTGCATTTTGCAATGTCTCTTTCTCTTTTTTAATGACATTTAGCATTTGTAATCTATCATCTTCTGATATTAGCGACTTTCCACAAAATGAACAGGGTTGTAGACCTTCCTTCTCACATATTATCTTACCACAATTCAAACAATTTGGATACATTTCAAATAATGGATGTCGAGTAGCATTACATCTACAGATTCTGATATCATCACTATCCTTTTTGCTATCTGTAAGTTCAATTTGTAACAGTAATTCATCCAAATCTTGAAGATTATCTAACTTTTTCTTCACTTCTTTACTTTTAAATTTTTGAACTTCAACTGCTTTTGGTTTCATACCAAACATTTCTGAAGTGGTAGCACCACTTTTACTATTATTTGCCATACGCCCTTTAGATTCTTTGACTAATGTCGACGCTGGCTTTGTTTTCACTAACCTAATACCTGAAGATTTGGGTTTTGGAGCAACTATCTTATTTGCCGATTTTGATGCTGGTTTAACTGCCGGCTTGGACGTTGGTGAAGGGGTTGGTCTAGATGTTGTTTCAACCGCTGGTTCCCGTTTCTGTGTTTCTATTTGTACATTTTTAACAGAAGATCCAAATAACATATCACCAAACTCAGAAATAAATTGGAATGTCAAATCTGATGGTCCAAGGATATCTAAAAAATGATTACTCATTGAATCCCTAGTCCTAAAATTACTCAACGTATAATTGACAATTTCATCAATAGACTCATCGTCTAAAGGAATAATATTTTTAATATTGTCTCTTGCAAAGGCTTTAATTTGACTCAGACTGTACGATGACATTGTGAATATTTGTTTGTTGAATTTCTTAGTTTTTTTTAGGGTTATAAAAAACAATGTTGATTGAAAAATTCATGTTGAAGAATTAAGGTGAGATTTCTTTACTATCTTTTATTTTTTCCCTGCAATTCCCTTTTATTTTTTGACAGTTCAACACCCAATTATGGCAGAAAGTTTGACTCCAGAAATTGAAAAAGAAGAGAAAGAGTTGAAAGAAGCTCTAGCCAAACTAGAAAATCAAATAAGTGAACAGAAACAGCTAGTTAAAAAAATGCTGATGCTGAAACAGCAAAGACTGGATCACGAGAAACAAAAATTAACACATTTGAAATCATTAATAGATAACCAAAACGAGGAACAAAAGTCAGAAGTTAAAAAGGAAAACAGTAAAATTACAAAGCCATTGCACTATAAAAAACTTGTAAATATCTCAACACAATTGAAATCTGTAAATGAAACTCCAGCAATCATAAACAATGCATTTACCAAAAGGATCATTGGAAATAGATTAAAATATTATTACAAAAATAGATATTTTTTCAGTGGATATAAATTTATTTTAGACACAACTAAATTGGTACTATTATCAACAAACCATGAAATTTCAAATAAACCATTATTCAACGCAGATTCAATGCCTCTTTTCATAAATTTTAAAGGAGATACATACATAAAATCAGTATCGGGTGATTACAATTTAGAACAAGTAAATAAACGGTACAGTTTTTCATTTTAATACTTACTTTTATATTATTCAGAAAAAAATACTAACGTTACTCTCATCGATTATATTTTAACGATATGTCAAAATGGTATATTTATAGAAATCAACATAGTCCTAATAAAACAGCTGATTATTGCATATTTTTTACAAGTACAGGAAATTGTATTAAACCGGGATGTAGGTTTAAACATATTCCTGGAAGGATAGCATTATGCCCGACATTACAGAACACAAAAAGCAAATGTCTTAACAAAATGTGTCATTATTCTCACAATCCGTCACAATACAATTCGCCAAGTTGTAAGTTTTTTCAATCAGGTGTTTGTAGTAACGATGTCTGTATTTTCACACACAAATTGGAAAATTCAAAGTCTCCAACTTGTAGAGAATTTGCTTATTTGGGATATTGTGAAGATGGAATGAAATGTAAATTCACTCATGATTCACAATGTCCCGACTTAAAAGAATATGGTAGATGCTTGAGAGGTATTAAGTGTATGTGTTTGCATAATTCAGAAATGGTGGCAGTCCAGAAACAACATTTGGAAATTAGAAACGCAGATAACGATAACGTCGTCCAAATTGTGTATGACAAAAGTTCGGATTCAAATTCAGGCACCGATTTGGATTCCGATGATGATAATATAGAATTTATCGTTGGTCCTACTGGTCAAGAGTTAGGCTCAAATTTGGATTTTGTAAAACTCTAATGATTTGTGATTCTTTTCTGTGTATTATATTAAATTATATAGGTATAAAGAAATATAATATCAAGCAAAGCATTTTCAAGACTAAGTCGGATTAACTTCATATCCTTGAGAACAATCAAACACTTTTCTTTGTTTTTTCACAAATATTTATGCTCCTTTATAAACTCATCAGCTAATGCGTAATTGATTGCGTCTATAAGATCATAGTTTCCGCCTGTCCCGGATTCAATAGAAATATCGGTAGTTGGCAATTTCATTTTTGGTTCAGCACTCTCTAAAAATGCAGAAACTTTACTGAATTCAAGCGGTATCAAATCTTCTTCATTATCATCTAAATCATCATCTTCTTCAACTTCATTTTCAGCGTCATCATAGCTTTTTCTTTGATATGTTTGATTTATGCTACTTTTTTCTTCTTCTTCATCAACTTCATCTCCAGTAATGTTATCTTCGTAATAGTGAAGCTGTTCTTTCGTCATACACTTTTTTATTTCAAATTCGGGGATTTCATTAATGAAATCCAATTCATTTATATTCTTTTTGTTTTCAAACATCAATTCATTATCATTTGCTTTAGAAATAAAACTGTAAGACTCATCAGGCTCGTCAAGTTTTGGAAAATTTGAATATTCTGGTAAAATATTGACAAAGTCTTCTAAAGAATCAGATGTTAAGATTTCTAAATTTTGATCTGCACTTTTTGATGAACTGACCAAATCGGCCTTTTTTTGTTTTTTTGAATTAAAAGCATTCAGAACACTAGATGTATGAAGAATATTAAATTTGCTCTGAATACCTAAACCGGGGGTCAATTTGTTTAATACATTTTTTTTAGGATTTTGATAATCCGGCTTCAAGGAAATTTCAGATTTGGAAAGCGTTATGCCACCAAAAATTAAGGATTTCTTTATTGCTAATTCATCAGTGTTTTCTAAATTTAAAAGTTTAGCTGAATCATTAATCAATTTGTTTTCTTTTTGATGATCTAAAGTGGAAATTGTGCCTTTAAAATAAGTACAATGAACCAAGTCATGACAAGATGCCCTTTTTTTTGGATCCCAGGTTAAACAAGATTGAGTCATCTCAAGAAAAGCTGTTTTTTCTTTGAAATTAAAATCATTTCTTTTTACTAGCTGATCTAATCTACCACCAAAATGTTTTGGGAACATTAAACCTAATTTCAATGCCAAAGTATTGGCTTCCTCCCAAAAACCACCAAAGGGAGCCAAGACATTATTTTTTTGATAATTATTATAATTTTTTGAAAATTTTATAAGATCTTCGGGTTCTTCAAGCTTAGTTTTTTGATTATTTATATTTTGTAAAACCATTTTGTGAAAGGATTTATTAGGATTACCTAAAAATTCCATGATTTTACAGCATTGATCCAATTCGTTTTTACCAGGAAATAAAGGAATAAAGGTTGCACATTCAACTGCAACGCACCCAAAAGCCCATATGTCAATGGGGTAAGAATAGTGTTGTTTTCTTAATAGAATTTCGGGAGATCTATACCATCTTGTGGAAACATATGCAGTAAATTGTTTTTCATTTGTAATATGTCTAGCCAATCCGTAATCTGCCAATTTGATTATATATGAATTTTCACGCTGATCCAAGGGGATATGATACCTCGAGCCAAAATAGTTAATATTTGGCATTACTAAAATATTTTCCGGTTTGACGTCTCTATGAAAGAACAGATGTTTATGTATATGTAAAATAGCGTTAAGCAATTGTGATAGAACAGATTTTAAAGTTCGGGGTGAAAACACCTTACCATTTCTTGCTTTCATCAATTGATATAAATTTTGATCCATATTTTCCATGACAATATTTAATTTCAAATAAGTTCTATCAATAAAAACGTCTATGATCTGAACAAGGTTGAAATGTGAATCGACCGAGAAAATGAATTGGACTTCTTTGATTCTTGAATAATCCGATCTTCTTTTCAATTTCTTATTCATGGTTTTGATAGCCACCAATCCATTATTATACTTAAAATTAATTGCTAACGGATTAAGTAACGTGCCAGGATACTGCTCCAGCTCTTTGATCTGAGCCTCCAGTACACCTGGATTCATTTTGAACAACGAAACTGTACCAAAGCTTCCTGACCCCATTTCTTGGATTATTTTGAACCTTGACCCAAACGCCTTGAACGGGATTTGGCAGTCTTGAGACACAACTTCTGACATGCCGCTACTGTACTGTCGTATAACACCAAACAATAAGATGATTCCTCTATGCAGTTAAAACAACTTAACAGTTGCTCCCCTTTTTATCCTGCTCACCATTGCCTTTACACTGACGAGCCCTCAAAATTCACCCGTCAATTTGGGTTCCCTTTTTGCTTTTTCCAGCTGCGGATTGATTACAAGTCATATACGGCAAAAACAGCCCCAAGATAAGCGTGAAAGGTATTGAGCTGCATATAGTGCGGGATTTGATTTGATGACGTTTTACAGTAAACGGTGTTGTTTTGCTAACACTTTTGTGAGTAATTGAAGTAAAATTGTTGCAGATTGGTGTTTGTAAATTATTCACAGTCAAGATTGAGATATGGACAACCGGTTGTCGATGATCTCGGATTTAGAAAAGCTACAGGAAAAAGATACAGAAGGCAGGAAATCTGTAGTAAAAACATTATGGAAATTGTGGAAAAATGACATATACAGTGATTTGGAAAAGCAAATTTTACAGATGAAGCCCAACGATTGCCCAATTGTACAGAAATATTCTCAAATAGAAACATTTCCAATTGAAGGACGAGAACATTTGAAAGAAGTGACATTAAGTTCTTTTTACAGTGATCATCCATTACGTGAATTTCATAAGCGATCAATCAAAGGTATGATGGATGAAAACGACGTGGTAGGATTGAAAAATGCAAAGAACCAAATAGATAAGATTGAAAACCTACCAGTTTTAGTTTTTGTTCATGGTTTAGGTGGCCAGATCTCACAATTTGAAACGATATTACAAGAGTTTAGGAACTGTTCCGATATGTTTGGAATTGATCTTCCTGGTTTTGGAAATTCAAAAAGGCCCAGTCGTAATGAACCATCTAAGAATATAAAGTTTTCAAGATTATCTACTTACAGTGATGAAGACTTGGCAAAGTTGGAAAAATGTTTGGATGAAATGAAAAACGAAGATTTTCATACTGACGAATTGGTTGATTTAATTTATCAAATTTTAATGTACAAATTTCCAAATAGAAAATTTGTTATAATATCTCATTCAATGGGTACCCATATTTCTATAAAATTGATAAATAAATTAACAAGTGGCAAAGTTGAATCTTTGGTTATGATGGCACCACCAAAGGTCAAGAATGATATAGATAACGAAGAAGATATAGTCAATAGATTATCTATAACTAGGAAAATATTACTTAATACATCGTGGTATTTTCCAAAATTGTTTGATTATTTTAGACATTTTGATAGGTATGGTGGTTTGTATTCTAAAAGTGTTGAACATTATATTTATTCTGAGAAAGATGAAGATGATATTTTGAAAAGACTAACTCAATTAAGATGGAATTTAGATACTGATTCAATCATTTTCCTTAAATACATATTTGGATTCAAATGTGCCGTAAAATCTGAAATTATTGAAATGGTTAAAAGGACAAAGAAATTTATGCTTTGCTGTGGTGAATTTGATAAAATTACACCAATCAAAGATTCTGAGGAAATTGTTCAAATGATTCAAAAATCTGGAGGATATATCAAATTTGAAACTCTTCCAAATGCAAATCATTCATTATTTTTAGATAAACCTCATTTACTTGCTGGATCAATTTATAATTTTATTGAAGAATTAGGGTTGAATATTAGCTGTACGTGGGTTTTGCAAGTGAAAGCATTAATTTCTGGTGATAAATGGGGTTTAAAAAATGAAGCTAAATGGAATAAAGTAATTACATTGAGTGATAGAATAATAGGACCTGCATCTAAACCTAAGAGTTATTTATTGGGTATGAAAACGTTGAGGGAAACGGATAAAGAGCATAATCCTAAAAAATTTGAAAATGATCATCCGGAAATTTATGCTATTATTGACATTGGTTCCGATACTCCGTCATATGAACCGAGTACATTTCAAAGAATTAAATATGTCAAATATAAAACAGAGAGTAAGGTTACACCAGATAATGTTACAATAATAAAATTTATTGAAATTGTGTCTAAATTAATGGAAGAAAGGGAAACAAAAGATCAGTATATTGTTGTTCATTGTCATTATGGACAGAATAGAACCGGATTTCTCATCTGCTGTTATATTATTGAAAAACTTGGCTGGACAGTTAACGAAGCAATTAAAGGATTTGAGAATGCCAAGAAACCGGGCATCAAACATGTTCATTTCCAAAATGCCTTACATTTGAGATACAAAGAATAGAATAAAGGTTTTGTACAATAATTAATGAGTTTGTTGTGTTTATAATATATATATATATATATCAATATGAAGAAAGACATCAAGAAAAAGCAATGACCAAAACAAATAATAGTAATAAGATTCATTATAAAGTATAAAAAATCAATTAAAAAATAAGAATTAAAAATAAATCACATCATCCAGATGTGCCCAAAAAAATTAATGATAATACACTGACTATTATCAAATATTAAGAAATGAAGTAAAATTGGATGTTTCAACAAACACCAGCATATTTGTAGTAAGTAGTAAAGTGAGTAAAATAACAAAATGATGACATCCCAAGGATGGTCCTTTCATCTTATTTTAAATTCTGAATGCACTTCCTACACCAAAATAGCCATGAGTATGTTCAACCGAATCGATTTTAGGATGTATGGTTTCTTTGATTGGCATCATGAATGGGATTGTAAGTGCAATTGATAAATATGCAAATGCGTGTCTTTTAGAAGCTTGTAGTCTTTGTAGCATTATATGGGTTGTGTTGTTTGGATTGTGTTGTTTGGATTGTGTTGTTTGGATTGTGTTGTTTGGATTGTGTTGTTTGGATCTAAGTGTAAGATGCTAATAATTCGAACCACCACACAAGGTACAGAAAACGTCTAGATATGTTATGATTACAATACACTAAATCCAAATCAATCCAAGAAAGAATCTAAACGATATCCACACAGAAATGGAAATAGCATGATATTTATCATATCCTATACTACAGCAGATTATGGCACGATAAGTCGGGTGTGGCTCCGGGGCCTATTTTGTTTTTGCTTTCTGCGGGCCACCTCGGAGAAGCTGTGGCATCCGGCCGTGCTGGGCTGTCGCAGTGTACTGATGGGCGCAACGAGGGGAACGAAATCCCTTAGAAAGTGGGCCGATTTTTTTCAAGGGTAAAGGCCAAGGGAGGCCCGAGTTTGTACGCGGTTTGCTCAGATTTGACAAATATGACACCCGAGTTTCTACGAGAATATAGTGGGGCTCAGCAGAATTTTAATTTGTTTGATTTTTGGAAAAAAGGGTTCGAGTCAACGCGTCACGTTCTCTGCAAGAGGGGAACATACGCGATTGAAGAAGTATGTTGTTGTGTAGGTTTGGGTTCTGCGTATAGGAAAAGGCAAGAGGCAGGCTACGATAACGCACGAGTCAAAGTAGATATATTGAACCATTGTGATAGTTAACACATATGCCTGCCAATAACGTATTATTTGAATCTGCCCTTGAGTCGTTGTCGTCGGCAAAACCAGAAAAATCATTGCAGGATTACAGCACGATAATCTCTACTGCAAAAGGATTGACCATCATTGAAATACAAGGTGACCTGTCGATCCCACCATCTAAACCGGATGGTTTATCCGAAAAAGAAATGGAGCTGTTTGAGGAGAGACAACTGCCAGACCTGTTTTCAACTTCAAAATCATTGCAAGACGTAGTCAAGTTCGGGAAAATAGAAATAGACGAGTCGATGAAACGTGCAACTCTTTTCATTTCAACTACACAACGGTTGGTTGGCTCATTGGAAAAACTAGACCCGCCACTAGGGGTTTTGAAAATAGAAACAACTGAAGATGGACAGTCATGTGAGGTGCTTGATCTGATAACACAAAAACTTGTCTTTAAACAGAGACCTTTACCTATTATGTAAGCGGCTTACGTAATGGATCTGTTTTTTACCCAGTTTCCAGTTTCCCCGAATGTAACCAACAAATATGGCTGCTCGTTATGTTCGGTAATTTTTCAATAACGTAACCCAATGCGTCATAATCGTCACTTGATATGCGTCAGGGCTCAGCAACAGCTTGCATTATCTGCCAATAAAAGACTGCGAAATGCAACATTACTTGTTTTTTTTTCTTTTTTTTTTATGTGTTTTCTCGGGTATCTCGGCCGTTTCCCGTTAACGGTTATTTTTTAAGCTAGGGTTTACGACATTGCACCGAAGTTCTTTAAGCCACTATTCGTTCAAATTGGTTTAAATAAGCTTATTCCCACCTTTATCATATATAATAACGTCCTTATTGCTTTAAAGGTATTATATATCTGCAAATCTTTCGTATTCGTTTTACTGCTATTTCACTGTTATTTCACCTGGTTTTTCAACCTATTCCTTCTTTTTAATCAAACTCCTCTTTCATAACTCAAGTTTATTGTATCATCAAAATGCTTTTCTTGTTTGCTTTAATCACATTTGCAGTTGCAGCACCTATTGATACATATATTATCACAGAAAGAGATTTGTATGAACATGTCCAACAAGTTCAGGAATTACAGACTAATGATATTTCAATCACACTAGAATCTACTGAAGCAGTAAATTCTCTACTCGAACCAATCGATGGAATTTCCGGTCTTCAGATTACAGAGGACTCGCAGTGGTATGATCCATATTCTGAAGTTGAACTAATCTAATTTCTTCTTTAGCTTGAGATTTTGAATTCACTTTCAATTATACCTTTACATATGCTTTTGCTTTTGCTTTTACTTTTACTTTCATTTTTACTTTTACTTTTACTTTTACTTTTACTTTTACTTTTACTTTTACTTTTACTTTTACTTTTACTTTTACTTTTACTTTTACTTTTACTTTTACTTTTACTTTTACTTTTACTTTTACTTTTACTTTTACTTTTGCATCGTGAAGAAAAAAGATGCCACTTTCCTTTTTTGCTTCACTTATTTATCATACCCTTGTATAAAAACCACTTAATCAATTTATAGAATTTAAAAAACTTATTATATGACCTAATTAATCATAATTAAACCTGATTCTTCAGTATTTGATAATGCTGAAACTCTCACAGTTTTTGTTTTTTTCGTTTTATTTTTTTTTGTTTTTTTATTTTTTTAATTTTTCATTTTTGTATTTTTTGGCAATTAGTTATATCTAGGTCTAGTTAATTGATTATCCTTCAAAACATTTGTTTTGTTTTCCAAACATGATTTATAAAAATCGGTTAAACTAAGAAAAAATATAATGGTCAATGTTGAAGGGCAAATACCACAATTGGTTCCTAATTCTATACGATTGATTTCGTTTAATATTAATGGTTATAAGACACTTACACATTATCATCCTTGGAATGAGCTTAGTACATTGTCTAACATTTTTAATTATTTACATGGTGATATAATCACATTTCAAGAACTGAAGCTTCAAAAACAAGATATCAATCGTTCAATTGCTTCAATTTCTGGTTATACGTCATTTATCACAATTCCTAAAACCAAAAGAGGTTATAGTGGAGTTGGCGTGTTTGTTAAAAATTCAATAAACGTGGTCAAAGTTGAAGAAGGTATAACTGGATATCTCGATGTTTCTTCAGACCCTGGGCTAACTTATAGAAAAATATGGGATAAACTTGGAGAAAATAGTTTGGCAATAGGTGGATATACTGATAATATAATTGATTGGAAGGAAGGTCAATTACTGGACTCTGAAGGTAGATCAATTGTGATTGAATTGGATAATCAAATTGTGATTATATCTGTTTATTGTCCAGCTAATTCAATGGGTACGGATGAAGAAGAAGTGAAAAGATGTTTATTTTTGACAACACTTTTTAAAAGAGTTGAAAATTTGGAAAAGTTGGGTAAATATGTAATTGTTATGGGTGACATAAATGTTGCACCTAGTTTAATCGACAGGGATGATGCAATAAATGAAAGAATAAAAATAGGTAAGTTAAAACTGACCAAAAACTTAGAAATAGACAATTTTGAAGAGGTGTTGGCATTTAGAAAAGAAACTGAGTCTCGACAAATTTTACATGATTATTTATACGATTATAATAATCTATTACCTGAGAAAAACAATCAGAATAATAAGACATTCTATGATTTGGGAAGAAAGTTGAACATAAATAAACTGAAAATGTATACATGTTGGAATACTTTGTTGAATAATAGACCCATGAATATTGGATCAAGAATTGATTTATTTTTAGGTACAAAACAAATTGAAGAAAATATAGTTGATTGTAATATTTGGAATTTTCTTTATGGCTCAGATCATTGTCCCATATTTTGTGATATTGACTTATCGAATTTCCCGTCAAATTCGACGTCATTAAAGAGAATAAAACATTTTGAAGCCGTTAATCATTATGGATTGGGTGTTACTAAAAGTATCGATTCATTTTTCAAAAATTCTAAACCAAAAACAACAGTTTCAGTCGAACAAAAGCGTACATCTAACACGCCTTTATATACTAGCAGAAAAAAGCAAAAAGGCCAAAGTACATTAGTGACGTTAGTAAAAGAAAAGCAGAAAATTGAAGAGGAGAAAGTTACAAGCTCACTTTTTGTAGATAGTGATGAAGAAGATACTGAGTTGAAGACACAATCACAGCCTAAACAATCCATGTCTGTTACTCTTTTTAAAGATTTACTAGCAACTGGCAATTTTGAAGCTACACCTAGATGCGAACATCAAGAGCCATGTGTTTTAAGAACAGTTAAAAATGGTCAAAATTCAGGGAAAAAATTTTGGTGTTGTTCGAAACCAAGAAAAAATGAAACCTGGTCTCATACAGATGATAGTACTCAAGGTGATACCAATGGCCACCATGATGCTTTTAGTTGTAGCTTCTTTAAATGGGCTCAGAAATAAGGAATTTTCTTTTTACTTCTTGTGAGGGAGAAATTTGAAAAAATTAAAAAAAATATTTTTGTATAAAATTTTTTAAGTTTTTCATGTTATAGAGATACTTTTCATTTAATCCTTTTTTCTACTCTGGCTCTGGTTCTTTCTTCTCTTCATTGAACAATTATGTCTACATCAGCTGAAACACGCAACTCTAGTGAAGAGATGTCGGCAAATTCTGTTTCTGTAGATCCAGGAAAAGGTAACCGTGTGAGTGGTAAAAACTGGAAAGTTGAAAAGAAAGCATTTAGAATTAAATCATTAGGGGTTGGTACCGCATGGTCTAAAAGACAAGAAAAGAGGCTGAAAGATCAGCAAGATAAGGCTAGATTAAAGGAATTGCAGGCAGAAAGAGAAGCCGAACATAAGTCTAAAATCCAAAAGATCAAGGACAAGCGTGAAAAGAAAGCTGAAGAAGAAAGATATGAAAGATTGGCCTCCGTTATGCACGCAAAGAGAGTTGAAAGACTTAAAAGAAGGGAAAAAAGAAACAAATTACTTAAGGAACGTTAAATATTTTTTTATTTTGTATATTAATAATTTTACTTTACTAGCATTGAATTAAAAAAAAAACATAATATGATCATAGGAAATCAAAAAAAGGCTTCTAATACAGAGACTACAACTACTTTCTAAATCTAAAATAAAAAAATTTCTGTGTTATCTGACACCCCTCTTTCCGTCCTTTAAAAGGTCCAGACGAGTTCTTATTAACACAAATTTTGATCTCTCCATCCATTATCACGATCTAAACCTATGGCTGAAAAAAAATTTCAGCAAACAACGGCAAAATGAAAACAAACCATTCAAATCATATCAACTTACGACTGAAAAAATTTTATCAATGAATGCCATTTCCGGAGAATACGCTAACAAAGAACAAAAATGATAAACATAATGTGGATAAAAACTATCCACGATCATCAAACTTGTAAATCACTAACTTAGACAAAAATTCACAAAATTCCAAAGCCAATAAGAATTTACAACAAAAACAGAGAGAAGTCACATGCACAGTGTCTCTCTACTCACAAGAAGTAGAGACAGGAACAGCGTACTGTCTATAGGATGGTTTTGGTACGAGAAAAGAAATAAATTCAAAGAGAAATCTGTGTGAACAAAAAGAGGAATTGTCTTCTTTTTATACTTTTCCATTCGCTAAAAATATTTTTATAGCATGAAGGTTTGCTTCAGGGCTTCTCTTTGTAAATAGTTAATACAGATATGAGCAAAGTTGGGTTGTCAGATGTATTGAGAGTAATTTCTGGCCTTCTAATACTGAATGCTATCTTGTCTTATGTAGTCACTCAATCCTCAACGTGGGGATACAGAGGAAAATATGTTGATACTCGATATATATGGCATCGTGTTACGGGATCACATTTGAAAAGGTATACAATAGATTCATTGGCTGAACACGTGGAGAAATCAGGCAGATTATTGATTTCTATCAATAAAAAGGTTTTCGATGTTACAGCAAGTCCAGATATTTATGATCCAAGAAAAATATCGGCAAGATATTCCCTCTTTGTTGGGAAAGATTGTACTAGAATGTTTGTAAACGGCTGTTTTAAGGATAAAAGTCAATGTACTTGGGATCTAAGAAATATTGGATATGATGAAGATTGGGTACTTCAGTCTGTCGAGCATTGGACGAATTTCTATGAGAATCATAAAGCATATTGGCAAGTTGGAATTCTTGATGTGCTTGAGTCCAAAACGCTACCCGAAAAATGTATGAATGGATTAAAATATCCTAATTGACAAAAAGAATCACTTTAATTTTATATATAATGTACTAAAATATAGATATATAGATAGATAGATAGATAGATAGATAGATAGATAGATAGATAGATAGATAGATAGATAGATTTATAAGCAGATATATCTATGGGAGAAAAATATGAATAATTTGAAATTTTCTAGTGCTTTATTAAGTCTTTCTTTAATAAATTATTCACAACAGAAAGAATAGAATTGATAGAAGACTTAGTAATAGATTCGTGAGTACCAACACCCCATTGTTTACTTCCATTAGCTTCAATTTTTATGTAAGATGCAGCCTTGGTCTTTGAACCTTGACCAACAGAATGTTCAGAATATTCTTCAACTTCTAATTCTGTCTTGAAAAATTTACTGAAAGCATTTAATAATGAAGAAATTGGACCGTTACCGGTACCTGAAATATTATGTTGTTCACCGTTCAATTCGATAATTGCGAAAACGTTAGTGACTTCTTCAGATTTTTTATCGTAATTGTACTCTGCAAGTTTCAAAGATTCGGCGGTTTTTGAATCAATGTTATAAGTTTCATGTAATAAAGTAACAATTTCATCTGATTTTAATTCACGACCTAAAGTATCAGCTCTATCTTGAACAACTTTAGAGAATTGAATTTGTAATTGTCTTGGTAAGTCTAAACCAGTAGCTCTTTGAACAATCCATGCTGCACCACCTTTTCCTGATTGAGAGTTAACTCTAATAACAGCTTCATAACTTTTACCAATATCCTTTGGATCTAATGGTAAGTAAGGCATTAACCATCTTGGATCACCATTACTTTCTCTCTTTTGTTGTTCAATAAAACCTTTCTTAATAGCATCTTGATGAGAACCAGAGAATGCACAAACAACTAATGAACCACCATATGGTGCTCTTTCGTGAACTGGAATTTTGTTACCTTTTTCAACAACATTAATAATACTTTCCATTTCGGAGAAATCTAATTCTGGTGAAACACCATCAGTGTACATATTTAATGCCACAGTAGTTAAATCAACATTACCGGTTCTTTCACCATTACCAAATAAACAACCTTCAACTCTATCACCACCAGCTAATAAACCAAGTTCAATAGCAGCAACACCACAACCTCTATCATTGTGACAGTGTAAAGAAACAACAACTTTTTCTCTTTCTGAAATATTTCTACAGAAATATTCAATTTGATCAGCATAAACATTTGGACCCGCAACTTCAACAGTAGCTGGTAAATTAAAAATAATTGGATTGTCAACTGTTGGTTCCCAAGCTTTCTTAACCGCTTCACAAATTTCTAACGCAAATTCAGATGGGGTGTCAGAGAAACATTCTGGGGAGAATTGATATACCCATTTAGTTTCGCTCATTGCAGGGTCATCTTTAGTCAAAGATTTGATTAATAAAGCAGTTTCAACTGCCTTATCAATCGCTTCCTTTTGAGACATTTTAAAAACAACGTCTCTGAATAAGTCAGAAGTCGCAAGATATGTGTGAACAACAGCTGTTGGGGCACCCTTCAATGCTTCAACTGTTCTTCTAATCAAATGTTCTCTAGATTGAACAAGACATTGAATAGTCACATCTTTTGGACAATTTTCAACCGCATATCTAGTAAAATCAAAATCTGTTTGAGATGCCGATGGGAAAGAAACTTCGATTTCCTTAAATCCAATTTCTAACAATTTGTGGAAATATTCTTTCTTTTGCTCCACTGACATAGGATCTGGTAATGATTGATTACCATCTCTTAAATCGGTCGACAGCCATCTTGGTGCCTTTTCGATGACTTTATCGGGCCAGGTTCTATCATGTAACTTAATTACGTTAGGTCTAGAATATTTAACTGATGGATCTTTTAACATATTTTTGTAAGGAAGCTTAGTAGCTTCCTTAAATAGAGCACAAGTTTGTTTGAACATCGTATGTTGATCACCTCTATACACTCTGATCCCTTGAAAATCTACAAAAAAAAAGTGCAATTCAAAGAAAAGAAAGGGAAGATGATCAACTATCTGTCAGATGAAAAAACCACATTTTTTCATCTGACTAGTCATTCTCCCGCGCCGGTATCGGAGACGGGTGAAAAACTGCTCCGGTGACGGCGGCGTTTATCCGAGAAAGCTTGTGTTTTTATCTATTGTTACACAAGAAGGTTAGAACGAATGTGAGTCAAGTCGTGGTGGACGAAACCAAGTTTGATGAGAAAATAATTTTCAACATTTCCATAAGTTGAGTTGATGTAATCAATTGTTTCAAGAAGAAGTGTACTTTTTGTTGATAGAATGTCAGAAATATCATTGTTTTCAAAAGACCAAGCATCTAAGGTGTTGTCTGTTGGAGAGCCATGCAAAATATTAGATTCTGCACATGCTGCCCAGTCTTTCAGCTTCTTAAATTGTTCTAAGTTTTTAACAACACCTTGATTAGAAAGTGCATATTCTTGAATTGTGATTTGGGGATCGACACCTGCAATTAAAAGCAAAAGCATTGTAATAATTCCGGCTTTATCTCTTCCTAGAGAGCAAGAGTATGTAAATGAAATCTCTGGATGATCTCTGATGTGCTCAAAAATAGGTTTACATAGGGGGATGATTTGTTCAATGATATCTATGTAAAGTGCATTAGCATTCGACTTATCAAAACACATTTTGACAAAACGTTCCCTAAAAGAATCCGACAGCGCTTGAATATCTGCTGTCTCGGATTTCAATAATAGTCGTTCAACCTGAATGTCTAAAGTGTCTGATTTTATTGGTGTTTCTTCAAACGGTAATCTTAAATCAAAAATCTTCTTAATTCTAAGTTTTTGCAACGATTTAATACCATCCTCAGTTATATTTGAAAAGTCACTCGATCTGAAAATATAACCATATTTAACAAAATTCCCGTCTTTCGTTTTCCAACCACCAATATCCCTAAAATTATGAACTCCTTCAATGTGTTTCCATCTTGGTAAAAATTTATGGATATTCAATGTTTTCTCATAGAATCTTCTGTTCATTCCATCAGAAGAAACCCATTCGGAAACTTTTTGAACAACCACAGGATTATAGTCTACAACTCCACCCTTGATTGGTTTATCGTAAGTTTGCCATTGATCTTCTGGAATCTTCTCAACACCTAAAAAGCAATGATCTGCATCTGGAATTAGAATAAAAGTATTTCTCTCTTTCAACGAATTGACATATCTGGCTGCATCTTCCAAAGGAATTACATTTTCTCTTGATCCATAAACACATAGAGTATCTGTATCTTCATCGATTTGTTTAACAGTTTCCATGTTGAGCACACCTAAACTTTCGGTCTCTTTAAAAGGGATCCAGACGTCTTTGTATCTACCATTTTGAAAACCTTTAATGAAATGGCCACCTTCTGTTTCAAAATTCGGATGATGTTTTCTAATACTTCGAACTAATCCTGATCCGATATATCGGCCAGCACACGCAACTAGATTAGAAATAAATATATTCTTATTTGCCAATTGCCAATTGAAAACGTCAACAACACCTCTTGAATGACCAATTAAAGTGTCAACAACTAATTTTTTTCCTTCATGACCACCATTGGTCAACCATTGATAAACAACATTCATATCTTCAATATCGTTTTGCAACGTACGGCCAAGATCACCCGTTTTAGTTGATTCCCCACAATTTCTAAAATCAAATCGGATAACATACATACCTTCATCTTTGGACAATTTTCGTGCAAGTTTGGACTGATAGCATGTGTTTTTATGACCACCCAGACCATGCATCAACATAGCTGTACGAAACGTTGAGTTTTTTTCGGGTGTGCTCAAAATGCATGATAGGGAAAACGGTGATGCCAAAGTTGGGGTGTTGAGTCTAACCTCAATTTCATTGGCTTGCAGTTTATATCCACTCATTATCTCTTGTAAAAGTTATTAAAACAAAGTCTTTTATAATTATTGAGTATTTTGATATGGCGTAGATAGAACATATGCTTTCAACAAGAGAAAATGGGGGGTATTGAATAATCTTGTTGATTTTGATAGCGGATCTAACTCAAAAAAAACCGTTTTCGGAAAATTTATAATACTAGAAGTTTACCAAAGCGTTTTAAAATGCGTATACGTACATACATTATATATATATATATATTATTTAGTCTCCATATATTCATAAGAAGAAGGAGACGAAGAGTCACGGCGTAAACAATCTTCAATATTGTTTAAATTCAAATCAACTTCAGAAATAGGCATGTTTGATAATCCGGAAATTAATTTCCTATAATTGTTCAATTTTTCTATATTGAAATCTGGTCTTGACATCGTGTTCATTAATAGATCAACAGATTTCTTACGTACTATTTGAAGTCTTGTTAGTTCAATCAAGCTTTGTAAGGTAGAGTCGGTTAAAGCTTGATGTTGCTCAGGGTCTGTCTTTGATAATAACTCAGTTTCGTATTCCTGTACAATCTTTGCCAAATTCATAGCTTGAGATCTATCAATTAATTTTTTCAACATATCATTTTTATTAGCAAACTCTGTTGACAAATCTGTATACTGGTTGCCAATTAACTTCAAAGAATCATCAACATTATTTTCAGTCTGAAGTTTAAAAATTTTCAAACTTTCTTTAATTTCATTTGTGGTTTTCTCAATGTCGTCATCCATTTGATTGACTATTGAATTAAGTTCTTTAATATCATCATTTTTCTGCAAAATTTCGTTATCAAATGATGTGGAAAGCTCATTTAATTTATCAATAACATCAACGCTAATTTGATTTATTTTCATTGAAGTTGTGCTTATATGATTAGTATTCTGACTAAACAATATAGATTGATTTAAATTTAACAATGTACCTGCTGCGCCATTTGCTGATGGTATATGATTCTGAAATGGTTCTAAATATGAATTTGTCCCCCTTTGAAAAGGCTGATGAGGTGAAACTGTTCCATTAAAAGATGGCATAAAAGGTCTCATGAAAGATTCGTATTGGTTACTAGGATTGAATGAAATTTGACTATAGTTTTCATTTAAATAATCGCTAGCTTTATCACCCAATTTGTTTCGTATATCATTTCGTGCACTGTAACCTAATAAAAGCTTAATACACTTTGAAGCATTGTTTACACTCATAATATGTAATGCGGTGTTACCATCAATATCTTGCTTATTTAGAAAGTCATTGAACACTTCATTTGATTTAACAATTTCTGCTATTTTCAATAATAAAATTTCAGTATAGTATCTTGCAGATGGTAAATTATTTTTGTCGTATGTTGCTAAGGCAATGTGATGAAGTAAAGTTCTTGATGTTAGATCAACATCCAGTAAACAATCAGACAATAGATCGATTAGTTTATTGAATGCTCTTCTTGTGTAACAATTTGCATAAGTTACACTTCTAACAATTGGTTCTTCACCTTTATTATTCAACACTCTAATATCACAACCCCTACAAACTAACATTTCACACATCTGTATATCTCCCATAGCACATGACCAATGTAGCGCAGTGTTTCCTTGATTGTCAATTGGCTGATTTATATTAAACCCACTATATGGATTGGTTATAAAGCTAGGCATTTCACAATGTGGGTGCATGTCCATTTCAATAAAATAATTGTATAGTGCTTTAACATAACTTTTATCTAAATTTTGTGAATTTTGAGGACTCTGCTGAATCAATTGATTTGGCGATTGTAATAGATTAAGCTTTTTATTACCGTTAGAAAAATGCATCTGGGAAGATTTCTTAACGTCATTATAATT
The DNA here is from genome assembly GCA_030563725.1 of Pichia awuae. NCBI lineage: Eukaryota > Fungi > Ascomycota > Pichiomycetes > Pichiales > Pichiaceae > Pichia > Pichia awuae. The sequence continues at coordinate 565,942 of JAJMJV010000001.1, forward strand.
ATCCGTTGAGTCACCCAATGCTTTTTCTAAATCTTGTTCAGACATGAATTCAACGGTAGATGGTTCATGGATTCTGTTATAAAATGAAATTTGATGCCTTAAAGAATCATTTTGAAGTGATAGTTTATGAGGATCATTAATAAGAGCATTTCCAAATGCATCATCTAGATCATGGTGTTCTTCATTTTCTCGATCACCAATATCATCATCATAATCTTCTTCATCATCGTCATCATCGTCGTCATCATCGTCGTCTATATTATCATGTAACAAATTTAAATTATTCCCATTTATTGGAGAATATTGTAAATTGTTTGGAGCCCTGAGTGTTCTTCTTTTAGGAGCTTGGTCGTTTGATGTATAACTTCTAGTCAATGAAGAATTAGGAGTTGCATTAGATAATTGATTTGTAAAGGTAGGTACGGGTAACTGAAGTGAGAGACCTTTTGATTTGTTGTCCTTTGTACCATTATTTATAGATGTTGATTTTGTTGTTTCTACATCTACAGATTTTGAAGTCCGTTTGTTTTTTCGTACTGGTTTAACAGGTGATTCTAAGACTTCCTGTTTCAGTTTTCCTGCTTTGGTAGCAGCAGCTGCAGCTAATTTAGCCGCTTTTGTAACCCTTGGTTTCCTTGTTCCCGAAGCAGTCGTAGCATGATGATGTTTTGGCGCTGGAGGTGGAGTTATTGAACCATTTGATACGTAGTCAAACACGGGCGTCAAATCATTTAGCACTCCAAATTGTCGAGCAATTTCAACTGCTCTTTTCAAAGGAACCCACGTACCTTGGTATTTACCATATCCACCTTGAACTTTCTCATGTATACCTGTCTGGACATCTTTTTCTAAGATCCTAGTTCTTTTAGCCTTGGGAAAATTGGCCACTTTTAGTATATGAGTAGCGTTAACCCATCCATCTTTCTTCCTCCTCATGACTGAGGATTTCGGATGTATGAATTCATAAACTGCAACGCCTGAATATGTTGCGGAATATAGATTTTCGTGCATTGTTGTGAGAATTGGATAGATATATCTAATCTAATCGTGTGTGATAATGCAATGTATAATACAGAAGGGAAATAATGTACAAAAAAATAATGAAATATGTGACAATCCGTTAAAAATCAAGTGCTTGAAGATCTAAAAATGTGTCTCGGCGATGGATCTTCTAATTATTTGTGTATATACATATATTTATGTATATATATATGTATATGTATACAAATATCAACTATACCTACTTACAATAAAACATCAACTACACGCATTTCATGTATCTATCAGAAACTTTCCTGGACGCGCATGTAAACAAACAGGATGCGTCGATCGGCGCTGTTTGTGCCAGCACTGTGATACTGCCTTTATATCTTGTACAAGGAACCAATTGCTACAAGTGGTATATTGCTTCGTTGTATTTGCCAAGTGTCAGTATCTCGAGATAGTTTCCATTGGTGTAGTTGTTTTAAAGGAGACCAAACACCTTGTAGTTGTGCGTCCACATTCAGGTGTGGGTCTACAATCACGTGTGCGTCTACAATCACGTGTGCGTCTACAATCAAGTATGAATCTACAATCACGTGTGCGTCTACAATCAAGTATGAATCTACATTCAAGTGTGCTTCTACCGCCTACAACGTATTAGTTTCTAGTGTTATTCAAAGTAATATTTCAATTCCATCATAAACATGCTTGAAATGATCACAAAATTAATGAAAATCTAACTCGATGAGTATATCTGTAGTTCTTTATATCGGTACTTCTTTATATCTATACTTCTTTATATCTATACTTCTTTATATCTATACTTCTTTATATCTATACTTCTTTATGACAATAAATCGCTAGGCAGTTGCTAGGTGGTTGACTGAGAACGACATAGTTGGAAATTATCAACGATAATCATCCATGTACAACGAAGTTCTATGTCTTTGATGTGCTTTGGCTTCCTCTAGTACTTGGGCTGAGAGGAGGGCAATAACGCTCACTCCGCCCGGCCGGAGCCGCTCTTCTCCGCATAACGCTCCCCTTCTTCCCTCTCTCTCACCCGCCTCCCGCAGGGTCCGCCGCCTGGAAGCCGACGGGCCACCCACAAACAGCAAACAACGCGTCACGCGCCCTGCAAAAAGCTCAGCTCCTGTGGGAAAAAAACGATCGCGTTGTTTTTATTTCACCGAGCCACGTTGAAACAGAAGGAGCCTTGGGGAATATACGATGCTCTGCTGGAATCGATACATCTTTTCATCTTTTCATCTACACATCACATCGTTCAGTGGCTTAAAATTAAGTTGTATCCTTGAATAGGTATCATTTGCACTATGTCGGTTCTTGCACCTCCCTCTAAGGTCGGTAACAATATTCTTTTTAGAGATAAAACCAGATCAAAAAATAAATCAGATAATAACAAAGATAAAGAGAGAGAAAAGGAAAGAGAAAAGGAAAGAGAAAAAGAAAACAGACGCCGTTCAATATCAGTATTTTCTTTTCATTCTAACCAATCTTTTGATCAACAGAAAAGAAGATCTTTCTCTTCTTCCAGAAATTCATTTTCGTTTTCAACATTCAATAATTCAAATGTCAATATTGATAAAATTAGAACGATTTCCCAGTCAAACGCAAAGGCATCAAATGCAAGGGTTTTCTCATCGCCACAATTTTCCATTTCAACCCCAAATCTTACACCAGTTCAACCTAAATATTTGGCTGCGGAGTTGAGGAATTCTCACAAATCAATAACTGTTGATGATGTAGACCTAAAAATACCCTCTATTGTTTATAAATGTTGTGATTATATTAAGACAAGTTTACCAGTCGAAGGCTTATTTAGAATGAATGGTTCAATAAAACAAGTTAATGTCATTGAATCCGAATTAAATAAAGATTTAGATAATTACAAATTTGACAGTGATGAATCAACAACAATTCATGATGTTGCCGTGGTTTTGAAAAGATGGATCTCCAAATTAGATGATGGCTTACTTACTTCCACAGTTATTAATCATTTAACTGGTTTGCAAAATATTATACAAGATGATTATCCAAGTGATTTAGAAGATGACCTTGATGTTATTTCCGATCCAATTATTGACAATATCGAAGATAATATAATTGATATAAATAATAGTATTGATATATCTGATTCTCCAATAAAACAAAACTTGTTAGTTACTCCGGAACGTAAAAGACCTCTTTCAATAAATTATGAATCATCATATTCTACTCATTTGACGAAATTACCGATTGAAAATTTACATCTAATTTTATTTCTTCTTGATTTTCTTAATTATATTTCAAATCCTGAAGTTTCAAAAATTACAAAAATGCACTCAACTAATCTGGCTAAAGTTTTTCAATTGAATTTCTTTAAAAGTGTCGATTTAACTTTTGGAACCAAAAGTTTCAGCACTGAAGATTTAAAATCAAGTTATTCCACAAACGAAGAGCTATTGACTAATTTAATAGATGATGCCAAAAAAATTGTTAAAGATCTTTCATCTTTTATAATAAATGAAGAAAAGCAGATGGATGATCTACTTAATGCTCAAACAAATGATTCTCCAATTTTTAAAAATTCATTTTCTAATTATGTGCTTGCAAAAAATAGAAACAATTCAACATCTTCCTTTTCAAAAGATTCATTTGTTTTTTCGGAGAGAGTGCCTAAAAGCAAATCAAAAACAAAAGAGTTAAGTCAACTGTTAGAACCATGTTTGGAAAAAAGAAGCGTTTCGTCACCGAAACCAACACCAGTGCCAACTCCAAAAATAGCAGATAATGAGCCTGTTTTCAAAAACTTTGATTCTTTGGTTGATGATGACATAATAATTAAAAAGATTGAAAATTTTGATGTTGAGCAGCCACGTAAAACTTCAGTGTCTACGTCTTCTTCTGTGACGAAGAAACAGTACAATAGACGTAAAAGTGTTTTTAATTTCTTTAGCAGAAAATCTTCAATTGCAACATCTGAATCAAGTATAATATCTCAATCAGAAGAAGCCACATTTGAACCTGGCCCTATTGGAACTGCCCGAGATGCTGAAATTAGTGGACAATTGAATGTTTTATACCCGTCAGGAATAGAAAATGCCGACCAGTCTCTATCGCCGGAACAACTGCATTTAAAACCTAGTCAAAAAAGATTTTCTATCTTTAAATTTAAAAGATCCTAGTTCTTTGGTCTTTTTTTCTTTGTATTGTTTTTGTTCTTTTTTTTTCTTTATTATTCTCATGGTAATTTTTATAGAAACATGTTTAACCTCTTTGATCTATTCTGACATTTCACGTTCGGAGATGAAATTCTGAAGGCTCAGTCTTTTTTTAAAAAAGTGTGGGGAAGAATTTTTTCGTCTTTTTTCATTGACCAAGAATTATACTTGTTCTCTTCTGGAAGTTGAGTGATGAGCTAGTGATCAGACATGCACTCTGGCACTCTAACAGATGATTCAGATAATAGAAAATGGAAAATCCCCATTTCAACTATTATCTCCAGTATGAAGTATCAAAAACCTGATCGACGAATGCAGATATTAAATGCAAAGAGTAAAAAAGACAGAAAGATTAAATCTACAGTGATGGGGGTTTATGTGGGTATGCTCACTGCTTTTGGTGGATTTATGTATGGCTATGATACAGGGATGATTAATGGATTACTTGAAATTCAGTATGTTAAAGATCATTTCACAACAGGTGGTAAAGGTAATTTTACTGCCGGCGAGAAGGCGATATTAACCTCTATATTGTCTTTAGGTACATTTTTTGGCTCATTATTAAGTCCTATTGTGTCAGACAAATATGGCCGGAAATTTTGTATTGTTTGGTCTTTGGTCATATTTTTCAATTTGGGGATTATTTTACAAATATGTTCTGAAAAATTTGGAATGTTGCTTGCAGGACGGTTTGTGAATGGTATTGGAGTTGGTGTTATTTCATCCGTTGTCCCTTTGTACCAAGCTGAAGTGTCTCCCAGGTGGATAAGAGGATCCATTATCTCGTTTTATCAGTGGGCTATTACCTGGGGTTTGATGGTGTCGAGTGCAATATCACAAGGCACGAGAAGTATAAATGATTCAAGATGCTTTAGAATCCCAATTGGTTTACAGTTTGTATGGACCGTATTTTTACTTACTGGATTAATTTCCATTCCGGAGTCGCCTCGATTTTATGTTATGAAAGGTGATTTAGATGGAGCAATCATCTCATTGTCGAGATTCAGAAGATTAAATATAAATGATGAAGAATTAATTGAGGAATTAATTGAAATCAAAGCCTCTTATGATTATGAAATGAGTAGTGGTGACATAAGCCATTTGGATTGTTTTAGGAGCTCAAAGGGTAGATCTAGACAGCTTAAAAGGATGCTAACAGGTATAGCATTACAAGCTGTTCAACAGTGTTCAGGAATTAATTTTATCTTCTATTATGGTGTGAATTTTTTTGTTGCCATAGGATTAATGAACTCGTATTTGATGTCTTTCATAACATATGCAGTCAACGTAGTATTCACTTTACCAGGAATTCTTTTAGTTGATAAGTTTGGGAGAAGAAATTTACTTATCGTTGGTGGTATTGGTATGAGTATTGCAAATTTTATTATTGCGATTGTTGGGGTGACCACTCATTCGGTTAATTTCAACAAAGTCATGATTGCCTTTGTTTGTACATTCATTGCATTTTTTGCTTCCACTTGGGGGCCCGTGGTTTGGGTTGTCACGGGTGAACTATTTAGTTTATCAGTGAGACAAAAAGCAGTTTCAATTTGTGCAGGTACTAACTGGCTTGTTAATTTTGCATTTGCTTTGCTAACACCTTATTTGATAGATCAAGGAAGCCATACAGCTGCTTTGGGAACAAAGATTTTTTTTATTTGGGGATCTATGAATGCTGTTGGTTTATTAATTACAATTTTCTTTGTTTACGAAACGAAAGGTTTACAGTTGGAAGAAATCAACGAGCTATATAGAACTTGTTCAAATGGGTTTGATTCAAAAAGGATAAATAGGAAAATTCGGGAGTCAAGTAATGCATTAGCAGATATAGAAAATATGGAATTAGACAATTTACAATTGGTACATCATGTTGATTCAAGCCATTCTAACTTGAGTAACGAAACAGGAACCTCTTATACACCACTGCAATATTTACAGCAATGGGAGAAAAAACACCAACATAGGCATATTTTGTCTGATAATATAGTGAACACGCAAAGCGATACTTTACCTGAATCTCTCGATATCGATTCCGATGAGGATGGAGTAACCTCAAATGGAGATTTTTTAGAGCAAGGCGGCCAACACGAAAATATAGATTTTGATTTGGATTTGGGCTTATACGGTGATACTTCAAACCAGCTACCGGGTTTAAATGATGAAGAATATTCAAAAAATTTACAGAATGTGATGGATTACTTGAATGATCGATCTGGTATTGATTAAGATGGAAGAATTCAATCACATCGCAATAATAATGTGTAGATTGCTTAATTATTACATTATTTTTGCATATTTAATGTTAAAGTGTAGTAGGTAAACAATAATCCATATTTGTGCATTAGGGTGATAGTCGGGTTTTCTTTGAAACAGCAAAATCAAACTAGTAAAAATTGTAACTAGCCTGACTTTTATTAAGAATCATCACATTTGCGCAACCAAGAAAGTCCAACATTGTTCCTATCACTAGAACGAACAAGTAATGTAGAAAAATACAAGATGAGCCTTCATGTGCGACGCTTTGAATAATTTTATTCTCAGTGAAAAGCTCATGCACGTATTTTTGTCATTACTTGTTCTTTTTCACACGTTTGTTAAACCAATTTTGCGTGTCTGGACAGGTGAATAGTATATATTGGAGTATCATTTTTATCCCAATGAATGAGAACACAGAAAAAGTTACAAATATGGATATATGTAAAGAAGAATTAAATGGCAGTAAGGTGAATGAAAATGAGCGTGGACAAATTATTGAACAGACGAGGGCTCGTATTAATACACCTGGCCATTCGAAAGTTACAAAAGAGAAAAGACTGGAATCTTTGCCCGTTTATACAAAGAACTCTTTAATGGGATCTTTTAACAGTATTATAACAACTTTAATACAACCGCAAAATGGAGAAATCACTAAAAGATGGTTTAAAAATGAAAATGAACCAAATATATCAGAAATTATTGTTTTTTACTTCTACCGGTCAATTTTGACTATTTTTTATCTTGTTTATTCCATTTATTCATTAATTGAATATTCAATAAACAAGAGTAAAATTAAATTTTTAAGTATGGCATATAAATCAAATGATGATCCCAGTATCATCCACTCAGATGTTAACAAATTAGTGAAAATTCCTCAACGTTTATCAACTATTTTAAATTATAAAAGTGAACAAGAAGAAGGTGGAGGAATTGAAGGTTTATGTAATGATAGTGCATTGATTGCTTCGTGGTGTGTTTCAAGTGGTATACCAGATTTAACAATTTATGAAATTAATGGAGTTTTAAAAAAATCAGTTCCTGAATTAAGTAGTGTCATTTTCAAAAAATTCGAATCTTTCTTTGGCACTGAAAGTGTTCCTAATTTTATAATCAAAATTCCCCATCTCAATTTAACATATGCTGGAATTGATGGAAAATTGGTGGATAGAGCAGAAAATGAAATTGAAGATGAAGATGAATATCAACTTCGTATTTCGCTATTAAGCAAAGTTGATGGTAGATCTACGATTGTTGAATTAACAAAAGTGATGGCACAATTAACTAAGAATGGGGAATTAAAAAGAAGTGATATTACTATCAAATTCTTAGATCATGAACTCAAACAATTGGTTGGGGAAGAGCCTGATTTGCTTATTTTATTCCAACCATATTTAGATTTACAAGGTTATCCGCCATGGCATATCAGATTGACGGAAATGTACTGGGAACCTGATAATGAGAACGTTTCTTATATTGTGTTCCTCCGAGCATTACAAAAATACTCTTCCTGTAAGGTGAACATTGGTCGTTAATCTTTACAAATGCTCTTCACCGTGCTCCAAACTCTTTGCTAACTAACCCTATTTAACATCTTCGATTTAATTTATGTATATAGATATAGATACATACTATTAATATTATTATTCTTATTATTCTTATTATTCTTATTATTCTTATTATTCTTATTATTCTTATTATTGCAACATAAACATTCCTGATCTGTTAACTGTTGCCGCAATTTTGCATTCAAAAAACGGTTTTTTAATCTTTTTTAGAACACAAAAAACACTAACAAAACTAATTTACAATCTCCATTTCATGAATTTCATGGATTGTTTACTTCCTCCAAATAAGGTTGAACTGGATCTGTGTTCTGCTATAAAAGCACATACCCCAGAGCATAATAGCCTGGAGTAACACCAAAACACACCAGCCTCCAAGCCTCCGAGCCGTCGATGCGCGAATCAAAGGTGCGTGTGTAAACCCAGTGGCGAATGGTCGTCGTGTTGTTTTTACATTTGCTGTAGAGGAGGGAATCCTTGTTCAGATCATCTACTGAGATCGTTTGACAAGTACACATAGGACAAAGGTATGTATTATAAAATTTTTAGATAGTGGAGAGAGACGCTGGAGACAAGTTGGGAGCAGATGGGAGAGTAGGTATTTATATCATTAAAGATTTGAACCAACCAAGGCAGCACGGAATATTGACAATAGCAAATGTTTAATTAAATGATTGAACAAGTGATTAAACAAACGAATGTTTTTCAGGTTTAATGGTCTGATTGTAATATTGTTTTATGTGGAAGAAAATTCAAATATCGAGTGTACTTTTTTACAATGTGTTTGATTGTATCAGAGTGATTTTGTTATATATAACATTTGACTTTTTTGTTGAATTTCATGACCTTGGATTGGTGTCTTTTTTGTTGCGATTTACTGTTCTCCTATTAGTTAGTGGCTTGTATTCAGATGACCTTTGCTTTTTGTGTTGTTATAAGCATAGAAACTATTTTTCATCAGTTAGAATTGAACACGTGTTGATCAACCTTTTTACAATTGCTACTTTTCTCGAGTGAATTGTGTTGCAAAATAACAATCCATTAGACCTTCAAATACTTTATATTTATTATTTCTTTGGCCAATGGATCAATTGTTTCATTAATTAGTTATTATATTGCGAAACTGCAACAAACGAATCAATTGTCTTTACAGTTCTGCAATGAATTTTACCAATTCAAAAAACTTCATAAAATGTCTTCAATGGGATTTCAATTGAGTTGTTTTTGGTGACGATTTTAAATGATTTGAATGGCTAACATTGCATTTGAGTATATGATTGTTCTTATCGTTTCATAAACCAAACTCTACAATTGAAGCTGTCAATTTGGCGCGCGTGTCGGATTTGATTGATATGATTGATTTGATCACATGAAGTTCAAAACTAACTGACTAAATAGGTAATTAACAGCAATTGTGCAATAGAATACTAACATAGAATCAACAATCATATTAATACAGATGGGTTTATCTATTTCCAAGTTATTATCCGGCCTTTTTGGTCGTAAAGAAATGAGAATTTTAATGGTTGGTTTAGATGCAGCTGGTAAGACTACCATTTTATATAAATTAAAGTTAGGTGAAATTGTTACAACCATCCCAACTATTGGTTTCAATGTTGAAACTGTTGAATACAAGAACATTTCATTTACTGTTTGGGATGTCGGTGGACAAGATAAGATCAGACCTTTATGGAGACATTATTTCCAAAACACTCAAGGTATTATTTTCGTTGTCGATTCCAACGATAGAGATAGAATTTCCGAAGCAAGAGAAGAATTACAAAGAATGCTTAACGAAGACGAATTAAGAGATGCAGTTCTTTTAGTTTTTGCTAACAAGCAAGATTTACCAAACGCTATGTCTGCAGCTGAAATTACCGAAAAATTAGGTCTTCAATCTATCAGACCAAGGCCATGGTTCATCCAAGCAACTTGTGCAACCTCTGGTGATGGTTTATATGAAGGTTTAGAATGGTTATCTACCACATTGAAGAACAGCGCTTGATTACTTAGTCTTTAGTGTAGTGGGATTCTAATTATCTATTTATATTTTAAATTCTCGATATAACAATAACCTTCTTTTGAAACATGTATCTGTATTGCCCGGGTCACGTGCTTGTGTTTTGCCGCCCAAAACAGAAACACACCCTCGCACCGCACGCAGAACACGTAGAAAACGCAAAAACGCAGTCACGCGGTCTTTTCTGCCCGCTCTCTGCGAATCCTGTCTCTCGTTTCGCTGGCACGGGAGTTTTTCACCAGTATTAGAGAAACGAAAATTTGTTAGTGTAGTACATAGAGATTTAAGATACATCCACAGATAAGACAAAATGGTATGTTTGCACCCTACTAAGTGGATCTAAGGGTATATTGCAAGACTAGAATAGACAAGAAGAGTGTTAGATGAGATTCCAGCGTTGAATATTGAACGTTACAAATGTTAATATTTATGTTTAGATTTATGATAAAAAAATTTTACAAGTTGAATATATCAATAAATTAATGTTATTTTGTGCTGTGTTTTAATATACTGTTGATTGAACATACAAAATGGAAATAGCAAGCATTTTTTGTATATTGTTTGTTATTATATCGATTCATTCAATGTTAATAGACAGGATTTGAAATTTTGAAAATTCAGCAAAGACCCAACCGGATATCTCTTACAGTTTGAAATAGTCATTTTTACATTATTTTTCATTTGCTCTTGTTGTCTCCATTTGCAATTTACTACATTTCAGTGTTTATTTCACAATTTTGTACAATTTACTAACATATTTTGAATTTTTTTCACTTATTACAGGCTGGCTTAAAGGCATTCGAATTAAGAACTAAGTCTAAGGAACAATTAGAAGAACAACTTGTTGACTTAAAGAAGGAATTAGCTGACTTAAAGGTCCAAAAGTTAACTAAGCAATTCGTTCCAAAGATCAACACTGTCAGAAAGGACATTGCTAGAGTCTTAACTATTATCAACGCACAACAAAGAGCTTCTGTCAGAGCTTTCTATGCAGGTAAGAAATACATTCCAAAGGAATTAAGAGCAAAGAAGACCAGAGCTTTAAGAAGAGCTTTAACCAAAGAACAAAAATCTTTAAAGACTGAAAAGGCAAGAAAGTTAGCTATTGCATACCCAGTCAAATCTTTTGCTCTTAAAGCTTAAGTAGTTTAAAATTATATCGATATATAAAACAAACTTAATAAACTTAGTAACTACTGGTAATAAATATTGTATTTTTGTTGTCTAAAGGCTCACATACAACCCTTTCTCGATTTTGATAAAATATAATATTTATTCATTTTATTATGAGATCAAAATTTCGAGATTGGCATCATACCTGATTTGAGGTTTTTATTTGTAAGTGGCAAATACATCAAATTTCTTAATTTATTAGGCAAAAAATATGAATCCACAAGACGACATACGTGCAAGTAGATTGGCTAAAAATGCTGACGATTCTCACGTAAGTTTTGAAAGATGGAGAGCAAGTGAATTGAGACGTACTTTATCTGTTACTCTATCAGATGAAGATAATTCAGAAGCTTTGATTTATTTAGAATCTTTAAGAAGTGACTTGAATTCAATTGACCTGATTAATGTCGAAGGTCCTGATATGATTTTAACATCACTGATTTTCGAACAAGGTATTCAGCGTTATTTTTCTTCTTGTTTGCAATATTTCTTTAAATCTTGGTCACTTGCAATTGAATCAAAAAAGTTTTTAAAACCAACTTCAACCTATTATAAACAAAAATTAGAATTTTATGATGAACTCATTAGATTATGTTCTGGTTATGCATCAATTATGTTTTATGAACCGGATACATTTATTGATAATCCGGATCTAAATGAGACAATTGATGAATTAGTCAAAAATATTAATAGATATACAGAATTTTGGATCTCAATTTTAAATTCAATTGTTGATAATCAAACTCAATTAGAGTTTTTGAATTCTGTTTTGCCGGTACTGACTAGTAAAATTGATCAGTCTCTTGATTCCGATACTTTATCTGTTGGCTCTGCTTCAAAATATGATAACATTCTTTTAGTAATTGAATTTATGATAGCAAACAAAAATATCTGTTCTTATATTTACCAAACTGATATATTCATTCCAAAAAGTTTGGATGATCCAGTTTCTCTTGAAATGAACACATTTTTAGGAACAATTTTAAGAATTTCTCCGTTATTAAAAAGCATTTCATCACATAACTATGTTGGAATATTAAATAAAAATGAAATCAAGACAATTAATCAATCACTGGAAACTACTTATTCACTTTTAATTACAAGATTATTTCAAGTTGTTGACTCCTTGGTTAGGGTAAATTCTGATTCACGGAATGAAGTTTTGAAATTTTTTGCCTTATTAATCAATAAAAATCATTTAAGAATGAGTGAACATGCAGATGACAAAAAACTATCAAGTGATTCACTTATGTTAAATATTACTTTAATTTTATTCAAATTATCGGAACCTATTTTAAGAGATGGTAAACTTTCTAAAATTGATAAAATTTCAATTGATTATTTAAGCTATCCAAATAAATTGGTTGATATTCATGAAGAGACAAGAATTAATTCAACAATTCAAGATTTTGATCAAGAATATAATAATAAAATGTATTCTGAAGACAAAATTTTAAATTTCATCTCACAATGTTTCTATTTAATGTTAACTTACTTGCAATATGGTTTAGGAGGGGTAATTGTTAGTTTTAACAAAAAAAATAAAATGCTAAAGCAACTAAAAAATCAGTTGAGACATTTTAAAGAAATGATTAGCAAGCATAGTGCAAACTCAAATCCAATTGCTGACAGATTAATTAAAATGAGAATGGAGCCATTGGAGAAAAAAATTAATGAAGTTCAAAATGATATTTATTCGATTAATATGTATTTCCAATGTAGAACTTTCCAATTAGAAGCATTTGACATAATTGTTGGTATTAGTGAATTTTTTGTCAGGCTTATTGACTCAAATCATGGTTACCACCCAGTTAATGGTAATTTTTTCCCATATCTAAAAATACCATTAAATAATATGGATGACGATGTGGATAAATTAGATGATGTTGACTATTTAAGAAAATTGGCACCATCACCTTTCAAATATTTTCCAGAAATTTATATTGAAGGTTTGATCAATTATTGTCATTTCATTTCCAAATATACTAATAATCCAATGATTGACAATTATTCTAGATTGGTTAAATTCATTGAATTTTCAATTATTTTATTAAGATGTCCCGAACTAATTAATAACCCACATTTAAAGGCAAGGTTGACAGAAGTTTTATTTTTTGGTTCATTACCAATTCAAACAAATAATGGTGAAATTGATGGCTTTATGATTTCAATCTTTAATGATGATGAAACTATTCAAAAGAATTTATTGATTTCATTATTAGATTTTTATGTCATGGTTGAAAAAACGGGTGCATCATCACAATTCTATGATAAGTTCAATTCTAGATATCATATTTCTTTTATTATTGAAAAACTTTGGAAATTTAACATTTTCAAAAATGACTTGAGACTTATTGCAAGTAAACACCAGAAATTTTTTATTAGATTTGTGGCTAGAATGTTAAATGATACAACCTATTTATTAGATGAATCGTTAAATCATTTACACACAATTCATAGTTGTCAAAAGGAATTGAATAACAGAGCTAGGGGCATTAAAACCGATAATGAAGAAAGTGACGAAGATTTACAGAAAAAACTTACAGAGAGTGAAAGAATGGCAAGATCTTTTGTTCAATTAGGTAATAAGGATATTTTGCTATTTAACTTATTCACAAGCGAGACGCCTGATAGTTTTACGATAGTTGAAATTGTTGACAGATTGGCTGGTATGCTGAATTATAACTTAACTGTTTTAGTTGGTCCAGGATATAACAATTTGAAAGTTTCAGAGCCTGAAAAATATCAATTTGATCCAAAGGAATTATTGTTACAATTGTGTTCAATTTTTATTAATTTATCAAAGAGTGAAGAATTTACCAAAGCTGTTGCCAGAGACTTGAGATCTTTTGAGCCAAAAAATTTCCATACAGCAATCAAAATTTTAAAGAAGAGTTATAAAATTCCAGATGAAAGGTTTGAAACTGATCTAATTTCATTTGTTGAAGCGGCAACGAATATTAAAAATGCGAATGAAGAAGAAGAGTTAGAATTGGGTGATGTACCTGATGAATTCTTAGATCCTCTTATGTACACGTTAATGAAAGATCCTGTCAAATTACCAACTTCTAAGATATCAATTGATAGAAGTGTTTTAAAGGCGCATTTAATGAATGACCCAACAGATCCTTTTAACCGTATGCCACTACGAATGGAAGATGTTACAGCTGATGTGGAATTAAAGGATAAAATTAATGCATGGATCCAAGAGAAGAGAATGGAAGCCTATCAAGATAAAACCCAAAACATAGGTGCTGATCCTGATGTTGTTATGCAATAAGGCCTTATAAAACCCTGTGTAAGTTTAAACGTGGTTTAATAATGTAGGAATGAAAATGCGGGCAGAAAACCGGCTTTTCATGCAATGACACAAAAAGGGGGCGCATCGCCTATTTAACTACTGTTTGCATTGATTCACCTGCATTTTTGCTTAGAAATTGGCGATTGTAATCATACCTATTGTGCAAACAGCTATGGTTGGTAAGGTAATAAAAAAGGTGTTGGATACAGAGGCTGAATGTGGGATAAAGAAAACTACTGCTTCTCAGTTACCTATAATGGATGACAGAATAACTCCGAAAACGGCTATTAATGCCAGTAGTATTGAAAATAAAAGCAAAGCAAAGTCAATGCAAAGACCTGAAGCACGAGATTCCAAATCTGCAGACAACACCTTGGAACCTTTTAAAATGGATGAGGTTGAGCTTGACGAATCAATCTCTGATTTAGCAAATGCCGAAATTTTGTCGGCACACTATCAAGTCCCGAATATTTTAGTCAAATCATTATTCAATTTAAATTTTGATAAAAAGAGGCCATATTTGAATATCTATGGAGGTGATAGTGTTGTAAGTATAAATGAAGATAACAATGTATCTAAATTTATTCTAAGCCTCGAAGCAGAAATGATTGAATTCATTTTAAAGTCAGAACAGGACTCTGTAAAAATGAATCCAATGAATTCTTACTACAGGTTACTCAGTCACCAATTGGCAGATTATTATCACTTAGGGCACATATTGTCAAATGATGGAACTTCAATGGTACTTTATAAAATTAACACATCCTTAATTAATGCAGATGATGAAACTAAAAGACATGCAAAATTTGACCAATCTGGTAATATAAAGCCATTGGACTTTAAAAGCATTAAATTTGATCCAAAGGAAAAGTTAAATAGAGTTAAATTATATCAACTACACGATGCATATCAGGGATTTTTTAAAAACCACAAAAATTCTCTTGTGAATACTTTGCAAAATTTACAATTGAATCCACTTACAGGTTGCGATCAGGAATATCCTGATCTTGTTAGCACTACTCAAGAAGATGGTACTGAAAAGATAAAGGATGGTCTATGTAAAGAAACCTCAGTAATTTTTGAAGAAAAGAGCAATTTTGAGAGAAGATCTTCTATTAGTAACGGTACTGGGTACAAAAGGGATGATAAAAGGGCTAGAGGTTATAGAAGAAATTATAATGGTAATTACAGATATCAGCAATTTGGGTTTTATTCTGGGCCATCCGGTCAACCGCAACAAGATATGTACACTAGGGAGGGATTTCCCATATTTCCATCTAATATGATGCCTATGGCACCACCTCAAATGGGTCCTTCGGGATTATCAACAGCACCGTATTATTATGTGTCTATACTACCTCAAGTGACTAATGAAGAACTAGTAGATACAGAGCCCTCGGGCATGAAAGAAGGTGAAGGGGAGCAGAATCTTCAAGCTGAAACAAAGCAAAAGACATCTGAGTTATCGCCATCAGTTCAAGCAGCTAGTTCTGCTTCATACCCAGCAGTATTCACATCAGGACATCCTACTGGGCACCCTGACATGATACCTTCTCCTATCCATGTTCCAATGGGTGTGCCACCAATGGTTTCGAATGAACAGTTACAGCTAAATTCTAGACTAATATATCCATACCAATATTATCCATATCAGTCTTCAGCCGGAACGGGGACTCTGCCCGTGCCGATGATCTACTACGAGAATGAATCTGATTATTACAGAGGTAGTAAAAGGATTTATAAAAGGGGCAGTTATAAAAGAAATGACAAGCAGGTTGAAACAGGTTCTAAATGATAAGTTGTGTATAAATAAAATAAATATATATTTTTAACTGGTTTAAAGTTTTGCATTTAATTTACGGGCTCTATCAATTGCAATTTCACACATTTCATTAAATGCAATTGATACTTCATTATCCCATGAGCTTTGGGCGATTCTTTGTTTCATTATATCCATAATAGCATCTCTTGTTCTGCCGTTGACAAAAACAACAAAAATCAGACCTGGAAATGTGGATTCGTATTCTTCATTCAATTGTTTCAGTGCTTTTGTGAGTTCTTCTGATCCCGATAAAGATTTTTGTTCATTTTTAGAATGTTCAGACAATGCTGTTGTTTTAGGAACACCTAATCGTGGATGTGCACTGACTATCTTGCAAATTTGACTTTTTACATCTTCTTTTGGCTCAGACTTGTATGATTGTAAAAATTGGTTAAGTATTGACCTACAAAATTCAATGAGTTCACTGTAAGTCTTAAACTCACGATTTTGGATTTGGGGGATAAGCAAACCTGTTAATGTACGACATGGTTCGAAAAGATTGTCCAAAACACTTTCTAGGTCATGTTTATTGAGCTTATGAAGGATTGTAGGGTCTGGAAGGGACATTGCTAGGCGTGTTTAAAGAAAGAAGTAGGCAGGATTGGTAAATCCAATTTCAAAATCTCGGACATGTCCGAGGTATACCAGTACTATAGTAGAGGGCTTTGAAATAGGCGCAGTAGTATTACAGTTACTCGATCCAATTGTGCGGTTTGCTGTTCTTTTAAAGCAGCTCGTCTCCAGCAGATAATATATGGTTAGAATCCAATTGGGAAAGTATTATTACACGAAATAAAATGGTGACTTGCGAAGAGTGCACAAATGAACAATAACACTCAAATTGGTGACAAAGAAATATCAACGTGTTTTGAAATTTAGCGATTCAATGAGGAGTAGGTGTTTGTTTTGGATTAGGCAGTGCCACAGCTGAAGACAATGAGTGACGAATTCAGGGATCTACAACCAGAGTCTACGGGATTTAAGATTAGTGAGAAAAGAACTATTCAAGAGTATGCTAAGTTGGATGAAAATGATGAATCATTGAATAAATGGAAACAAAGTCTAGGATTAAATACGGGGAAAGAACTGGAAGTTGAGTCTGGCGATTTACGTAAAGTGGTTATTATTTCAATGACATTAAAGATCGAAGGCGAAGAGCCGGTTATCATAAACTTCGAAAATGAAAAAAATTATGCCTCCTTGAAGGATAAAAAGATCAGCTTTAAAATTAAGGAAAAGAGTATTTACAAACTCGTCATTAAATTTAAGGTTCAGCGTGAAATTATCACAGGATTGAAATATTTACAAGGTGTTAAGAAAGCAGGTATTACTGTTGATAAAATTGAAGAATCGATGGGTAGTTATGCACCAAATACTGTGGATAAACCATTCTATGAAAAGGAATTTGAAGATGTTGAAGCGCCAAGTGGATTTTTGGCTAGAGGTTCATACAGTGCTGTATCTAAATTTGTTGACGATGATAAAACTGAGCATTTGATTTTACCATGGTCATTTCAAATTACAAAATAGATAAATAAAAAAAATTTATTGTTACTTAAATTAATAAAAAAACAAAAACCGACATATAAAGTAGAGTAAAGTGTAAATGTGAAAATGATTATGATTATGATTATGATTATGATTATGATTATGATTATGACTCTGAGTAATGTGTAGTTAATAATGGGTAATTAGTATCAGTAATGAGTATCAGTAATGAGCATCAGTAATGAGCATCAGTAATGAGCATCAGTAATGAGCATCAGTAATGAGCATCAGTAATGAGCATCAGTAATGAATAATGAGTAACGAATATAAAACAAAAATAGTAAAACATAACCTAATATTAAGTGCATAAAATGAGGGGGGGAAAGGAAGTTAAAAGATAGAAGAAGATCATAGATAATAAGAAAAGAGGCAATTTATAAGAAATAATCAGGAGTTTTTCTACTAACGGTTGGTTCGCCGGGTCTAACTGAAGGATCATACTGTAAGAAATCTCTATTATGATTTTCATCCACTTCCATAATTGCAGCTTGATTACCACATCTATAACAATAATTTGGAGCAGAAAAAATCGTAACCACTAAATCTTGATGAGACCAACTATAACCTTCCATTACCAACTGATGAGCTCTTGCAGTAAGTGATAAATTATTCGTATGATTAAATTGTTCTGAAATATCTTGACCAAAAGTGAAACCTGCACCTCTTGGAGATATACCCCATCCACCTCTGTCATCGGGATCTGACCAAAGTAGGTCACACATTGGACCTTCATGCGGCACTTCTTGAAATCTATTTAGTTCTCTAACTTGATCAATTGTTTCAATCATTGGAGATAATCCACCATGAAGGCAAAAGATAGAATTATCAACTAATGCTGTAATTGGAAAATAATCGAAAAGATCAGTAAAAGTTTTCCAGACATTTGATGTACCATATTTTCTAAAACATTCGTCGTAAAAGCCATAGACTTGGGTAATTTGTCTTGATTCGTGATTACCTCTTAAAATAGTAATTCTATTAGGATATCTAACTTTCATTGCAACTAAATAAGAAACTGTTTCAACTGAATAATAACCTCTATCAACATAATCACCCATAAAAAGATAATTTGTGTCAGGACAAGGTCCACCAATTTTAAACAATTCCATTAAATCATGAAACTGACCATGAATATCACCACAGATTGTAACAGGTACTTGAACGGGTTGAACATTCTGTTCATTTTTTAAAACCTCTATAGCCATATTACACAATTCTTTGACGCTTTCTTCACTTAAAGGTTGGCATTTACTTAATTGATCAATCCAGCCATCTAATGTATTTATTTCTGTTTTCGGTGGGGAGGAAAGTTTAGCAGAATCTGGTATTTTTGATATTTCGGTAGAATTGAGCTGTGTTTCTTGTGCAGATTCATGCTTTTGTTGATCTAATGCATCTTCCATTTGAACATCAGAGTCTAACTCCATTTTATTATGTGTATTAAAGAATTTTTTTTCTTTTCTTCTTAATATAATGAGTAAATTATGTTATTCAGCTAACTAGAATAATAGAAATTGAAAATTACTTCACCTTGATGTTTATCAACTCCAATTGCAGAATTTAATTTCTTATGATCAAGAAGAATTCACACCAATCGATCTAAAAAAAAAGGTGGCAATAACCCATGTTGTTAAGCAGCAATTGTTCTTTTAGTGAAATCAAAGTGCGACGACTAATACAAAATGGACGTTGCGTCGATCGTCCTACGAGGTTCTGCACTATATAAAAATGAATATTTCACTTGAAACAAGTTAGTTAACTGAATATTTTATTCACGAGTCCCCTACATACCATATGGCATACATTATTCATCATTTATTACATTTCAATCGTTCATGGCTTCATTAATAAATAAAGATTATCAATATATTATCAATTATATAAGAAATACAAAATTGCTATTATAAAAATAATCATTAATTTTATATTTTTAAGTAGATGTAATGATTCATAATTAAATTAATGTCAGGAAATACATCTGATCAGATTAGATCCAGAGCTTATTTGGATCTTGCTCTAACCTTCCGTCTCTTTCTCTTAAGTCTTCTGACTCTCTTCTTTCTCCACTTAGCTCTCATTGTAAATGGTTTAAGGGTGCAAAAGGAAGGAAGAGAAAAAGGTTGAAACTTTAGCTGTGTGGGAAAGGAAAGATGTAGCTATAAGTACTATACGCGTGTTGAGCGACTGTGTGAGAATCGGCGAGCAGCTGGGTTTGCGGTTTGGTTTGGTGTGCGGTGCGAGGGGGGGTTTGCGTCTGACAAAACAGGGCTTGGGCTCTATGAATCTGGGCACGTGTATAACAAAAGGGTTTTTTTTTGCCTCTGTCGTTCCCAATCTCAAAGCGCACGGAGTTAGTCGTTACAGTGTTTCGGTGTTACGGTGTTTCGGTGATAATTTTATTTAAAAAGGGGCATATACTGGTGGTTAAGGTATGGGATATGTATTGGTTGTATAAAGGTTAAATATAGGGTTATGGACGGTTTTCTAAGAATGTTTTCTAGGAATCTGTAGTAAGATGTTTTCTTTCCTGTTTGATCGCATATATCAGCTTGTCCGTACAAGTCGGGTCGTCGAAAAACACACAAATCTCACGTACAACGTCTTCAGAGAGTAACAATTTCTCTGGAATGTCTTTAGGAAGGGGATTTGCGCCACTTTCATCATTGGAGCGTTTCAAATGTTCCAAATGTTCCAAAACATTGAGTCGGACTTGTGCATCGCCTGTTTTCAAGTAAATTTCCGTCAGATGGTCAATTGGTTCGTATTTAAGATGGCCATCTTTGAGTAAAATAATTAAATATTTCAATGATGCAATGACTTTGATATGACAGTAAATTCTGTACAATAGATAAAATCCTGGTATGTTAGGTAGTAGTGGAATGATTGCAAATGGTATAGTCAATGGCATCAAACATAAATCTTTTATAATTCCCTTTTTATGTAGATCATACTGTGATTTGAATTCCGGCTTGAAATTTTCTAACATAATGTCAATATTGGTGAGTTTTTTAGGGTAATAATATTTAAACATTTCTAAGTCTTTACTCTCTAGGTTTTTTTCAAGGATTTCATCGTGTGTTACATATTGTGAAGTTTCCATGTTATGTTCCTTTTCTTCATTGTCCTTCTTTAATTGACGGGTGATGAATTTCTGTGATGGGATAGACAGCAAACATGTTTCTAACCATGGAATGTTCGATAGTATTTTATTAATCAAGCTGACAATTTTCTTATTGATTGTAGAATCAGAGTTGGCAAATTTATTCCACATATCCGTGGCCTTATGGATAATCTTACTCTCTAATGTCTTCTTACCATTTGGAAAGATACTATCGTTGTACTTACAATGAATAAAAGTTTTCTTAGTCGTTAATGGTAATGCATAAAAATATATTCTTTTCCTACTTAATTCTTCTTTAGTTATTGTAGAGCTAAATCTAATTCCAATCGGTTTAACTCTAATCATTGTACGATAAAATAAGATGTTTCCTATCTACCTCTAAGTTGTGATATTCATACGTACAAATACACAATATAAATGTCTACGTACATAATTTTCTTCTGTCTAATCGCTGTTTTCAATTTTCCCAAAAGGGAACGGTCTTCTTAAATATAAGTATATAATTTGCAAAATTGATGACGTTTTAAAGAATCATCCATCATCTTGGTTATTCGCCAATTAAATATCGGCAATCAACATCATTTGCTAGAAAACCATGGCTAATTTGAAACTGGCACCTTACAACGAGAAAAATGAAACTGCTTCACTGTCTACAAATGATTTAATGTCAATGATTCAGGCAAACCTAAATGCGGAATCTTTAAGGACTAGAATGCAGAATAATAGTAATTCAACTCCGAATACAAACTCAAATACAAACTCAAACACAAACTCAAACACAGTTACAAATTCAACGTCGAATTCGAATTTGAACATTTCAAATACAGAAAATGTTAATATTAATTCCTACTATAGTTTAACTGCAAATACAATTCCTCCCTATGTGGTGGATAGATTGTTGCATCATAAAACCCATTTGTCACTTGAAGACCCTTTTGTATCCACATTTCGAGATACAAGCGGTAATGTGAAGTGGGGTGAATTTCTTACAACTGTGAAAGCCCCAAACTCTAAAATACCCATTAAGAAAACTGTAAAAAAGGCAACAAGTAATAATAGTCTTAGTATTGCTGTCGATAATTATTCATTTGATTCTGAAGTAGAAAATAACCATAACATACCTAAAGCTCATGGGTCTGCATTGTCATTGAATAATAAAGAAGAACAAGTTGTAAAAGATGCATTTAAAAACTATGACTTGAATTCCAAATGGAAAGGTGGTCAAAGAATGAATGTATTGTTTGAATCTCCTGATGTGTGTACAAGTGATGACGACATTGATGGCACAGATTCAAGTTCAAGTTCAAGTACGAATTCAAGTGTAAATGACGATTCCAGAGATATTGAAAAAGGATTGTATATGAAAAATAAAAAGTTTAATATTCATAGGCTGAAAAGAGAAAGAGACTTGAAGGAACGTGCCAAATACTGGATTGAAGAGAACAAAAAAACATGGAAGCCAAAACTTTTCGAATCCATTAGATCCAATTCTTATTTTCCTTTGTTTTTCAGATTGGTTTCACTTTCATTGACAATAATTGCATTGGGATTATCTGCAAGGTTGGTTCTTGTTACGAAACAATTTTCTGTTAAACAACAGCCCAGTCCTTTAATGGCACTAGTAGTTCAAGCAGTTGCTGTTCTCTATTTAATTTACATTACCTATGATGAGTTTACTTCTCAACCATTAGGATTGAGAAACCCAAGAGCCAAAATTAGATTGATTTTACTCGACTTGGTGTTTATTATATTTTCTTCTGCCAATCTTTCTCTCAGTTTCCAGTCCATCTATGATAGTCGATGGGTGTGTTCTATAAATAAAACTGCCGATGCCATCCTTTACGATCCTGACATGTGTAAAGAAGTAAAAGCTCTTACTGCTTTTCTATTTGTTACACTTGCTGTATGGTGCATCAACTTCAGCATTTCTGTCTTTAGAATCGTTCATACCGTTTCATACACCAGGGACAAGAACTAGACTCAAGAGAAGACAACCGGGCTGAGCCTCCGTGTAGTTATAGTATTATGTATTCTTTAAATTTTGCCTCGCCGGGATGGAAAACACGAAATCGTGTGGCGATACATGAACAAAATAGAGGAAGAAGAAGGGTGAGCTTCCTTTTGCAAGTGATCAGAAGGACAATACTGATATGGAGGACTCTTTTTTGGAAAGTACCTGGAACAGTATTGAACCTTGTCTTACCATTATTCTTGGAGATGAACATGGATCATCATTAGACTCTTTAATGTATACAGACACATATACTAAAGTTTATAATTATTGTACAGCATCAGCTAAAAAATCACATCTAAACACTTCACATTATAACAATTCAGCTGTCAGATTGGTTGGTAGTGATTTATATGAGAAAATCAAAGAATTTTTGAAAACATATTTACTCGATGCAAAACAAAGGCCAAATGAAACGTTTGTTCAATATTACATTAGATCATGGCAAAGATATTTAATTGGTTCAAAAAGATTAAATGATGTTATGGATTATTTGAACAGATACTGGGTTGCTAAGGAAAGATCGACTGGGCATCGTGATGTTTATGATATTTTTAGTTTATGTTTACTATCTTGGAGAGACTATAAATTTTATCCAAATTTAAATATTTTAATGGATCAAATTATGGAACAAATTCAATTGAATAGACAAGGTATTCAAACTAATATTAAAGATTTAAATATTGCAATAAAATCATTTGTTTTATTAGGATTTGATGCTAATGATTTAAAAAAACAAAATTTGTCTGTTTATATCAATGATTTTGAAAAAAGATTTTTAACTGATACTCATAATTTTTATGTTCAAGAATCAACTGATTATATTAATGAGAATGGTACAGTTGAATATATAAATAAAGCATTGAAAAGAATTGATGAAGAATTAAAAAATTTAGAAGATTTAAATGACCATACGAGAAAACCTTTGAATGATGTCTTAAATAATGTATTGATTCAAAATCATCAAGAACAAATTAGAAATGAATTACCTACTTTATTAGATTATGAATCTTATGATGACATAAAGAAAATTAATATATTATTAAGAAGAGTACCATTAACTTTACCCCCATTGTTAGATATCTTTCAAAAATATATTGAAGATCAAGGTAATAAAGTAATAATTGAATTTAAAAATCAATCAGATAATGAATTCAAAAAATTAGCAGAAGTTTATCAACAAAATTTAGATAATGGAGATTTAAAATCAAAAATGAAATTGAAAAAACCTATTGATGCAATTGATTCAAATAAATATATCAAATCCTTATTAAAGGTTTATGAAAAATTTAAAAAGGTTGTTGAAATTTCCTTTGATGATAATTCTGCCTTTATAAAGGCATTAGATTCTGCGTGTCAAAAATTTATAAATTATAATATAATTGCAACTCCAAGTTTGAGGGCAAAATCTAAAACTCCTGAATTATTGGCAAAATATTGTGATGAATTTTTAAGGGGTAAAAATGATGATATGAATATTGAAGAAATTGTTACAATTTTTAAATTTCTGGAAGATAAAGAAAGTTTTGAAACATGGTATAGAAGATGTTTATCTAAGAGATTACTGTTTAGTAATTTATCACCACAGGACGAAGAAAATGAAGAAATGATTATTCAAAAATTGAAAACTGCAAATTCTGTTGAATATACTGCCAAAATAACTAATATGTTTAATGATATTAGAGTTTCTAAGAATTTGGGTAATGAATACAAGAATTCGATTAATAATGATGAAACAGGAATAAAATCTTTAGTTATCAATGATTTAGATCCAAAAATTTTAGATACGGCATCATGGGGTAATATTTTAAAGAATAGTAACGAGTCATTTATTTTACCAAAAGAAATTATTTTAACTGAAGAGTATTTCACAAAATTATATAAAAAAATGCATAATGGTAGACAATTAAATTGGCTTTGGAATAGATGTAAAATTGAAATTAAAGCCAATATTGCAAAACCTGGTAAGCCATCATATTTATTTACAGTTTCATTATTTCAATATATTATTTTAACGTGCTTCCAAGATGATGATGAATTGACAGTAGCTACAATATTAGAAAGAACAGCCCTAACTCCTGATATTTTCAAAAATAATATGATTTCTTTTGTCAAGAATAAATTATTCGTTCAAACCCCATCGGGTGAACATAATATAACTAATAGTAATACCGTTTTCAAAATTGTTAAGGAATACACATCCAAGAAATTAAGGATTAATTTCTCAAACCAAGTTAAACAAGTTGACTCAAAACTTGAAGATAAGGAAACTAATGAGGAAATTGCTGCTCGAAAGAATGAAATTTTAAAAGCTGGTATTGTTAGAATTATGAAGGCAAGAAAGGAATTGAATCATGAAAATGTTGTAAGTGAAGTTTACTCCACCATTGACATGTTTAAGCCATCAGTAAGTGAAATAAAGCAGGCAATTGGCGATTTGATTGACGAAAATTTCCTTGCTAGGAATAACGACAGTACAGGGTACGTTTATTTATCATAAGTATATTTTTTTAATAGAATGATGCAATGTAATGTAGTTTAGTTTAATAAGTTTCGTCGTTATTGGGTTTTAAAAGTCAAAATGGATTTCGGTGACGAGCCACAATTAAATCATATCACGACAAAGCTTTTGTTGCGTTCTGATATAAAGTTGTATAGATATTTACAATATATTATGACGGAAAACAGTCTGTTTTTGTACCTCCAAACACTTTCTATTTATAACACTCGATCTTTTTACAATAAACCTTTATGTTTCATCTTCCGACACCCATTCCAATTTAACTTCATATTTAAGTATTGAGTTTAAGTTGTGAAAAGTGTTTTGCTAAAAATATCTAAGATAGATAAAAATACAAAACAGAGGTCGATCGGCCAATTACGTAAGCGGGGAATTCTGCCATAGAAATTTGATATAATTTGATTACTCATGGAAAAACACAATGTCATTTTTTGATATCAAAAAACATTGCTGGAGTAGCTTTTTTTCTGAAGGCTTTTCAATTCCGGTGACAGAGGATTATTTGGATTTTTTTAAAAATTGAATCATAAACAAGATGTCAGACTTGAACAACTACCAAAAAGTGTCAGAAGAACAACACAAAAAAATACAAGTAAACCCATACGGACCAAACCCAAGTGATTATTTATCAAATGTTCGTTCATTTCAATTAATTGAATCGACCTTAAGAGAAGGTGAGCAATTTGCAAATGCATTCTTCTCCAGAGAAAAGAAAATCGAAATTGCCAAGGCATTAGATGATTTTGGTGTTGATTATATTGAATTGACTTCACCTGTTGCTTCAGAACAATCAAGAGCAGACTGTGAAGCTATTTGTAAATTAGGTTTAAAGGCGAAAATTTTAACTCATATCAGATGTCATATGGACGATGCAAGAGTTGCAGTTGAAACAGGTGTTGATGGTGTTGATGTTGTTATTGGTACTTCGCAATTTTTAAGAGAATATTCTCACGGTAAAGATATGACATACATCACCAAATCAGCTATTGAAGTTATTGAATTTGTTAAATCTAAAGGTATTGAAATCAGATTTTCTTCAGAAGATTCTTTCAGATCTGATATTGTTGACTTATTAAATATTTATAAGACTGTTGATAAGATTGGTGTTAATAGAGTTGGTATTGCTGACACAGTTGGTTGTGCAAATCCAAGACAGGTCTATGAATTAGTCAAAACCTTAAAATCTGTCGTTTCTTGTGATATTGAATGTCATTTCCATAATGATACCGGTTGTGCAATTGCCAACTCATATACTGCATTAGAAGCTGGTGCTAAATTAATTGATGTCTCTGTTTTAGGTATTGGTGAAAGAAATGGTATTACTCCATTAGGTGGTTTAATGGCTAGAATGATTGCTGCTGATAGAGAATATGTTTTGGGTAAATATAAATTACATAAATTAAGAGATTTAGAAAATTTAGTTGCAGATGCAGTTCAAGTTAATATTCCATTCAATAACCCAATTACAGGTTTCTGTGCTTTCACTCACAAGGCAGGTATCCATGCAAAGGCAATATTGGCAAATCCATCAACTTACGAAATTTTAAGTCCTTCAGATTTCGGTTTAACCAGATATATCCATTTTGCAAACAGATTAACTGGTTGGAATGCAATTAAATCAAGAGTTGAACAATTGAATTTACAATTAACCGATGACCAAGTCAAGGAAGTTACTACTAAGATTAAGAAATTAGGTGATATTAGACCTTTAAATATTGATGATGTTGATTCAATTATCAAAGATTTCCACACCGAAGTCTCAACTCCAAAAATTGGTGCAACAGATGGACCTGTTGTTGACGAAGAATCTGTTTTATTAGACAGTGTCAAAAGACCACGTTTAAATTAAGATATCAGTTTCCACTCCCCGATTCATCACCTTTAAGGTTACACTTTTAGCCAACTTTTTATCAGTAGTTTTTTTCATAATTATCAACCAATAATTTATTTATATTTTATATTTATATCTATTTTATATCATGTTGTTTTATTTATCAAGCGTTTTACTTTCTGTTAAAAACAGAAACCCGTGATAACTGTACAATTGCATGCAATTGCATGCAATTGCATTATTAATATATAATCTTGCACCAAATGAATCAAATAAATAATAATTCAATTATAAATATATACATATATATTATAAAAAAATGAACTGAAATAAAGTATTCGTTAAGCTCGTCATAGGGGATAGTTTTTGAAAAAAGGAAAATCATACATAAATGTCAATTGTTGCCAATCAGATTTATTTGTGTGCCTTTTCTAATTCTTCAATTTGAGCCTTTTGCTTAGCCAGTTGTTCCTTTAAAGCAGCAATTTGTTCAGCTTGATGTTTCTTGACGTAGAAATCTTCTTGAGCTTTTTCTCTCTTGGTGAATGAGTCGGAGGAACCATCGGATCTGGTTGAACCAGTAGCACCTTCAGTGTATGCTCTAACAGAGACAATTCTTCTTGGGACGGTAGCTAATGCTCTTCTTGCAAACATGTTTAATTGGATAATTGTGCAACTCAAAGCAACACAATTCTCTCTCTATCACCACCTCATAATCTTGTCTCCACTCCCTCTTCTTTCCCGAGATTAACCAACCGACTGGATTTGCCACCCGCGAAAAATGCACGGGTTTTTATTGGCAGCAGCCGCGACGTCAAAGTTTGTCGTGGGATACATGAATATAACAAAGAAATAACAGATGTAGTGGGGGTGTAGGGGAAGAGAAACGAAGAGTGTTCAGAACAATGGAGAAGGGTAACGACGTGAGACTGGATGCACAGTCTGGACCAATATATACAGTCCGATGGAATGAAGATGGGTCATATGTAGCTTCAGGCGGAGCCGGAAGAAGTGTAATGTTGTGGAACATGGAATGTCTAGATACAGAAACAAGCGGAGATGCGGTGGAAAACGTCGATTTAGGTGTCTATGAGGAGCATGTTTCGAAATCGGCGATTACTTCTCTTGAGTGGTCAAGAATTGAAGATTCTCACCTTATTATTTCATCGGCTGATCATACAGCTTTAATTTACGATTTGAATAAATCTACAAAAATGAAAACTTTTCAACATCCTTCTGCAGTCAATGAACTATCAATATCCAAGAACGACTTTATAGTAACCGCCTGCGATGATGGTTTGGTAAGATTATGGGATAAACGATCTAAATTTGCAGTAAATACTGTTAAATCTCCACTTGCATTACCTGTATTAACATGTTGTATCGATGATGATTCAAATAGATTTTATTTTTCAGGTATAGATCCAACCATTTATTGTTATGATGTACGAAAAATAGAACAATCATGGGCAGAATCGCATTGTCATTCAAATAATGTCACTTCTTTATCTCTTTCACCAAATCAATCTTATCTTTTAAGTAAATCAATTGATAACACAGTTAAATATTGCGATGCAAGATTAATAAATATGAAAAACCATGCTAAACCTTATGTTTTTGATGGAACATCTGCATCAGAGGATGATTGGCTAATACGTGCAATTTTAGTCTCCGACCCAAAGGATGAATCCGATGAATTACTTAATGTCATATCGGGTTCAAATGACGGTTCTACTTACGTTTGGGAATTTGCAAGTAGAAGAATTATAAATATTTTAGATGGTCACACATCAACAGTTTTAGATATTGACTATTCAGAAGTCAATAATCAATTGGTTACTGCATCAGCAGATGGATCCTTGATTATTCGAAATTTATAATTAAAATTTTATAATTCAAATCTAACTTTGTTTTGCCTTTTAGAACGTAACCTTTTCATAACTATATCCCTTTTCATTGCATCTGTCATATTAATTTTCTCTTCATTCTTTAATTCTTCAATGTCATCATATCGCCTTTTACTCACTTTGCTTTCACTGCTTGCCAATTTATCTAAATTTTTTTGTGTAAATAACGGTAATTTCCAAAGTCGTTTGTTTCCTTCATCTATAATTTTGCTACAAACACATCTTAAACTCATATCATCGTTAGTATCTTCTTTCTTTAATTTCACATCCCTATATGGAGTCTCAAGTGTTGAATATTCTTCATCAAACGATTCATTAAGAAACATTTTTAAAAATGGAAATGTCAATATGTAATCTTTGATTTTAGAATGATCAATCAATTCCATATTGTTAAAATCTTTAACTTCATTTCTCATATTATACATTTGCTCCTCTAAAGTATTTTCTAAGATCAAAGTTTCAACAAAAACTTCGTTTAATTGTCCAATTCTATGTGCTCTTTTAATGGCTTGTGCTTCAATTGTTTGATTCCAAACTGGATTTATAAAGAAAACATGAGTTGCTGCAATTATAGTTAATCCATGTGAGGCAAGTTTTAAATCCATAATCAATACCACTCCTTCTCCTTCATTTTTGGAGCAATCCCATCTATCAAATTGTGCCAGATTATTTGATCTCTCACTGAGTTTAATATAGGGTGAGTACATTATATAATTCATTCCCAATATATCTAAAAACTCGGTAAGATAATAAGCCGAATTTTCAAATTCATAAAAGACAATACTTTTAATGCTATTTAGTTGATTTTCTAAAAGCCTCATTGTAAGGTAGTTGAGCTTAGTAGACAAGGATCCAATAATTTCAGCATTGTTCATATTCAATCCAAAATTTTGATCATCTTCAACTATGCTAATATCACGTTTCTTAGGCTTCTTAGTATTATATTCTGTATATGTTATTTCTTCTTCCAGGTTAGGATTGAATGTATATGCCCATTCAGGTAGTTTAGATATTTGTTCAATATTAGACAATTTAAATTCTTTCATATCCTCTTTATTACTTAATGGACGCTTCGGAGAACTTATTGATTTCCAATAATTTTTCCAAAACCCAGCTGACTCTTTTTTAATCTTTAACCCTAAATCATCAATTGTTTTAATTGTCCTATTTTTATAAAAAAACTTTTGGATTGAAGTTAAATGTGGATATCCATAAATAGAAATGTTTTGATTATATCCAACCAGTGAATAATTCTCAACAATCGGTTTTGCTAAATTCTTGACAAAATAACCCATTTCATGCACTGTTGAAACAGATCTCCATCTAATGTTAGAAAGAGCAACTTTTGCATTAAATATTGCTTTATTTAAACTCTTTATATCTTGTTCTGTATATTTATATGAATTTTCTCTGAGTGAATAAACACATATATTTAATAAATTTTCAATATCTTGAATACTGAAATTAGTCCAATAAAAAGTACATTTTTGTAAATTTGTAACTAATCTTCGAAGATCGCTTTTATTAGAAGGATCAAACATATAATCAACCCCTTTACGTTCTGAAGTAATTGCGTTGGTTGCTAAAACAGAAATAAATAAATTAATTGATAATTTATCAAAAAATGAAGGCTTTAAAAAAACTGGCTTGTGATGTAATACAGGAAGTTTAACATCATGATCAACATCATTAAGATTATGCCTTATAATTAATTGTGATAAAAGGGATGATAGTTGAAATTCAATATTAAATGCATCCTGTTGAAATGGTTTAACTATTGATTCAGTCCATAATTTTTTATTTGAAACCCATGGATCTATTTTAAAAAAATTGGATATCATCATGCCCAATTTTGATAAATCTTGATGTGGATAAAATGCTTTTTGAACAGTGTATTCTTGTGCTTCGTTAGTGACATGTAAATTAGTCAACCCTGGAGTTGGGGTACCACTGATAACCCACATTCTTTCATAAAATAAATCTTTAGTTATTAATACAGCTCTAGAACTTTTAGAATTCATGGAGTGTCCTTCATCAATAATTAACCTTTTCCAATAAATCGACTTTAAAATTGAATCTGAAATTTCAAACTGTCTAGAAAATACGCTGTTGGATATTAAAATTATATCACTATTAACAAGTTTTTCAATACTCATAGATTTAATCAAATCCATCTGTTGAGGCGTTTGAATTTCTATAAAATTCAAATAGCCAGGTTTAACGTGCTTAAATATTTCAACTTTCCATTGGTGAAACAAATTATCAGGCAAAACAACTAGGGTGGCTGTTGATAAATAATATTTTTTATAATTTAAAGATTCAGTCTCTTTTTCGTTAGAACTTTTCCTTGTCGTTCTTTTCGAATATGATTTTTCCTTTTTCTCAAAATAACCGACACTTGATTCTAACCTCTTAACTATATTCAGGGGAAAATCATCATAATATTCTCTCCAAGCTATAGAATTCTGCGCAATTTCATTAACACAATAATCAAATAAACTACCCACGCAATCATCCTTACTTGTACGTTTAATATTACTTGTATATGGAACTTCTGAAATTTCAAATTTTGATATGCATATTAATGCCAAGCAGATACAAGTTTTTCCTAAACCCATATTTTCAGCTAAAATAGCCCCTCTTGGCGGTAAATACATCAACGGGTGAAGCAATGGTAGCAATTTATTGATATCAAAAAAGAAACCATTTTTTAGCTCTATAATATATGGCATTAGCCTGTACCGTTGAACATTTTCTTTTTCTATCATTTTAAGTATTGAACGTTTTTGAAAATTGTAAAGAGTACTTTTAAAACCAGCAATCTCATCATTATTCACCATATCATAAACTTTTAAAACCTCTTGATCTGTGATTTTAGATCTAGTCATATTTGGTGACTTTAAATTAGAATAGATATTATCAAGTCGTGTTTGAATAGATAATTTTGTAGTTGAAGCCCCCGAAAATGACCGATACGATTCGCCATTAACTAATCTCTGCAAATGATGATTGGTCTCTTGAGATGATATACTTGTTAATTCTGTACCCAGTCTGTTTATAAATTTTATCAAGGGAATATGATGACCTTGTACATATGTTGTAAACGATTCCGCAGAATTTATATTGAATGCATCTTTGTCAAAATCAGTTATTGTTAATAAATTTTCTAATGTTAAAAAACACTGCTTTTCTAGCCACTGCACAGGTCTTTTAAACCTAAAATAATTATGTCTATACCAATTCAATAGTTCGTCTTCGGGGCAATCTGCAGGCATCAAATATATTCTAACGATCGCAATACCAGTAACCCTATCAAAAATTTTATAGGTTAATCTGCAATATGCTTTTCTAACCAATAAAACCAAACCTTTCATTATTGGTGACATCCCTTCAACATCAGTAAATGGGAAATCCAACCACGACCACCCGTCCTTCTCATCAGAAGTAGATAGCCCAGAAGCAGCAGATAGCCCACATGCAGGTAATCCTGGCCATTTGGTTATATAAATAACTCCAAACGGAATCAAATTGTTTAATTCGTTGGTGATATCAATCACCTTTCTTAACTGTAATGATATACTTGGCATACTAGCACTCAATAACCTAAGGCATTACTCTATACTTCAACTTACTTGTGTATCCATCATGTAGTTACAAATATGGAAACACAAGATTTACCGAGCCTTATTCGTGATGTTTTCATGTTTCGTTGCGAAATGGTGATTTTTATTTTTTCATGAAATTTCGACGTTTGAACTAAAGGACTTAGTGTAGAGGCATATAGGGTGCAAGACTATCTCCGCAAAACAATGTCTTCTGCTGCCAAGAGTGCTGTTAAACAGCTTATAGCACCAAATAAGCTCAAGCTATTTAAACTGGAACAACTGCAATGTCAAATTTTTAGAACTACCTTTAACCCAACAAAGATGAAAACAGGAGCAAAAATATTGTCAGCTCCATTAAAAGGTCAAACATTGGCTAACTATTATGGTCCTTCTGATTTCCCATCAATTGCAAAGGTTGCTAAGGCATTAAGTACGCCATCTTTCACTGTTATCAATGAACCAGAACAATATAGAGCTGAAAGAGTTGAAGATCTTAAGAGAAGAGGTAAAGGATCACCAAAGAAGATTAGAGAAGCTTCAAGTGGTGGTAAGGGTAAAAAGAAGAAATAGTGAAATAACCGCTATTAGTCTTTTCGCATGTATATAGGACGTTACTTTATTTTCATTATGATTTTATTATACGACTCTATTTTTTATAAAACTTAATACTAAAGATACATTTAAGTCAGAACATTTGCCTATAATCATAATCTTTTATAGGTTTACCAAATAATAAATTTTTAAGGATATTGAAAGTGGAAATTCTTTTCCAATTATTTGTAACATCTTGAATCTCGTAATGCCTATTTTCACTTCTTGCTGCCAAATAAGGATTATTCATATTAAATAAATTAAAATTGAACATAGAATTCATGTGACTTTTAAAAATTTCTCTAAATGTCAAAGACCTAGATTTCAATACGTATTCACCATTACTAATTTCAAAATAAATGCCCCCTGGTAATCTTTCTTTATTTTTTAATTTTAGAAGTAAAACAATGACTGGAAAATGATTTATTGTAATTAATATTAATTTGAGAATAACTGAAATATTCAACACACCAATTCTAGCCAAAGCAAATGTTAAATAGAAAACAAACACCGTAGGTAATAAATAAATTAAAATACTGAACATTAGTATGCCTAACATCAGTTGGTCAAATTCATAGTCGTTTG